>OZ038398.1:8883249-9453249 GCA_964036045.1 Eutreptiella sp. 'Long Island Sound 2002' | reverse complement strand
TCCTTGATTTTGAATGGCACCCGTCGTGTTGTTGAACAGGTACATATACCATCCCGCAATCCAAACAGCGGCGATTCGCAGACATGTGCCCAGGTGCGTCTTAAGGAACTTGATCTTGGGCTTGTCTGGGTTCGATGTGGCCACAGGAACCCAAGTTTCTCCTTCTGTCATGTGGTTGGTTCTGCGGTGGTGCTTTGCATGAGTGATGGCCCAGGAGAAGTATGGAGTCAACAGGAAGGAGTGCAGAACATACCCCACGGCGTCGTTCAAAACCTTGGAGTCGGAGAACCCACCATGCCCACACTCATGGGCCAAAACCCACAGCGCAGTTGCGTTGATCCCCTGGTACCACCAGTAGAGGGGCCACAACAGAACCATCCAGTACCAGCCCAAGACGTGGGAGGCGTAGACCACAAGGGCAGCACTGCTGACAACGACGAAGCAATCGTAGGCCAAATGGGCCAACGATTTGGCACTTGATCGTTTGAAGCAGTGGTCAGGAATGGCAGCGCGGATTTTGCGGATTGTCAGGTCTGTCTCACTCAAAATCTTTGGAAGAGGCTCCACCTTCTCGCTGAACTCAGTCTGGGTCGCTTCTCGCGGCAGGACGGTCTGCTTTTCTAAGGACAATCAAGTACAAACTCAGTCACCTAACCGTCCACCATCCCCTTTGATCCTCCACAGCCCTCCACAGCCCTCCACAGCCCTCCTTGCAACAACAAGTGCAGGGCCAATTGGAGGCCAACAGGATAGAGGCACAAATACAAGGTGAGCAGTATCATCGGGATCACAGAGACAACAGGATTGTCAGATGACAAAGCACGGCAGATCAACAAAGCATTCGTATCAGCCCACGTTTGCAGGCTCAAGGACTCCGTGAGCTCCGTTGTGGTGCACAGAAATGCAAGCACGCGCCTCGATGGTCCTTCCGAACACTACCTTGAAACATCCACCTGTTCAGCCCCGCCGGAAAACACTGGCACAGCAGCAGCACACAGCACCTTCTTCTGCAGGTACAGCAGAAGCGTCCAGATGATCCTTGATGCGGCGATCCTGAGTCCTCTTCCAGACCCCAGTGGCGCGCTTGCGGTTGGATACCAGCCCAAGCCAAGCACCAATGTCAATCACCACCTTTGTGGGATTCCACTGGAACGCGATGCCGAGCTCACTAGCAGCGTAATCGTAGGGGTAGAAGTGGTGCCAATTGTGCCAGCCTTCACCGACTGCCCCAATGGACACAAGCAGGTTCTCCGCGGGATTGCTTTCCTTGTCGTAGGGGCGGTCACCAAACAAATGCGCAAACGAGTTCACACACCACGTCATGTGCAGAACCCAGACGTAGCGCAGGACGCCAGCAACTAGGTAGGCGGTCAGGAGGGACTCGCCCCAGCAGACCCATGGAATGATGGACGGCACCACGAAGCAGACAAACATATTGAACCAGGGGTCGTAGCGCTTCTGGAACCGGACGATGGGGTCAGCGAGCAGGTCATCCATGTCAATTTTCTTCCCGGCTTCAGCCACTTTGGGGTCTTTCTTGAGGTACAGCCATCCCATATGTGCAAAGAAAAAGCCTCTCTTGGCGTTGTGGGGGTCAGCCTCCGTCTCAGAACACATATGGTGGACACGGTGATCGCGGGCCCAATGGTAGATAGAGCCTTGATTTGCCATGGCATTCAAGAAGAGCATCAGAAGCCGGAATGGGAAGGAGGCCTCGTATGAGCGATGTGCCCACAGCCGATGGGCACCTCCGGTGATTCCAAGCCCAGAGAGCTGCCACAGAGCGACCGCGAACAGCAACGTGTAGGTCTGGGCCTTGACAAGGTGAAAGCATCCCCAAATTGCAATCACATGAACTCCGGTGATGTACACGGCTTGGGATTTGTTGAGGTTCTCGATCCATCCGTTCTTCTTGGCCTCCACCAAGAAAGAGTAGACACAGTACCCAAAACAAACAACAGCAAGCGCGATGGCTCCGGCAGACTTAAATACCTGATCAATGCGGACATATGAGCAGCACAGGCGAGCGTGCGTTTCGCCCATTAGGCGGCTGTTCATGATAAAAAGCTGAAGGCAAAAGTCTCTCAGACATACTCAGAACCGAAACAAGTGTGTCATGGTAACAAATTCGAAGCGTCCTTAGAATATGCAGAGACTGACCACAAACAATCATGGCACGTTCTTGCAAAATGGCCTTAGCTGTTAGAGGGCCAAGGGGGGCAGGTAGATTACAGAAGAAAAAGAACTGGCCCCTTTCAAAACACCAAAAACACCCATCTCGTATACAGGCCAACATCTATATGCACTCACATGCCAATCCACACATGCAAAGTCACATAATGACACCTTTGGTCATAACCAACCTCCTGCACCAACCCCACCCCCCTTCAGCCACACCCGTATCCATGCTCAGAGGTGCCATCACAACCACAACAACAATCGCAGCAAAAAATCGCGCTCACACTCAGACGCACTCCCTTTGCCAAGGTAAGGGCTGCTCCAGCAGTGACCTACCGCCCTGTAGCTCTGCACACAAGTGATCATGCACATATCAACGCACCACTGGATGGGAGGGTCATACCAATAAGCTGATCAATGCCGCAACAGCAAGAATCACGTCACGTTTGCCCCTGAGCAACATGATGCGGTTCATGAGTGTAGAAGGCAGGCTAAAATGGAATGGCTGTTTCAATTTGAGGGAGTTCGGGCCATTGCTGAACTGCTGCTCCACGTAATCGTGCATCGCCTTCACATTGTAAACTGGAATGATTTCACTTGCTTTCTGCATGGTCTCGAGCATACCCTTCTCCATCTCTGCCCATTTCTTGACATCTGGGAACAGGGCAAGATACGAATACCTCTCAGTTGACTTTGTAGTGAAGGACCCCACAGTAAGGTGCATATAGAGGAACGGCACCAGCCAGTACTTGACTGGGTACATCAAGCCTAGCCCAGAGTACCAGGAGCCCAGTAGACTCACAGCAATCAAAGCGGTGGCGCTGATGGCGTAGCACTTCTCAGACCATGAAGTCTTCAGACAATCCCAAAGCCGGGACAACCAGGCGGAGGTCTCCTTTTTCGAGCGGCGCAGGGACTCAAGGGTGCGGAACAATGGGAGCAGGACAACAGCACCAACGAGCTCGTTTGCAGCCTTGCTTTCAAAGAAGCAGGAGCGGCTGCAGTCCATTCCAACCACGAGGCATCCAGAATAGGCTGCAGCCACCAGAGCCCAGCCAATTGGCAGAAGATACCATGGCATGCGGGCTATAAAGAGCACCCCCATGCAATAGACGGCAAGAATTTTCCAGAGCACCAGAGAGCCGGCAACCAAGGAGTTTTTTGCGGGCATGGCCGGCAATGCAAACTTCTTGGTGGATCCAGCATCCTCAGGTACTGCTGCATCAGCCGTTGGTGGGATGGGCGCTTTCACTTCTTCCGTCATGAGGCACAAAGACTGCAGAATGGGTGAAGTTGAACTGGTGCTGCAGTCTTTGCTAGGGGGGCAACAGAGGGTGCAGCTGCATGGTGAACCCATGGTGTGTGGGGCACACTGCAAACACTGCACAGCTGCTCCTGGAATCCAACCCATGAAAAGGTTGACACCAAAATGTAAGATGGAAATAATGGCTGTCAAATCAGGACATGTTTGCCTTCAGCAGGCAAAGAAGTGGGAGTTCTGCTCCATAAAGTGTAAAATCTGCACATTATGCAGCCACTCCTCCACACAGTGCCCCCTTTGATGTCACACTAGGTTGTGCCCCCACTGCAAAACACTACATGAGGTCTGATGTACATGACACCCCTCTCCCTTATGCTGTCCTGTGCTTCCCTTCCAGTTGTTTTTAGGTTTGCCATGGAAATGCGGGGACCTAATCACTTGGACTTCCCATTTATCCTATACATCCATGTCACCATTGGGATGGTGCACGTTCCCTCTACCTGACCTGCTCCAAGGAACTTGAACCATGCGCTTCAATCTAGTGGTGAAGGTTTTCTCCTGCGCTGTCGTTTGCCCCGCTCCCATTCTTTGACAAACTCAGCCTTCAGTGTCTTGATGAACTGTTCGTAGTCCTGCAACCGCTGTGCCGCCAACAATGAGTGTTGCTCAAATGCTTGCTGACGTCACCTCCACAGGACTCGCTAAACGCTGATTCAATGGATTCTCGAGCCTTGATCGTCGAGATTTACTCCCCTTGGGTTTCAAGGCCATATAATGTGTGGTGGTGTGAATTGGTTGTGCCAGCAGAGAGGTGCCCCAGCCTATACCCCACCAGTACCCCATGGTGAGCCTATAGCCCGCCAGTATCCCATGGTAAGCCTACCCCCCACCGGTATCCCATGGTGAGCCTATCCCCCACCGATATCCTGTTAGCATTTCCCCGAGTGTCTCCCCAAGCCTCTCCCCAAGCCTCTCCCCAAGCCTCTCCCTTAGCGTCTACCCAAGCGTCCCCCAAAACGTCTCCCCGCGCGTCTCCCCAAGCCACTCCCTTAGCGTCTACCCAAACCTCTCCCTTCGCATCTCCCCAAGCCTCTCCCTTAGCGTGTACCCAAGCCTCTCACCAAGCCTGTCCCTTAGCGTCTCCCCAAGCGTCCCCCCAAGCGTCTCCCCACGCGTCTCCCCAAGCATCATCCTTAGCGTCTACCCAACCGTCTCCCCACGCGTCTCTCCAAGCCTCTCCCTTAGAATCTCCCCAAGTCTCTCCCTTAGCGTCTACCCAAGCATCTCCCCAAGCGTCTCTCCAAGCTTCTCGCTTAGCATCTCACCAACCCTCTCACTTAGTGTCTCCCCAACCCTCTCACTTAGTGTCTCCCCAAGCCTCTCCCCACATGTCTCCCAAAGCATCGTCCTTAGCGCCTACCCAAGTGTCTCCCTTAGCGTCTCCTGGAACCCCTCCCTTTCTGTCTACCCAAGTGTCTCCCCAAGGGTCTTTCCAAGCCTCTCCCTTAGCGTATCCCCAAGCCTCTCACCAAGCGTCTCCCTTAGCGTCTATGCAAGCCTCTACCTTAGCGTCTTTCCAAGCCACTCCTTAGCGTCTAAGGAAATCTCTCCCTTCGCATCTCCCGAAGCCACTCCCTTAGTGTGTACCTAAGCCTCTCATCAAGCCTCTCACTTAGTGTGTACCCAAGCCTCTCACCAAGCCTCTCACTTAGTGTCTCCCCAAGCCTCTCACCAAGCCTCTCACTTCGCATCTCCCCAAGCCTCTCACCAAGCCTCTCCCTTAGTGTCTCCCCAAGCCTCTCACCAAGCTTCTCCCCACGTGTCCTCCCAAAGCCTCGTCCTTAGTGTTTACCCAAGCGTCTCCCCACGCGTCTCTCCCAACCTCTCCCTTAGCGTCTCCCCAAGCCTCTCACCAAGCCGCTCACTTAGCATCTCACCAAGCCTCTCGCCAAGCCGCTCCCTTAGCGTCTCCCCCAAGCGTCTCCCCACGTGTCTTCCCAAGCATTGTCCTTAGCGTCTACCCAAACCTCTCCCTTAGCGTCTGCCGGAACCCCTCCCTTAGCATCTGCCCAAGCCTCTCCCTTAGCTCTCCCCAAACCTCTCCCTTAGGGTCTACCCAAGCTCCTTCCCACGCATCTCCCCAACCGTCTCCCTTAGCGTCGACCCAAGCGTCCACCCAAGCCTCTCACCAAGCCTCTCCCTTAGCATCTCCCCGAGCCTCTCACCAAGCCTCTCCCTTCGCGTCTCCCCAAGCCTCTCCATTAGGGTCTACCCAAGCTCCTTCCCACGCATCTCCCCAAGCGTCTCCCTTAGTGTCTCCCCAAACCCCTCCCTTAGCGTCTACCTCAGCGTCTCCCCAAGCGTCCACCCAAGCCTCTCCCTTAGCGTCTCCCCAAACCTCTCACCAAGCCGCTCACTTAGCATCTCACCAAGCCTCTCGCCAAGCCGCTCCCTTAGCGTCTCCCCCAAGCGTCTCCCCACGTGTCTCCCCAAGCATTGTCCTTAGCGTCTACCCAAACCTCTCCCTTAGCGTCTGCCGGAACCCCTCCCTTAGCATCTGCCCAAGCCTCTCCCTTAGCTCTCCCCAAACCTCTCCCTTAGGGTCTACCCAAGCTCCTTCCCACGCATCTCCCCAACCGTCTCCCTTAGCGTCGACCCAAGCGTCCACCCAAGCCTCTCACCAAGCCTCTCCCTTAGCATCTCCCCGAGCCTCTCACCAAGCCTCTCCCTTCGCGTCTCCCCAAGCCTCTCCATTAGGGTCTACCCAAGCTCCTTCCCACGCATCTCCCCAAGCGTCTCCCTTAGTGTCTCCCCAAACCCCTCCCTTAGCGTCTACCTCAGCGTCTCCCCAAGCGTCCACCCAAGCCTCTCCCTTGGCGTCTCCCTAAGCCTCTCCCTTAGCGTCAACCCAAGCGTCTCCCCACGCGTCTCCCCAAGCCTCTCCCTTAGCGTCTCCCCAAGCCTCTCCCTTGGCGTCTACCCAAGCGTCTCCCCACGTGTCTCCCCAAGCATCGTCCTTAGCGTCTACCCAAGCGTTTCCCCAAGCGTGTCTCCAAGCTTCTCGCTTAGCATCTCACCAACCCTCTCACTTAGTGTCTCCCCAAGCCTCTCCCCCAAGCGTCTCCCCACATGTCTCCCAAAGCATCGTCCTTAGCGCCTACCCAAGTGTCTCCCTTAGCGTCTCCTGGAACCCCTCCCTTTCTGTCTACCCAAGTGTCTCCCCAAGGGTCTTTCCAAGCCTCTCCCTTAGCGTATCCCCAAGCCTCTCACCAAGCGTCTCCCTTAGCGTCTATGCAAGCCTCTACCTTAGCGTCTTTCCAAGCCACTCCCTTGGCGTCTCCCCAAATCTCTCCCTTCGCATCTCCCGAAGCCACTCCCTTAGTGTGTACCCAAGCCTCTCATCAAGCCTCTCACTTAGTGTGTACCCAAGCCTCTCACCAAGCCTCTCACTTAGTGTCTCCCCAAGCCTCTCACCAAGCGTCTCCCCACGCGTCTCCCCCAACCTCTCCCTTAGCGTCTACCCAAGCGTCTCCCCAAGCGTCTCTCCAAGCCTCTCACTTCGCATCTCACCAAGCCTCTCACCAAGCCGCTCCCTTAGCGTCTCCCCAAGCCTCTCCTTTAGTGTCCCCCCAAGCGTCTCCCCACGCGTCTCCCCAAGCATCGTCCTTAGCGTCTACCCATACCTCTCCCTTACCGTCTCCCGGAACCCCTACCTTAGCATCTCCCCAAGCCTCTCACCAAGCGTCTCCCTTAGCGTCCCCCCAAGCCTCTCCCTTAGGGTCTACCCAAGCTCCTTCCCACGCATCTCCCCAAGAGTCTCCCTTAGCATCTACCTCAGCGTCTCCCCAAGCGTCCACCCAAGCCTCTCCCTTAGCGTCTCACCAAGCCTCTCCCTTAATGTCAACCCAAGCGTCTCCCCACGTGTCTCCCCAAGCATCGTCCTTAGCGTCTACCCAAGCGTCTCCCTAAGCGTCTCTCCAAGCCTCTCGCTAGCATCTCACCAAGCCTCTTTCCAAGCGTCTCCCCTAGCATCTACCCAAGTGTTTCCCCAGGCGCCTCCCCAAGCCTCTCCCTTGGTGTTTACCCAAGCGTCTCCCCAAGACTCTCCCTTAGCGTCTACCCAAGCCTCTGCCTTAGCGTCTCCCCAAGCCTCTCCCTTAGTGTCTAGCCAAGCGTCTCCCCAAGTATCTCCCTCGGCATCTACCCAAGCGCTCCCTACGTGTCTCCCCAAGCCACTCCCTTCGTGTCTATCCAAGCATCTCCCAAAGCGTCTCCCCACGCGTCTACCCAAGCATCTCCTCAGGCGCCTCCCCAAGCGTCTCCCGTAGCATCTCCCCACGCGTGTCTAGGCCCAGGGATTGTATTTACTTTGTTCTTGTGAAGGTCTCCCATGTTTGGAGCCTTCTTTCAAAGTTCTTTTGGAAGCTTTCACCACTGCATTGTACAGTATTCCATGGAAATGGTGCCTACACAAAGCCATCACTACTTGGGATGACCAGGTTGGAAGGAACAGGCAAGGGCGGGCACGCCGAGCTACTCCAGTCAACCCTCAACACACGCTTCAAACTTTACACCATCGGTATGCATGGAACCTTTGGGAAAAGATGTGATGAAAAACCCTTGAGGTAGGAGTAAAATTTATTTCCCCCATCGCAAGACACCCCCCCCCCACCCCACACACCCTTTTAGGCAGCCACACACGAGCCAAATACTCGAAGCATAGGCCAGCTCAGCCTCATGCCAATGGAGGGCCACCTCCCCCCAACAACACTCCTTGGAACCTCAAAATGCACGCCTATGAAGAGCAGCAATTTCTGTGCCCAATATTTGCACTGGACTACAACATTACGGCTCATTGAGGTACTGCTATGCGTCTTGTTGCAATGATTCTGATGATGCAAGATGCAATACATGTCATTGTGGCATAGCGCATACAAGTTTAACAGGTGCCTCCAATGCAGGTGTGGGGGTCTAGAAAAACACTGAAATCGCCCCCATGCCTGCCTCTTTTATGCAGGCCCTTTTGGATGGGTGGCATTCTGCCTCCGTTGAATTTGGCGAGGCTGGATTGCTTTTTGAGAGCTTGGTGCCATGTTTTGGGATACTTCGAAGCAATCCTTCCTGCCTTCTGCGCTTGCCTTGGGGAATGCCTTTGCACCTAGTGCACATGCAATGCAAATATTTTGTTCTACCGGGCGTACCAGGACCCATTTCTCAAGTTGTTTTTGACACAAAACGAAGCCCTTAGGTTAAATTGGGGTTGCAAGTGTAATGTTGTGAGTTGCTCCTCCGTTAGGATGCTTCATGTAGCCATGGCGCTCATGGTGTCAAATACAATGTTGTTTGGTGAAGACACTGTGGAGCATAGTGTGTGGAACAGCGCCTGCAACACGTTCAACCACAAGAGGCTGTCTTTTTTCAAAGAGAGTCAGGGCTTTATTCAAAGCTCAGAGGATCCCCTCTGCAATCTGAGATCTCTAAAAGTGTGCCATTCTCCAAAATATGGCCACAAACACAGCAGAAAGGGCGAAAACTGCTGCTTTACGTACATAGTTCCGTGTGCCAGGCAAGCAGGTAACAAGGAAACGGAACAGCGAACAATACTCGTTAGTGGTAATGGACTTTGCCAAAATGGGATCCTCCCAACGACGTCCAGGAGGTCTTTAGTGATGATGCGCAACACCTCTTCCAACATGTCATGGTGGCTCCTGTGGTCACACACTCAGAGCAGAGTTCCTAGTGTCTGAATCACAATAAATCTTCGGCCCCTGTTTCTCCTGCACTTTAAGTGTCTTCCCAGGGGAAGACCACAAGCACCCACATGAGCATGCATACGTTTGTAATTCTGTGCACTGCCCAGGTCTGCAATAGGACAACAAAAATGCTGGCCACCATTGAATGTCTGTCAGCTGCTGAAAATGTATAATTTCATGGCCAGCTCACGACATCCGCATCTGACCCCAAGCTGTGCTGACAAGGGTTTGGATAAATATGGTATTTGTCTTTGCTGGGAGGAAGACTCCTGAACTGCTACACCAATACATGCCACGCCATGGCGTGCCCGAGCAGCTGAGCACCCAGCACAGTCTAGTACAGCCCACACTTCTTGACTGAATCGAGGACTGGGCCCCTTCTCAGCCCTTTGTATCATTCAATAGGAGAAGCGACATGTCATGAATTGCAGTAAATGGTGCAGTCCATCGTCCTGCACCAGACCAGCAGTCTGCTAGGGCTCCAAACCTGAAGGTCCTGCTGAATTGCGCTGGACAGTGGCTCTGGCAGAGGTGAAGAAACTTATGCTGCTTGCTCTGGGATTCCATGTGAGAGTCTCCCCAAGCCACACCCACACCATCTTGAAACATGGAGTGTGGTTTGGGGCGTCCCCATTGGTCATAAAATAATGGCGAAAAATGGATTTGACACTCTCCTCTGACTGCAAACCAGTGTCACCACAGCCGCAGAGGGAACCGCAAATATGCGGGGCAGAGCGTTCATACTATATACTTAATCCTGGACAAGTCCCTGCCTTCCCGTTTCGCGGTGGGTAAATTGCTAGTGTTGTTGTTGTTGTTGTCAGCGTTGTTCTAGTTGTTGTGGTTGCTGTTGTTGTTGTTGTTGTTGTTGTTGTTGTTGTTATTGTTGTTAGGGTTGGTGTTGTTGATGATGATATTGTTGTTGTTGTCGTTGTTGTTGTGTGCCTGCCTCTTTGCATTTCTTGCCTCCCACCTACCAATGGGGGCGTTTCTACACAGCGCGCACAGCACCTGTTCTTGGGGTGACTGTACCAGAACAAACCTCAAAAAACGCTATCCGCTCAAACCACCACATGCAAGGGCCCAAAGCTGAAATAATCTCAGTTCTTGGGAGTGGGTGTGATTCTTGCTTCGTCGCCGCATTCACATTTCGGAAATCGACCACCATTCGCCATGCCTCGATGGATGGTTGGTTTGCAAGGGAGGTTTCGAGGCAGGGGGGGCAACATGCCTAGCGGTGCGCTCCCTATACAAAAAAAAACCACGGCCTGACAGTCTTTTTGCTTTGTTTGGTGTGTGCATGCAATGCTGTTGTGAAGGCAATACTCCGGTCTTGCTACAGCTCAACCAGTTTCTACCCCATCTGGCCCATGGGGTTCCTCCTGTGTTGCACTGTGCAGCAGAGTATGCAGCCCAAGTCTTCCACAGGGATGCGGTCAAAAAGCTGCCCACCACACTGACCATGCAGGCAGACTGACTCAGACAGTCGCCACCCCCAGATGGGCTGTTTGTATGTTTACGTATCTTGCCTTTCAGCACTCCCCCTCGGGGAATGCGGTACCATACGTACAAATGTATGCCACTCTGATTGTCCTGCGACAAGCGTGTTTATTCCATCTCCTTACAGAATGCCCCCATCAGTAAGGAGAGGGTGCAGCATGTCCAAGTCATTTGGGGGCATACATCGTCCAGAGAGGCACAATCCTTGGAACCACACCACTTCATGCTGGTTGGATTAGAGGAAATCAGACAGCAAAATGACACATCATGATGCATTACTGTCGTTCCTGTGACCTGCATGAGTTGTGGCATCATAGAATTCATGGCAATTGCAGCTGGCACATCGCCATGGGGAAGGGCTAAGGGAGACCGGGTTTCCTTCAGCTCAGCCGTGACCACAACTGCGAAGAAGGATCCATCCCGGCACAAGTTACATGATAGGCGCTGCCAGTCAAACTGGTGCAGAAAGGGCTGCTTTTGGATCGCCTGCAATGCCGGAACAATCTACACATCTGCCCAAAAAAACAAACCCTGTGGAAATTCTGCGAAACACCCAGAAGAGGAATCAGTGCAACTATCAGAAACCCATGATTACTCAGGATGCAAAAGCAAGCTGGGTGCCGAGGCTCAAATATATGGTTGTTTTGCCTCCCCCCACTGGCAAAACAACGTTTGGAAATCCCACCCATGCTTCTCCCCCAATGACCCAGCATTGAACAAATCAAGAGATGACAGAACTGAGCCTTTTGGGCACATGTAAGTAAAATAGAATTGCACGGCCATGCCGCAGACACATGGCAACAGGAGGCAAGATCCACTACTGAACTCAGCGACGTGGCTGCAAGGGGATGCAACATGCTGCACTGCAGCCTTGCACAGTAGCAAAATGCTAGGTATCCTGCAGTGCAGGCCTTTGTGTTGGTGCTTTGTGTCGATTTGTACTGGTGTTTGTATTCGCAGTCGTGTTGGTGTGTGTCAGTGTGTGTCAGTGTGCCTGTGTGTTCATTGCGGTGGCCATATCGGTGCGTGGGGATGCATTGCGCATGTGCCACATCACACTAGTTCCAAGATAGCAGTCAGCGGCGTAGCGCTGTGACCTCTCTTGCTGAGTGGACTACTGAGCAAAATAGAACAGCCCATCCCCCATATCTCGCATGACCATCATTGACTCCTTCATATTCCAGTAGAAATCCCACCAGAACCCCAAGTATCCTGTAGGCACGGTCTTGTACACATTGTCCCCATACTTGGCCAAAAACTTCGCTACATATGGGGTGGCTTCTTTTGCACCATAGAATGGCATATCAGAGAAAAGGTGGTGCACCACGTGGCTGTCGGAGATGTGGTGCAGTTTGGAATCAACCCAAGAGCCCATCGACCTATCCACAGTGGACAAGGCCCCAGCAAGCCAATTCCATTCAGGGTCTTTCATGTGGGGGACATCAGGGTGGGTATGCTGCATGCGAGTAATGGAAACCAGATAAATGTTGCAGATAATTTGAGGAATTAAATAGACCGCGATCAGCTGCAGTAGCCCAGACTTGCAGGCTGTGCCCACAAGGACGGCCAGCATTGCAACTAGGCCAGCATTGCTGGCCAGTACAAGTGACCGCTCATTAGGACGGAACAGGGCTTTGGCGTCAGGATCAAAATGAGACTGTCCTTGATTTTGAATGGCACCCGTCGTGTTGTTGAACAGGTACATATACCATCCCGCAATCCAAACAGCGGCGATTCGCAGACATGTGCCCAGGTGCGTCTTAAGGAACTTGATCTTGGGCTTGTCTGGGTTCGATGTGGCCACAGGAACCCAAGTTTCTCCTTCTGTCATGTGGTTGGTTCTGCGGTGGTGCTTTGCATGAGTGATGGCCCAGGAGAAGTATGGAGTCAACAGGAAGGAGTGCAGAACATACCCCACGGCGTCGTTCAAAACCTTGGAGTCGGAGAACCCACCATGCCCACACTCATGGGCCAAAACCCACAGCGCAGTTGCGTTGATCCCCTGGTACCACCAGTAGAGGGGCCACAACAGAACCATCCAGTACCAGCCCAAGACGTGGGAGGCGTAGACCACAAGGGCAGCACTGCTGACAACGACGAAGCAATCGTAGGCCAAATGGGCCAACGATTTGGCACTTGATCGTTTGAAGCAGTGGTCAGGAATGGCAGCGCGGATTTTGCGGATTGTCAGGTCTGTCTCACTCAAAATCTTTGGAAGAGGCTCCACCTTCTCGCTGAACTCAGTCTGGGTCGCTTCTCGCGGCAGGACGGTCTGCTTTTCTAAGGACAATCAAGTACAAACTCAGTCACCTAACCGTCCACCATCCCCTTTGATCCTCCACAGCCCTCCACAGCCCTCCACAGCCCTCCTTGCAACAACAAGTGCAGGGCCAATTGGAGGCCAACAGGATAGAGGCACAAATACAAGGTGAGCAGTATCATCGGGATCACAGAGACAACAGGATTGTCAGATGACAAAGCACGGCAGATCAACAAAGCATTCGTATCAGCCCACGTTTGCAGGCTCAAGGACTCCGTGAGCTCCGTTGTGGTGCACAGAAATGCAAGCACGCGCCTCGATGGTCCTTCCGAACACTACCTTGAAACATCCACCTGTTCAGCCCCGCCGGAAAACACTGGCACAGCAGCAGCACACAGCACCTTCTTCTGCAGGTACAGCAGAAGCGTCCAGATGATCCTTGATGCGGCGATCCTGAGTCCTCTTCCAGACCCCAGTGGCGCGCTTGCGGTTGGATACCAGCCCAAGCCAAGCACCAATGTCAATCACCACCTTTGTGGGATTCCACTGGAACGCGATGCCGAGCTCACTAGCAGCGTAATCGTAGGGGTAGAAGTGGTGCCAATTGTGCCAGCCTTCACCGACTGCCCCAATGGACACAAGCAGGTTCTCCGCGGGATTGCTTTCCTTGTCGTAGGGGCGGTCACCAAACAAATGCGCAAACGAGTTCACACACCACGTCATGTGCAGAACCCAGACGTAGCGCAGGACGCCAGCAACTAGGTAGGCGGTCAGGAGGGACTCGCCCCAGCAGACCCATGGAATGATGGACGGCACCACGAAGCAGACAAACATATTGAACCAGGGGTCGTAGCGCTTCTGGAACCGGACGATGGGGTCAGCGAGCAGGTCATCCATGTCAATTTTCTTCCCGGCTTCAGCCACTTTGGGGTCTTTCTTGAGGTACAGCCATCCCATATGTGCAAAGAAAAAGCCTCTCTTGGCGTTGTGGGGGTCAGCCTCCGTCTCAGAACACATATGGTGGACACGGTGATCGCGGGCCCAATGGTAGATAGAGCCTTGATTTGCCATGGCATTCAAGAAGAGCATCAGAAGCCGGAATGGGAAGGAGGCCTCGTATGAGCGATGTGCCCACAGCCGATGGGCACCTCCGGTGATTCCAAGCCCAGAGAGCTGCCACAGAGCGACCGCGAACAGCAACGTGTAGGTCTGGGCCTTGACAAGGTGAAAGCATCCCCAAATTGCAATCACATGAACTCCGGTGATGTACACGGCTTGGGATTTGTTGAGGTTCTCGATCCATCCGTTCTTCTTGGCCTCCACCAAGAAAGAGTAGACACAGTACCCAAAACAAACAACAGCAAGCGCGATGGCTCCGGCAGACTTAAATACCTGATCAATGCGGACATATGAGCAGCACAGGCGAGCGTGCGTTTCGCCCATTAGGCGGCTGTTCATGATAAAAAACTGAAGGCAAAAGTCTCTCAGACATACTCAGAACCGAAACAAGTGTGTCATGGTAACAAATTCGAAGCGTCCTTAGAATATGCAGAGACTGACCACAAACAATCATGGCACGTTCTTGCAAAATGGCCTTAGCTGTAGATTACAGAAGAAAAAGAACTGGCCCCTTTCAAAACACCAAAAACACCCATCTCGTATACAGGCCAACATCCATATGCACTCACATGCCAATCCACACATGCAAAGTCACATAATGACACCTTTGGTCATAACCAACCTCCTGCACCAACCCCACCCCCCTTCAGCCACACCCGTATCCATGCTCAGAGGTGCCATCACAACCACAACAACAATCGCAGCAAAAAATCGCGCTCACACTCAGACGCACTCCCTTTGCCAAGGTAAGGGCTGCTCCCGCAGTGACCTACCGCCCTGTAGCTCTGCACACAAGTGATCATGCACATATCAACGCACCACTGGATGGGAGGGTCATACCAATAAGCTGATCAATGCCGCAACAGCAAGAATCACGTCACGTTTGCCCCTGAGCAACATGATGCGGTTCATGAGTGTAGAAGGCAGGCTAAAATGGAATGGCTGTTTCAATTTGAGGGAGTTCGGGCCATTGCTGAACTGCTGCTCCACGTAATCGTGCATCGCCTTCACATTGTAAACTGGAATGATTTCACTTGCTTTCTGCATGGTCTCGAGCATACCCTTCTCCATCTCTGCCCATTTCTTGACATCTGGGAACAGGGCAAGATACGAATACCTCTCAGTTGACTTTGTAGTGAAGGACCCCACAGTAAGGTGCATATAGAGGAACGGCACCAGCCAGTACTTGACTGGGTACATCAAGCCTAGCCCAGAGTACCAGGAGCCCAGTAGACTCACAGCAATCAAAGCGGTGGCGCTGATGGCGTAGCACTTCTCAGACCATGAAGTCTTCAGACAATCCCAAAGCCGGGACAACCAGGCGGAGGTCTCCTTTTTCGAGCGGCGCAGGGACTCAAGGGTGCGGAACAATGGGAGCAGGACAACAGCACCAACGAGCTCGTTTGCAGCCTTGCTTTCAAAGAAGCAGGAGCGGCTGCAGTCCATTCCAACCACGAGGCATCCAGAATAGGCTGCAGCCACCAGAGCCCAGCCAATTGGCAGAAGATACCATGGCATGCGGGCTATAAAGAGCACCCCCATGCAATAGACGGCAAGAATTTTCCAGAGCACCAGAGAGCCGGCAACCAAGGAGTTTTTTGCGGGCATGGCCGGCAATGCAAACTTCTTGGTGGAGCCAGCATCCTCAGGTACTGCTGCATCAGCCGTTGGTGGGATGGGCGCTTTCACTTCTTCCGTCATGAGGCACAAAGACTGCAGAATGGGTGAAGTTGAACTGGTGCTGCAGTCTTTGCTAGGGGGGCAACAGAGGGTGCAGCTGCATGGTGAACCCATGGTGTGGGGGAACCCATGTACTTGAGTTGGTGGAAATTTGAGCCTTTGTTGACGCAGAGACGGGTTAGAGAACACCCAAGACCGTTGGTGATACCCCACACCAATCAACACATTGTGCTCCGAGTTCCATCATTCGTTTCCTTGCCCTCCGTCCCACATTGCGAACCTGCACGACTATCCCTCATATGTAATTGGATTCACCCATTCAGCTGTGCAGTCATGGGGTTATACCTTGTGTAAACGGCCGCCTTATGAACGTATGGCGGCCAACCACATCTACGGTGTTGCGCGACGGCACCTGCATTTATATTCTTTTGGCTACCATGCGTGAATATTTTCAGGACCAGTCCACCGGTCTTTGTAAACGGACCATTTCAGATAAGCAAAATCATCAACCGTTCAGTTTAGACCGTTTCATGACACTTTAGTGTTTTTTGTTAAAATGGTCAGTTTAGCAAGACCAGTCCGACCGGTCTCACCGGTCTTCAAAAAGTGCACCGGACCAATTCACTTTAGATCACTTTAACACACTTTACAGTTTATTCTACTTGAAACAAACCAATCTTAACCTCCACTTCCTTTGCGGGCTCTCTGGCAACCTGTGGTTTACCCCGGGCCCCCCCTCACGCGCGCTACACGCTTCACGGTGCCCAAAGCAGCCTGATGGTACATGCCCAACGTTTTGGGGCAAACACCCAAATAATTTGCCGCATCTACCAAAGTAATTGCAAAATTTGCCAATTTACTGAAAACAGGTGTCGGCCTATGTGCTTCATCATTAGATTTGGACGCTTGAGAAGTTCACCTATCCAAGTAGCCCCACGGCATGCTCTGTAATACCCTCGTCATGGGGTGTCGAGGTAAACTTGGTATTGGAATATGGGGCCCTTCCTATTTGGACTGAAGCTCACCAAGTTATGGTACCACCAACTTGCACAAAACCGATAATACGAACATTGTGCAACACGTGCTAATATAGGGCCCGGTCTATATTTCCAAATGCCCCAGCAAGATTCTTCATGGTTCCTACGACCTGCGTAATGGCTTGTAACAAGGGTTGTGACGTAACTGCGCACACCTTTTTGTTGTTGGTTCAAAAGTGTTAGCTAGGGGCGAGATGTCATGACGATCATTGCTCCATCTCGCGGGGGAGCTAACAATTAGCGTCTTGAAACCAGATGGAACAAAGCCAAAGCTAACGATTATGGGCCGAAATTAACGGTCAACAACCGATATTACGCCTAGAGAGCACGCTGAGCATAACTACTTTGCAATTTCAACACAGAACCAGGGGAACGAGGGATGGTGCGAGGAAGTCTTCATTGCATCATCCCTTTTTTCGGCATGGTGGGTTGCACACCCAAATTTAGTGAAAGCGATACCACTAAAAATGCATCTCAATGCCCGCAACCGCCCATGAGATCTCATTGCTCATGTCCACTATTGGTTTACACACCAAACACCAAACCGTCTTGGGGATTCTACCCTCTCTGCGTCAACGGGGCACGTTACCACGACTTAATGACAAGGCAAACAAGCACGTGCAAAAGAGCCAAGTGGCCTGAGCTCAAAGCTTTCTGCACAGATGCGGTGGGTACAAGTGGTGACTCATGTTCCGAGAGATCCGAGTCACGTCCTTCACCCAATGAAACCCAAAATCGTATAGTCATGAGACTCTTGGTTGATCCAAGGCACGAGAGGCACGGCAGGAAGGGGGCCGGGGAATGCATGGGGCAAAGAATGCGAGGGAAGCATGAGGAGACATGGTGGATGGAGGGTACAAGTGTAGGTGTGATATGCGTTCCTATTGAGCGGCATTGATCCTGCTGGGTTACAAGCATTTGTAGCCTATTTGGCGTGAAAGTCCTTCACGTGCGGGCATGCAGTTCCGTTCCCGCAAACTCGTCGGACAGACATCATGATCATGCGTCCATTAGGCCGAGAAAGTACATGATCATGCGTCCATTAGGCCGAGAAAGTACACGTAAGGTACGAAGCGACATATCACCTAGATCCTAACTAGCACACAAATCCGCATGCGGCCACTATTGAGAATTCGTGAGGTCCGATGCTTCATGTGTCCCGTAGCCATTGAATCTTCTTGGAACAGGACCCCGTGTAGATTCTTCAGCTCAAAGAGTACCCTATCCGTATGAGGATTTTCCTCGCGTCTTCAACTTATGGACCAAAAAAATGCGTATGATGCTCCTCCTTCAAGGTTATGCTCGACATAGTCTGAGGACCTTGTTCAACTTTGTTCATGCATGACCAATGCATACATGGCATGTGTAACTTGCTTGTTCAATGACACCCACAAGACATAAAAATTCATGGATACCATCGTTTTGCTCCAAGTAAAGTTGCAACATCCAACAGTACCTTCAAGTGGACCATGCTAGATTGCCACCACCACCACCACCAATTCCTTGGAAGATTTATGCACACCATTACCGTGACTTCCCGACCTCATCATCGGGCCAACTCATTGGTATTCATGGTTCGCCCAACCTTAGATGTTATGTCGCCTCCCTGCCCCAGAGGTTAGGTAAGGAACAGTGGGAGCGGGGGTTATTTTGGCCCAAAGCTATTCCGTGTCAACCGTTCCACAAGGGGGGGGGTGTCCCATGCGTGCCATGCAACCAAAAATGGTGAGCAAATGTCAATAGCAGCTTCTTGTGAAAAAAATGTTCTACGAGGAACCGGAAACTTCTTGGAAATTTTTTTTGCCGCCAGAGGCAAATTGTTCCGACGAGTTCCATTCCGGAAGGAATGGAAATCGTCATGGGAATGGACGCTTTTCACAATATTTAAAATTTGTGTAACACTTTTTTCGCTTTTCAGTTTTCCTTCACCACGGCACACAACATCACCAGGTGCACTTGGAACAATTTTCTTGTGGGCATGGCCATTTTGCTTGGTACATGTTGCTCGCTTGTAAAGAAGGTTGGTTCATCACTGGGGGTTCATCGCTTGTGTAATTTCTTTCTTCGAAGAATGTTCATGGACAATTTGTTTGCCATTGCGTGCGACCTTACAAGGGCCAATTTTTTCCTTCCACATTGTTCATCGTTGTGCATTTCTTTGCACGCCACACCAACATAAACCAAGCCAAAAGCGAAGGAGGGATGGGGCTTTGTACTCAAACATACTAGCTTTATTGGACGATTAAACTCATTACATTAACGATTAAACGATTAAACGCAAGCATTGAATGCTTGCGTGCCAACATGTGGCATTGCATGGTAGCTTTCTCCCATGGGGCCACGCCTTCCCAATTCGAATAAACTTGATGCACGCCAAGATATAGTGCAAAACAAGCGTGACAGAACATGTGTGCCATGTAAATGAAAATTCCCCATGGTAATGAAATTCTCCATGGTGCGGCTCTACGATCGAAAATACCCGCTCCAATAACACGGTTTAGCGGATTAGTTCACCATGGTCCATAGACGTTCGTGGATCGTCAGTCGTCTGCGGGGTAATCTGACAGTAGCGGCTTGAAACGATCTTGATTGTCTGCGCATCGGAATCTGCTGAATCTCCTCAAAACGTTGAATCTGCTTAACCATGAGGCGGGATCTCAGGTTCGGCTGCCACTCTGTTGACATTTCCCGGCACACATCCCCCCGGCTGGTGACTTACCGCCGCAGTTCCTATTGGAGGAATGGTTAAATGTTGAAAAGCGAGTGTTTGGACGATTCACAGCGAAGATTTGAGTTTGCATACCGCCAGTAAATGCAGTGAAGTCGATTTGTAATTATAGTACATCGTAAATCCGGATTCCAGGTGTAAGATTTTGAATAAACAGTGGAACATGTTCCAAATGAGTGCCTCAGACTGGGAGTTCCTAATCTTTGGAGTTTGGGGTATCCGGATTTTTATCCGTTTTAGGCTGTGCATGTAGCTGACAATGTCAGCATCCGTTGGGCCCAACACTTCCCACGATGTATCCGAGGCCTTCCGTGCAAAGTGGGCGCATGTGCCGGCTGCAGTCAAGAACCCTAAGCGCTCAGCGTTCTAGATCGCACCGTAGCAAAGTTCATCACTGGTAAGATCACTTACACTCCGGCATGTAGGAAGGTCCCAAGCAGCACTCTGGCATGGAGGCTGAAGGCACTGCAAGCAGGCCGGCCGCTGCAGAAAAGAGGTCCTAAGTCAGTGCTCACCGCCGAACATGAGGAGCAGTTGATGGCCTGGGTGAAAAGCGAGTGCGTACGGATGAAACCACCTTACAAAAATGACATTCTGTTGCAAGCAAAAGTCATGGCACATGCACATGGTCTGTCGTTCGACACAAAGAATGGTCTGCCCAGTGACAAGTGGTTCTTTGGCTTTCGCTGCAGGAACAAGCTCGGTGACAGAGTTGTGCAACATCTGGCCGAAGCTCGTATCCAAGCTGCCAGAGAGGTGAACATCGGTGAATGGTACCAGTCTGTCAGAGATGAACTGGATCAGCAGCATGTGACTTCTGCCGAACGAATCTTCAACATGGATGAAGCCGGTCATTCAAGGTGTTACAACATATACAAAGGTGTCGCCGCCGCTCGACGACGCCCTGCTTGGTCCATCCAGCGTATTTGTGTCTGTTTCTTTTTGTTTCTGTGTCTGCCTCTGCAGGTCAGAGGGCTTATGCACCACGTGGATCTCGTGCGAAGGTGGCTAGGAGCGCCCCAGAGGACAGAGAGCGAATCACGGGACTCGGATGTGGCAATGCTGCCGGTCAGTATGTCCCAGGCTTCTTCTTGCTCCCGACTCAGACTGTGAATCCGCACGATTTGAAGGACACATGCGGTAAGATCTACGTGGAGGCATCAGGGAATGGCTGGACTGATGAGCAGAAATTCCATCACTGGTTGGAGCTCGTGCTCTTTCCCTTCGTGAAGCCGCTGCTGGAAACAGGTTGAGTGCGGTTGGGCTGTGCGACTATGCGACTGTGCGACTGTGCGACTGTGCAACTGTGCGACTGTGCGACTCTGTGCGACTGACTCTGTGCAACTGTGCGACTCTCATGGCTCATGGCTCATGGCTCATGCATGGACTTGGATGTGCGACTGCTGGTGCATTCGTGCAGGCAAGGTGGCCCTGTTCCTCGACGGGCACACCACCCACGTGGGACGCGGCGCCCGCCTGTTCGCGGAGAGTCGAGGCATCCTGCTCTTCCTCTTCCCCCCGCACCTCACCCACCTGCTGCGGCCCCTGGACCTGTCGGTCTTCTCCACCTATCAAAAAGGTTACCGAGAAGGTGTTCGAAAATTCGTGTCCGGTCGCAGAGCAAAGAATGTGCCGTTCGTCGTCGCGCTTCGTGAGTGTTATCGTGCTTACCTGCAAGCCTTGTCTCCTCCGAACCTGGTGAATGGGTTTGCAGCAGCAGGAATCTTCCCTTGGGACCCTTCGAAAGGTCAGAGTGCCCTTGACCAATTTAGGCAACAGGATCCGGTGGTCATTCCAGCGAGTCAGGCAGAATCTGATCAGCAGGTGGCATCTCAGGTGCTCAGTCAAGACCTTAGCCAGGCCACCTCCAGTGCAAGTGTGTATGCTGCCCCTGCCCGTGTCCTTGTTGACTCTGTGCAAGCCAGTATGACAACAATGACTTGAGAGGCCCTGTGCATGTTCCAAGGTGCATCAGAAGAGGTGGGCCTGTTTGTAATGATGAATTCGACCGAGTAGAGGTTCTAAATAGGGAAAGAGAGAGGCTCGTAATCATCCGTGACCACGAATCATCCAAGATAGCCTGTGCTTCGAAAATTGATGGAAAGATCAGAAAATTGTTCCGAACTGCCAATGAGGCCAAGGTACAGGTTGTGTTGAAGACCCAGCAGAGACTGTTGAGAGAGTGTGGGAGAGAGAAACAGTAGAGAGACAAGGCAAAAGAGAAGGAGAGAAAGAGGCGAGAAAAGGAAGAGAGAGTGCGAGCACAAGCAGAGAAGAGGGCACCAGCTCAACCTGAGCCACCAGCACCAGCACCAGCACCAGCACCAGCACCAGCACCAGCACCAGCACCAGCACCAGCACCAACACCTGCACCTGCACAAGCACCCGAACCTGCACCTGCTCCAGCTGACTCTGCGGGGAGGGCAGACAGCTCAGGAAAGAGGCAGCTGCAGGACCTGGACACTGGTGTGGGCACCCCTCCCTCTGCACAGGTTTTTCGAAGCCGTGTAAAGTATCCAACCCCCCCACAGGCTCCCACCAACACCACACGTAGTCGGCGTGTGTCAAAGGCAAGGGCTGAACCTGTGAACAGTGTACTGCCAGTGAGTTCCGCCGGTGGCTGACAGCCACTGCAACAGCAGGTGGCCATTGGGCCAAGCCCACTGCAACAGCAAACTGCTGGCTGTACATACACAGAGAAGACCACAGGTGCCATGCTTTGTTGTTTTTGGCTGCTGCAGGGAGGTACAGCGGTGCACTGCTTCCATTTTGCACGTGTTGCTGTCTGTTTTGTGATTTTTTTGAGACTCTTCAGAACCTGGAGGACCCCCCTGGGGGCCCTAAAATGGTCAGGCTCCTCCCCGGCCTGCGTGCTTTCCAAGGCCTAGGGTCCCCATTGGTGGTAGCAAGTGCAAGTACACCTGTAGGTGGGGTCAAGCAAGCCTGCAGAGGGTCGTCGGAGCCAAGGGTGGCCCACTCCAATAATTAGGAACACTCCAATTAATGGGAACTCCGGTGGTAGGAATCGCCAATATTCAAAGGGCTAGGGTTTGGGTTGCAACTACTCAATCCAATGATTTCTTGCTGAAACTCGATCCCGCTGCAGCCTCCAGTTAGGGTTAAATGGATCTCCGTCATCGGCCACAACAACACACTGCGACAGTGTTTGGTCATCGCTAGGGGTGGACAAGGCTTGTTAGGAAAGTTGAAACACCTCCTTGGGGGGGGAAGGGGGGGTTGTTTGGGCACATATGGATGTAGTAAACACACTTCAATGATTTTTTTCCGTGGCCCGCCCTTGCACGTGTCGTTTCTAGCCTACACCCGGTTGGTAGTTCTCAGCCAGCCCTGTCTGCCACTGCTAGGGTTAGGGTTGGGGCAAGGCCACACGATAGCACTACACAAAGGCAAGCAATAAGTAATTGGAGCAGCTTCACCATTCAAAATGTTAAGCAACACAATGTTGGATTCACTTAAGCTGGTCCGTATGGGCACAAAGCATCAATCAAGGAGCCGGCGCGGGATGGCGCGGGCCCGACCTGAGCGACTGGGCTGAGCAGACATGTTCACGATAGCCTGTGCTTCAGGAGCAACCACCTGCCTGTGCTTGTGCTTGCTGTCTGGCCCGTTTGGCTTCCTCTTTCTGCCTCTGAGCCTGCAGGATGTCATCCTGCTTACGTTTCGCGAGCTGAATGCGGAAATTCTTTACACACTTCCCATGCATTTCCTCTACACGGGCAGCCCGGTGAATAAGATGAGGGACATCCTCCTCTAAGAGGGGCATGTCAACACTTGCATTTGCACGGCTGATAGCCGTAGCAGTGACACGCCAGGGAGCAGCAGTGGGACCCATCAGTTTCCATTGATCTGATAAGGCCCCAAAGAAACTTTCCCCAAATACAGAAGTGCATGGCGTTGCTTTTAAAGCAGACAAGTGGGTAGAAGAGGTAGGATCCAATGCACCACCATTTCTATAAGCAATAGTATACTTCTCCCACCGCTCTGACATGACACGGAAAACGATGCGTAGGCGCCTGAACAAGATCGGCAACAAAGGGTGAGTTTGTACGATTGCCATTCCCTTGCCCTCAAATTGCAAAGCAAGCTTGGGATCCAAGGCCCATGAACGCAATGCCTCTTGGAATTGCAAAACATAAGGGTGGACAGCGGCAACGGAAACAATACCACCTGCATGAAACTCTTGGTAGAAAGGCTTCGCCCAACATGCATGCAAAACCGTACCCATCATGAGAAATAAGCACGTGGAGGGTGCGTGTGCCCAACGGAGAGGAGAAGACCACCAAGGGGAAGAGTCACCGTTGCGAAAGCTTATCTTGCAAAAAAGCAATAATGCGGTTAAGTAAGAGAAGAATGATGCAACTTGCATAGAATGTGCCAAAGAATCGCCCTCCAATGGTCCGCCCCAAAGTGGGGGTGGAGTCACCCAATTCAGCCATGTACACCCGAAAATCACCAGCCGCACCCTTCCCATAGCTACCCTCATACTTGCCGGCGTCATTTTTGGGTCACCGGCAACCCAAAACACCAACGGGTGCACCGTACTTGACGAAACTAGCCAAATCCTAAATGCCCTTTGATCCCTCAAGTTCTGGTGCCTTTAGTTTGGAAATCCATGAGGATCCACTTTTTCGCAATATTAGTACCCAAAGTTGAATAGCATGGTCAAACCTTGAAAACAAAGTGGCACAAGGTAACACTACAACCTAGCAAACACGCACAAGCAGTTTTTGGAGGCAACCAACACGGACATGTACCACGATTGCAACATGGTGACAATTGTTAGCCTAGATTGTAAATCAAGGTTGTAATGACCACAATGCAAGGAGTCACACCTTGAAAGTTTGGGTGTAGACCTCACTCGTAGTTGCCTTTTTAACCTTGAGCGCGTCCTAGTTGCAACGTGTTGACAATGACCTTCAAAAGTCTTCTTCTCAAACTTCTCTTGCTTGATTGTCCCCAAGAATGCCTTGGCCTTAGCCTTGCAATCACCAATGTAGCACCATTGTGGTGTCTTACCATATCTCGAATGAGGAGGGGGTGGCTTCAATGGTAGCTCGGCCGGCGGCGAACGCCATTGGGTCGAAACTACCATGTCGCCATGGACCCAACACCACTTTCTTGCCATTAGTAGTGCTGCAACAGGATCCAAAAATTTGAAGCATGGAATCGTCATAGAATTAATAGTTCTATCATCCTATCAAAAAAAATCTTGGATCCTGATGCGGCACTATGATTTTACATTCGATTTTGGACTAAAACTGCCCCTTCGGCAGCAGCCGGCGGCCATCGCCAGCTGTCCCGTACCCGTCCATGGCTATTATGTAGGAATCCACCCCCCTAATCAGCATTCCTACCTGTAAAAAACCCTCCAAAAAGGAAGTTTCACCAAGGTGGGAGGCGGCCCCGGGCCGAAGCGCACCGGCGCAATCTGCCGCAAGGTCCTCACAGCGGTGACGGTATGCAGACTGCGGCCCTAGCAGACTGCGAAAGACTGCGCACGAACAGGCGACACGCGTAACTGAAAAAACGGGCGCAACTGACAGAAAGGTATGAATTTTATGTTGTTGTTCTAATTAGTTCGAATTTCACCTTCTGATCACTCTGTCACTTATTATTAATTACTGACAGATGTGTGATTGGCGAGCGTTGCCCTTTACTTCGCTGTTTTGAACGCGTTTAGCGCTGTGCGCAAATCGACTCCCTCCCCCTCAAATTCAACTCCCTCCAAGTGAATATCCACTCCCTTCTACTCAATTTCTACTCCCTCCAAGTGAAATATATACATATATACATACAAATACATGTATGTACATCTATATATATATATATATATATAGATGTAGATATGTAGATATATATATATATATACGCATCCACACACACACATACATACATACATATATATATATATATATATATATATATATATATATATATGTATATATATAGTCATAGTCATAGTCATAACCACTTATCATGCCGTCTACTGGAGTTACCGGGCATCTCGCGCCGACAGGTGGTTCCTGCCTCGCTCGATCCCGTGGGTCCCAGGGCTGCCTGAGGTGGCCCACAGCATGACGGAGGACCCAGAGGACCGGGGATACCGGTCAACCAGGCTTTGGGGGCAGTGGCAACTGCAAAGCGTTAGCATTAGCAACGGCGACGGACGCTGGCCCGTTTGTTCGCCGGGGGTAAGGGGGCAAGGCAAAGCAGCGCAGCAGCATCGCAACAAGCAGAAAGCAAGGGCATCTCTGTCTGTCGCAAAGCGGCAACCAAGGAACAAAGCAGCACGCATGCGGCGAAGCGAGAGCTGACCCTCCGTCGTTCGCGTACCCCCGCCACCGTGGAGACATCCATCACTCATGACCCCATGGACTCCATTGCCGTCCGCGTCCTCGAATCTGCCCACCACCCCTGACTCCACGTATCCCTCTGCCAGCACGCAATAGCCCGTATGTGCATAGCCAGGATTTCTGGGAGGCTCCAGCGTAGCCTGGCCCTCAGCTTTCATCGCCCCCATGTCTCCATAATGTACGCCACCATCCCACCGCACCAGTCCCCTAGTATTGTACAGAAGCACGTTACCAATTCCACGTCCCCGTGGCCCTGAGCTGGTCCCACACCCCAGATATATACCATGCCGGCACCCCATGTCAGGGGCCAGCGCCCAATCTGCTTCGAGGCATCCACTTGCCCACATGTAATATATCTTGAGGGTCTACAGGGGGGGACGCCGGCCGCTACGCGACGGGAGTGGCGCAACCCGTGAATATCGCTGGCTGGGATTCGGGCTGGTGGGTGCCGTAGCTTGGTTATCGACCCTCTGTAGGGGTACCCACCAGAGGCTCGCCCCGGGCCGTGGTAACCAGGTGCACCTCATCTGGCCCACATACATTGCCCTGGCGCCTACCCTTGACCCTTACCTGCACTGATTGGCCAGCTTCCGTGGTTGCGCCTCTTCCGCCACAGCAGCGGCCAGGCCGCAGGTTCGGCCCCCACCGACGACGTGGCGAGCCTACTTATAGCATTGGCCCGCGCTTCACCCCCCGGACCACTCAGCATGCCGCTCCTCTGCCCTCCTCGCCTCTAGCCGACCGGACTGGCGCCCCCCAGGGGTAAGCCGTTACAGTGGTGAGGCGACTGCATACTCTTCGCTACGACGCCACGCAGTACCGCTGTTGTCACGCCGACGCCACCTGCGAGCCGCCACGACACGCACCACCGCAACCACAAGGCCATGGTCAGAGGTTAGACTATGTACATGCCCGCAGGCACGGTCCCTCTAGTTTGTTAACGGGGCCAGGGGATGCCCCCGCGCTCCCCCTGAGTTGTTAGAGGGGTCAGGGGGACACCCCAGTACCGCCATGCAACCCCGTAGCGCCCCCACTGTACGGCCCTCCAGTACCGCCGCGTACCCTCACCATACGGTCCCCAGTACCGCCGCGTATACCCCCACGACGCCAGTACACCGTCATCTAGAACTTCCCCGCTGCTCCCCTACTGTACGGTTCCCCAGTACCGCCGCGTACCCCCACCGTACGGATCCCAGTACCGCCGCGTTTACCCCCAAGACTCCAGTACGCCGTCACCTGGAACTCCACGTGCCCCCCGTGAGTGCTCCTCCCAGGCTGCCACGCCGTCTCCACGACGCCCGCCATACTGTCCCCCTGACGACCCCACTGTCATATCCTTCCACGCACACATCTTCGCCTCGTCGTCGCTCCCGGGGCCTGCAGGCTGACCCCGCAACCCCGTGTAACACTTCCAGGGGGCGCCGCAACGCTGTAACCCCCAGACAACTCCGTGCACCCCCGGTGTATCCCGAGCAACCACTCCCAATACTGCCGTAGCCGGGCCGCCAGTAGAGACCCCGGTGCCATGGGAATACCCTACAGGGGTTTGGGCCTTATTACCCTGGTCGGGACGACCCATGACACCTCACTGTTGTATGCGGCGACCCGGTGCAGGCGGGTGAAGCATCCCTGTCCGACCCTCATGCACGGGGGCAGTACGGCTCACCATCAGGCCGGCACGACCTGTCACATCGCGTTGGCCGTCATACGCCGCCTGCCAGTACCGCACAATCAGGCCGCGAAGGCACTGCTTCTCAGGCGCTACCCCCTCCGCTGCGTCCAGCGTAGGGACGGTAGCTGGTGCACCCACTATTCCCAACCCCATCAATCTGCACCCCCGGCCTCCACCACGCCGTCACCATTTCCTCCGCGATGCCACAACCAGAGTATCCGTGAGTCGCCCTCCAGAGCCGCCCACCACAGCATCAGGGGCAGGGCCGCAGACGGCGCTCCAGGGCACCGTACCCCTTCCACTCGGACGCTCTTCAGGCCATCCTGGATAGTCTTCCAGGCACTTGAGGACATCCCTCCAGAGTGCCGCGGTGCCCACCTCGCCTTAGGCCACCCCCTATCGGCACGCTCCTTACATGTCCCGCACAGCGGGGCGGATGCACACTGATGGACCCAAACTGACACCGTTTCCCCGCACCCGTGGCATCGCTGCGGAAGCACAGACCGCGATGGAACGCAGCTACCATCACAACACTGCGACCACAGGTCCTGCCATACATGGCAGCATGCGTCCTGGAGTCCGAGCAAAGCACCCACCAGCGTGCGTGCTGTGGCACTACTGAGGAGGCTGCGCCTCGCTTCCTCCCACGTGGACACCGGGCGGAGTATCGGTCGCCCGTCGGGCATCTCCGGCAGGCTCTCAAGCAGCCGGGGCCACCGCGCCACTTTGGGGCTGCGCGTGCCATGCGCCAGGAGCTCCCAACCGTAGTCCCGCAAGACCTCCCCGATGACATCAACCCCGTCCTGCTCCGGGCCCCTGGCGGAAGCCAGAACCAAGCGTTGTCCTCCCGCCCGAGCCTCAATGACCGCCTCGAGGCCCAGGGTGTCAAGGGTGTGACGGGCATCGGCAGCCACGTGGTCGTCCCCCTCTGGCAGAGAGAACATGGCCTTCGTGACGTGGCCTTGCGCGTCGTCGCCCTGTACCCGTGCCAGCTGCTTGGAGCCCACTAACACTGCCATGGACCGCTGCTCCATGACCGCTGGTATGGCTCGTCGCAGCTGTCGGTCATACAGCCACAACGTACCCACGTCAAGTACAACAGCCACCGCCAGGACTGGGAGACTGCACAGAGGTCGCTGAAGGACCGGCAGCACCTCGCGAGGCCAGCCCATGACGTTCCCCACAGCTGGATGGTTGGCGTATATCTGAAGCCAGGGATCACTCTGGCCGTCAGGGCCTCTCACCTTGATACCATGCACCTGGGCCCACGACTGCGCCGACACCACGCGGGACCACTCCCTGAATGTCGTGATGTCCCGCGCCACCCAGGAACCGATCCACTGGTCAAAGGCCTGCGCCACCGCCGCCATCCAGTGAGGGAACAAGGACAGGGCCTCGTCATGCTCGATGCACAACCGCGACACCAGCAGTGCGTGCAGCGGTGCCCTCTGAAAGGTTGCCCGCAGGTCGCCGGGGAGGCCGGCAAACGGGTTCCACGGCGGACGCTGCAGGATCCTCCCTGCCGGCGGGCAGAAGGGTGTGTCACCGCGCAGGAACGCGTAAACCGCTCTCCTTCGATCTTGCATCGGCAGCTGCATGATCTGGGTGAGCCGATGGTTCCTGCGGGCATACACATCTTCCCCAATCTGGACCATGTCCACCACAGAGAGCCTGGCCTTGGCAGGGCCCCGGGACAACGCCGCTCGCACCGCAGCGAACAGCCGCTTCAGGTCCCCGGGGACGACACCTGCCATCAGGGATTCAGTCCACCTGCAGCCGTGCTCCCTCCATGCCACGAACTCCACCGCCCTGTCCGTCAGGGGTAGCTCCGCCGTGAACTCCTCCACACGCCTACACAGGAGCCCAGCCACCTCCTCGTCCCGCGCACACAGTAGGCGCATGTGGCCAATGTCCTCCTCCGGCCCCCCACAGAAGATACAGGGGTGGGCCGGTATTGCCATACGCGTGAGCTTCTGTCTCCACCGTCGCATGACCTGCATGGTGGACAAGCGACCGTCACGTGCCCGCAGCATATTCCTGTGCGTTGGGCCGTGGTGCACAGCTCCCAGGGGCATCGCCTCGCAGGCGCCAGCCAGTGGCGTGTGCGCCCTGGTGCGAGCCGCCAGCGAACGCCACTCGATCTCCCGGACTTGCTGAAGGGCTTGCATGGACGGCACACGCGGCTCGAGCTCTTCATTATCCCCCGGCACCAAGAGGATGGCGTGCTCCTTTGGCAGGACAAGATGGACTGGCGGGGCTATTGCACCGGGCGCGGCAGAGTCCGGTGCCTCGAGCGGAACCGCCGCCAAGTGCGAGCTCTGCCTCACCACCCAGTGGTGCGGCCCCCCAACTCGGCGCGGCAGCCGCCGCAGCCCCTCGACTATCCAGCTCAGTGCGTGCTGATTGACCAGATGTGATGTCGGCCCCTTGATGCCACGGTACAGGGCCGCCTGCGCCCTGCGGAGATGCGCTCCTATGACGGACGCATCCACCACGTGTACCGTGCACGCTGACGGGGGCGTGTGCAACAAGTACGCCGCTGCGCCAATGATCTCTGCCTCCGGGACCGTGCCGTAGATGGCACCCGTCCACGTGGGGATTCCGTGGCTGGCCACCGCCACGTTTGTGGCGTCTTCTCCCTGGGGCGACGCGTCAGACGATGTGACTTTAGTCGCCACCGGCCCCCAGCAGTACCGGTGGGGCTCCAGCCACGCCACGTCGGAGTGGGGGCTCTGCACCACCTTTCCCAGGGACGCCGCACTGGAGGCCGTGAGCTCCGGGGACAGGACCACCCTCGGTCAATACACCGCATGTGGTCTCCAGGCCAGGTCACATCCGCAGACTGACTTTATGGCGTCCAGGGCGGTGGTATACTCCGCTCCCCAAACTGTTGCGGAGCAGGAAGGCTGGTATACCACCACAGACCCCTGCTCCACTGCGCCGCCATCACGCAACGACGTGACGGCGACGTGCGGATCGTGCGGCACGTTGGACATCCGGACCACTTCGGGGACCGAGTACTCATCCGGATCCGGGATCGGGCCTGCTGGCAGCAGAAGAACAATTGCCCATTCGCTGCACTTGTGCACCGCCGCGCACGCCCTGGAAAACGCTGGCCGCCCGTGCACAACCCACAGTGGTGGCGGGCTTATGCCGCCCCCGGCGTGAGGAGTGAGCAGGGGGACGGACGCCGGATCGTCTTGCTGTTGGTAGCCCTCAAAGACGTCCCCCAACAGAAACAGGAGGGCGGCTAGCGGGACGAACGGCATGGACAGCCCCGGGTTGGCCGGGTCCCATCCTTCCTCCCTGTATCCGCCCACCACATACACGTCCCCTGCAGCGGACTGCCTATTGCGTTTGCTGGCCTTCTTTCGGCGCACCGGGTGTATTAGCCGGTGAGTCAACGGACCGGGCAGCTGCGGCCGGAAGACGTCGCGAAGCCCCGTGAGCCACACGTGGTCCAGCTGGTGGGGCCCTACTCCCGCGTGCGGAAGGTGCAGGTGGTCCTCATGGCACTCCTGAAGCTGTACCGCCCAGTGCCCAGGCGCAGGGCAGGGGAGCCGCGCATGCAGGAGGTCATTTGCGGGATCAGTCAGGGACTGTACTGTCGCATCTGTGTGGGGCCCCGATAGAATGCAGATGTCCCTACCCTTGAAGGTATAGGATTGGGACACCCACTTCCGCCCCGCCCACTGCACTTGCGGCAGATGGGCGTGTACACACGAGTACACCGACGATGGCATGAGAAGCCCTAGGCGCAACGTCCCCATCGCCCTGAGTACCCTGTCCACCCACGTATTGCCAGCGTGTGTGGCGAATGACGCAGAGGGCACCATGAACTGCCCGCACACTCCGTACTGCACGTGCATGTCTCGGAGCATGACCCGCAGCTCATCCCGGACTGTCGTCGACCTGTGGTGGGTGAGCTGAGCCATGGTCGCCACGACGGAGTCGCGGCATATAACCTGGACATCCGCCAACCGTAGCCCATGACCTGACCGCACCGCCACGTTGGACAGGTCCTTGGGCAGCTTCTCGAACTGCAGGGCCGCAGCCTTGATGGCAGTATTCAGCTTGATCACCGCCTCCGCCGTGTCGGACAGGTAGGGCGCCGCGTACCACACGATGCCTCCAACCACAGCCGCCATCACCTCATGAGGCACCGCCGCCGGCCCCAACGTGTTCTTGCAACAGCCCAGCAGGGCTTCACACCGGATTACATGTTTCTCCTTCATGGTCGCTATCCCCCTGGGATCGAGGCGCAGGCCCAAGTATGGTACCGTGCCCTTGGCACGTAAGCATACCCATGGGGCCGCCGTGTCCCCCGGGTTCAGGTATACCATAATCGAATGGATGCGAGCAGTATTGGCATAGGCGCATTTGCCCACGTTGAGGGACATGCCCATGTCAGTGAGATACCGCGCTATCGCCGCCGCATACTCCAGGAATTGCGGCAGGGAGTGCACTATCAACAGGAGGTCATCACAGTACGCCTGCACCAGGGGTGGCACCGCATGGCGAGCATCTCCCCGCGCCTTGCAGGCGAGGCTCCGCAGGAGAGGCTCCAAAAGGAGGAGGTAGAGCACAGCGCTCTCCGCACTGCCCTGCCGCAGGCCCCTGTGGAGTCGTATGCTCGGTGTCGGGCCGTGCGCGGTGATGATGCGCACCAAAGACCCGCAGCTGAGGGTGTGGAAGAGCCTGATGAGCTCTTCCGGGACACCCACGTGGCGCAGGAGGAGCGCTAGCGCTCCGTGCGGCGCTGTGTCAAAAGCTTTTGACACATCGAAGGCCAGGACGTGGTTTTCCTCCAGCCCACGCTGCAGCCTGCGCTGGGCCAGGAACACCGGGGCAGCCGCCGTGGAGCCCGGCAGGGCTCCGAACTGCCAGTCCGCGGCCAGTCCCATGCGTGCCGGAACAGCTGTGAACCTTCGCATGAGGGGAGTCATGAGCATTCGCATGTCTTGCTGCCCCAGCGCTATCGGCCTGTACTCGTCCAGGTTGCCCGTGGCTGTGCCCTTGGGCATCAGCCAGATAATGGCCTCGTGCCAGGACTCCGGGACGTCCGCACCCCGCAGGACTGCCCTGTACGCATGCACCAGGAGCCCCTGCACCGGTTCAGGCAGCTCTGCTATGAGGGCAGCCGTGACCCGGTTGGACCCCGGAGCTTTGTCGTCCGCCACGGCCTGCCTCACGGCGTCTTTAAGGTCCTGCATGGTGTAGTCCTGTACCGACCTCCATTCCTCCGGCATCTGTGTGGGAATGTGGGCTCGGACCAGCCTCTCGAAGGCCGGCAGGTTCACTGGCCGCTTGGCGTACAGCGCCTCCCAATACCTCTGGACCTCACCGATGACGTCCGAGGCCTCCATGAGCACCTTCTCCGACTCGCGGACGCGTACGGACCATAGGCCTGACGGGGCATAGTTCACCACGTTGATGGCCCCCCGTATCGCCGTCCATCGGAGCTGCAGATCCGGTACCCTGCCCCGCCAGTAGTCCTTGATGGACCGGCGCCTGTTGCTCCTGAGGACATCCCGCAGCTCCTCCAGGCGCGTCTCCAGCTGGTGGAGCTGTTCGTCCAATGCGGCACGCAGGTCCTCCACCGAGGCGGGGGACAGGTCGGGGTCCACTCGCCGGAGGTGCTGTAGCAGGGCAGTCGCTTCCTGGGAGTGGAGTCCGGCCGCCGCCGCGTCCCGTTGCCACAGCTGATGGGCGCGCCAGGCCAGGGCCTGCTGATCCGAGAGGACCTGGTCCAACGACGCCTCCGTTTCCGCCTGCCCGTACGGGTACTGCGGGTCCACGCCTGAAGGCATGCGCACTCCTGTGACCCTGGACACGTCATCACGGAAAGCGTAGAGCAGGTCAAAGACCGCTTGCACCTCCGACGTGCCCATGGTGGCAGTGTCCTGGTCCGACGAGAGCCACGCCTGTAGCCGCCGATCCCCGCAGGCCTTCTGCAGCACTGCCGCTGCCGCCTCACGAACCCCCCGGGGAGTCCGGGCGTATGGCATGCAGCCTGCCCTGGGCGTGCGAGTAGGCCATCCTGGTGACCCTCTCCTTGCCGGCCACCGCTAGCGGGATGTCCAGGACCACAGGGCCATGATCCGACCCCAGTGACGCAGGAGACCGCCCCGGCGCCAAGTGAGGGCGCTCACGCGCCGCCCATGGGACCAGAGGCGAGTTCAGAAGGAAGGAGTCCAGTCGGTGCCCTGCCCTCGTGGGCCTCCTGTCCTCCTCCCGTTCCGGGCCTGCCCTGTGGAAACCACACTGTTCCCACAGGGCTTGGAACCTCCTCGTGGTAGGGTGCCACGGGGACTCCAGCCACACGTTGAAGTCCCCTCCGAGGAGCACGGCCCTGGTGCCACCCGCGCTCTTGGCCGCCGCGTACATGGCCACGTCAGCCCAGAAGGACGCCTTAGACGCCCAGGAGTCGCCGCTGCTACCCGGGCCGTGGACGTTGATGACCGTGAGGGTGCCACCTGCGGTCACCACATCTAGGGCCATGGCCTTGCCTGGCACGATGTCCACGATATCTCGAACTTCCTCCGCGGCGAACACGTCTGCCCGAAGGGCAATCAAGAGCCCGCCGCGCACCGCCACCGCCGACGCCGCCTGGGCATCCACCCCTGGGTACGCATGATACCCGTGGTGACTCCACTGGTTCTCGGAGTGCACCACACCTTGTGGGTCCTGCAGGCCGGTCTCCTGGAATAGGCCCAGGATGGCACCCTCGGCCTTCATGATGCCCGCCGCCAGGGCTTCACCGTCGAGCATACCTGGGGCCACTGGTACGCCGTCCCCCCGCATCGAGCCCTGGACGTTCCAGGACACCGCCGCTCGGGTGTCGGAGGCTGGGCCCCTTCATGGCTGCACGTGAGGATCGGGGCCCCCCGCCGGATCCGGATCACTGGACGGGGGGGGGCCACCAGCAGGTTCAGGGGGACCATCCGCACCCGGTGCGGCCTGCCGGCGAGGTGGCCCCTGACCCCGTGGGCCTCCGCCCGAGGCGGTCGTCGCCTGCTGAGACCCGGTAGACGGGGCTGGCTCCCCCTCTGCCTGTCCGCCGGACGTACTTGCCGCCGTACTCCCCCTTGAAGTCACTGCCCCACTCCGTACTGCAGACCCAGTCGCCCCAGATCGTGCCGCCGACGACGATGCCCCGCGCTCCGCCGCAGGGCAGGCACCCGTCGGCAGCGTGAGCGCTCTGGACCCCGCCTGGGCCGACGCGAAAGGCCCCGCCTGGCCCCCCGGCATAACGCCAGCCAGCATGGCCATCGCCTGGTCCCGTTGCGCCGGATCAGTCGCATGGTCCCGCAGGATGTGGTCCAGCAGGTCCTTGGGGTGGAGGTGGGTAGGCCGGCAGTGCGTGCCAGCTTTCCAAGTGCAGTGACCAGCCCCATCCAGCCGAGACCAGGGGCAGACGTTGATCGTCTTTGTCCCACGCTGATCCGTGGCCAAGTCACCACCGAAGTGCCGCAGCACGTACCGAATGTTGGCATAGGCGCCATACTGAGGCGGCTGGCTCCTCTTGGGCGGCGGCTTTGGCGCCGCTTTCGGGGCCTGCCGCGCCGCCGCGGCCGGGGGTGCCGCAGGCCAGACTGGTGGCACGCTTGGTGGTTGCGGCAGGTGCAGCATTCCCCCCACGGGGAACTGCTCCTCCACCCAGCGGCGCCACGCGTCGGCGAACTTCTCCCGGTCGCCCTCGACCTTCCACCTGGACGTGGAGAAAGCCCGGAGCCACGGCCCCACGTTCTCCGCCATGACCAGGCGGAGGGCATCTCCTCCGCTCTGCCGGCGGAAGCGTGTCGCGGCCGCGCCTGTCACGGTCCCTTGGAGGTACAGCGCGTCGCCCCCGTCGCCACTCAGTGCACTAAGGTGCAGGGCCTCAAGGTCGGCGGGGCGGACCGTGAGCACCGTGCTCTCTCCGCGATCGTACAGGCGCAGCGCCGAGGAGTGGGGCTCCAACGCCGCCACAACCCAATACCACGCTTGCGACGCGCCATGCAGCAGTGCCAGCGAGGCTGCCGGCCTGTTGCTGGAGGACTGCGCCGCCGGGGCCCTGGGGAGGGCCGCCGCGTGACCCTGCAGCGCCCTGCACATGCCAGCTGCATGCTCAGCCTGCCACACGTTGCTCGGGGCTACGGGCCAGACGTCCTGCCCTTGGATCACCGGCGGCCGCGTGACCTCCACGAAGACCGCTGGCGCCGGCGGGATGTCCTCCGCCGTGCACCTGTGCGCCCCGCGCACCGGCCCCAGCCCACGGAGGCATTCCCGGAACACCCGGTAGCAGGCCGGGCCCCTGGACTGCTGCCTCCTGAGCCGGCACGCGGTGACTACGACCCACTCCAGTCCCCCTGTTTCCACCCAAACACAGGCCCAATACTCCGCCCCCTCCAACACCACCAGCCGCCCCATATCTGCCATGCCCACCGCATGGGTGGAAGGCACGCTCTCCACCATCAGCCACCGCTTGGCGCTTTCTTCCCACGGCTGGGGGGCATGCATCCGCTGCTGCTGCATCGCGTCCTGCACGTGCTGCAGGGACACCGTCGCCAGCATGGACATCCCCCCGTCCGCCGCCGCCGCCATACACAGCAGGGCATGTTGCATGCGCGCCTCGGGCAGCCCCACGTTGTGCGGGACGTTCGCCAGGTCCAAGGGCGTGCGGGGCGCGGGCAGGGCCTCCAACACCGCTGCAGGCAGCTCCCCCAGGGACGGCAGACGCGCGATGGGCCCCATGTCCCTGTTGAGGACCACCGCCGCCATCCACCGCCTGTCCAGCGCGGACAGGAGGTTGCCCGGCCTCGGCACCCTGAGGAGGGTACCGACGGCGGACATGAGGGCGCACACGCCACAGTCCTTGGTGTTGCCGGCCGGCTGCTGCACCTGTGCCGCCCGGGCCTCCGCCAGCAGATGCTCTGCACCCGGCCATCCCGCCCTCTGGCCCCTGGGTGCCATGCGCATCGTCCGGACCGCCATGTCCCACGTGTGCGGCCATTGGGGCGGGGCCCCCGACACCACAGGCCGGCCCAGCGGGTCCACGGCCAACCGCATGTCAGGGGCCACGAGGTGGTGCGCCGTCCAGTGCCGCATGTCCGGCGTCTCCAACCGGTCGAGGTACACCGCCTCTGAGCCCCCCAGCTCAACGTACCTCGCAATGAGGAGGGCAGCCGGGGTTTGGTCGTGCCGCTGGCCCTCCCACCCCTCCCTCGGGAGCATCATGGCGTGGGGGGCCAGGCACTGCACCACGTCGGCTGCCAGCGCGACCACGTCGTCGCTGAGCTCCACCCCATGGTCCGCGGCCACCAGGAAGTGGTGCCTGGGCCTGGAGTACACGCGCTCCAGGGCGCCCCGCAACCCATCTGGCGGGGGAGAGGCCTCTCCGCTGCCCCGCAGCCACGGGAGTGCGCCCGGGAGATGCCGCCCTGCCCCTCCTGACCAGACGGCGGCCTTAAGGACCGGCAGGTCCCGCCAGACAGCCCTAGCGACCGGATCGCGCCAGGGCTGTGGCCTGTTTGCACCCCATTGGAGGACGGCCACCACAGCATGCATGGTCAGGGGCTCTGCCGTGAGCTGCAACGCTGTCCCCCCGTCGGTCTCGATCACCGTGCCCCTTGGGGCAGTGAAGACGTGGCCATCGGCCCCACGGATCGCCACCCATCCCCACAAGACCGCCACGGTCTCCCAGCTGGGGTGGTTGGTTCTCCTGGGCAGGACCACCACCTTCGGGGACGGGCCGTTGGCGGCCCACACGCGCCATTCCACTCCCACCAGACGCTCGTGACGGGGGGGCCGGTACACCTGGGGCCACGCGTCCGGGAGCTGGCGATGGACAGCGGTCCACACATCAGCCCCGCCAGCCCGCGTGAACTGGAGTCCCCCCAGGATGTCCCCGTCCACAGGGCTGGGGAGGCGGGCGATGCGAACTTCCAGCCCCTGACCCAGGCGAAGCCCTGGCCCCTCTCGGTCTCCCAGCAGCGAGACCTCCGGGTCCGTGGCCGCAAGACGAGCCGCCACTGCGGGGAGATGCAGGGAGACAGTCCACGGCTGGACTGAGACGGGCTCGCGTGGGAGGTCAGGGCAGGCCGCCACAGCACTGCCATCCCTTGCCCAGCTGAGCGCCCTGTCCCACCACTGCGCCCACGAACCCGGCGCTGCCGGCAACGACCAGGACAGGTACGTCACGACCACCTTAGCCTGCCACTCGCGGGGGTCCATGCCGGCGGGGTGCGTGTGCCACGTGCACACCCATCCCAGATTGGCTTCCTGGACGGCGACCACGTCCCTCCACGGGACAACCGGGAACGGAGTGAGCAGGGCCGCCATGCCACATGGCAACGCCACCGCCCACTCGGTCAGGCCCCCACTCTCCACCGCATACCCCACCGCCGGGAGCCCTCCCCCTTGCGCCTTTACCACCGTTTCCTGCAGCAACGTTCCGTGGCCCCGGCCGTGGTCCTGGCTGCGGTCCAGGCTGAGGGCCCCCACACGGGCCATGGCCTGGAGGATCAGGAGTAATTCCTGGGGTACTCCCCGCGGCACCGGCGGCTGGAGGTGGGCGTACCGGCAGGCATCAGCCTGCATGCACCACCCCTTGGCCCAGTGCCTGCAGGTTTCCACCCCCCCTGTCTTCGGCCCAGCCTTATCCGCCACCCCCAGCTCCCGTGGACCCACCTCACGCGCCTCCTTCGCCCCCACGATCACCAGCTCCTCCTCCTGCTCCTCGGCGCCCTGTGCCTCTTCACCCTTGAACTCCGGCTCCTCGTCCTGCTCCATGGCGACTTGTGCCTCCTCACCCCTCCTGCGTTGGTCCTCCTCCTCCAGTGCCTCCGTCGTCGGCGGCGGGCCCGCAGCACCCGTGATCCTCGCCAGGGCCGCCGCCACAATGGCCTGCACGTCCACCTCCTCCCCGGCCACCTCCGGCTGATCCTGCTGCAGCTCCTCCCCCGTGGGCTGCTCTTGCCCCACCCCGTCACCGCCACGGCCTGCTTCCTCGTCACCCCCCACCGGGATCGCGTGTTCGGACCCCCGGGGGGCGGCGCTCCCGTCGAGGCGCGTGCCCACCACCACCAGCAGCTTGAGGTCACCGCCGCGGCTCTCAAGGCGGTAGCTGCTGGTGGTGGGGACGAGGACCGCCCCATCCCCGGTCAGCAGCAGGCGGTCCGCGTCGAGCACGACCTCTGCGCCCTCACGGTGCAACGCCACCAGGAGCGCATGGGACCCCAGCGCCTGGGGTTTGAGGGGCCGCCCGGCCTGCTCGCGACGCCAAGCGTCAGCCCCACCTCGCCACAAGACCACGTACAGGCCTTCGTCCCGCCGCACGTTCTCCAGCCCTGCCTCGCCCAGCAGGCGCCCCACAGACAGGCGCACCAATAGGGGGAGGCCTTCCTGGGGCTCGGCCGCCCGGACATCACCGGGGTGGTGACCCAGGACCGCCGCATCCCCCAGTTGGACACAGCGGACCTGGCCGTTGTCCGGGGACGCTGCCGCCAGGGCCAACTCCCGGGCGACCTGCCCTGGACGCTGGAGCTCATAGCGCTCCAGGGCGTCCGCCAGCATCCCTGCCTCCCGCTGCCCCGTGCCCGTGAGGCGGTGCCTGTGGGCGCCCTCGGCCGCATGGTACCTGCAGTGCCGCCGCTCACAGCTCCCCAGGGGAGGGGGCGGCACCGCAGTGGGCATGGGCCGCAGCGGCTCGTTGGCCGGGTCCTCGTCCATGCCGGCGTAGACATCGGGCCCGGCGTCGTCCTCAAACATGAGGGCCAGCGCCGACTCGCCGGGCCCGTATGCCTCCTCGTCCCCCTCGCACTCCTCCTCCTGCTCCCCCTCCACCCCTTCTCCATCCGCGACCACCGCCGGCGGCGTGTCCGGCCGCGGCGGGAAGGGCGCCAGAGGCCGCTCGTCAGCGCCTCCGCCCCTTGCCGCCTCCGCCGCGTCCAGCCGTGCCAGCAGGTTGGCGGGCAGCCGGGCCCAGCTGGTGCCCGCATGGAGATCCATGCGGTACGCCAGCCCCGCCGGACACGGCTCACCGGGTGCCACCTGGCGCCACTCCCGCCACTCCCACATCCAGTCCTCCACTCCTTCCCCCTTGGCACGTCCCCCACTGGGCTCCACAACCCCGCCGCCCTCCGCCGGCGTGTGCGCCTTCGGCACAGCCCGCCCCGCGTCCTGTCCCCCCGAAGAAACCGCCTCCGTCGGCATCTCCTTGGCCCCTTCCATCCTCGGGGCGACAGCCGCGAGCGCCTGCGCTATCAGCTCGCCGGCGTCAGCCCCTTCCGGCGCGGCTCCCCCACTACTCGCGGCTGTCCGCCGGTACTCCTCCAGGGCCTGCGCGAGCAGCTCGCTGATGTCTCGCGGGCCAGCCACTGCCGCCTCCTGCGCTGCGTCCCCCTCTCGTTCCCTCGCCGTATTCCTCCCCATGGGGGCCGCGCCCTGCATCCCATGCGCCGGGGGCAGACCCCCACCCTGCACCACTGGCTCAGCGTCCGTCGGCACCACGGGCGGGGCTTCGCGCGGCACGGCTGGGTCCGGCATCTGGACCGTCCGCGGTGGTGACCCCGCCGCGGTAAACTCCGGCTGGGGCGCTGCCGCAGGTGCCCCCATTCTCCTCGCCTCGCCAGGGGGCACGTCACGTGCCTCCCCTTGCGACACCCCCTGCTGTTGGGCGCCCCGCCCCGGCCCAGGTGCCGGCACCGGTACCGGCACCGGCATTGCGTGCTGAGGCACCGGCCGTGAGTGCTGCTGGGGCAGGGGGTGAGGGTACTCCACATGCAGGTGCGGACGGTGATGGTGATGGTGATGGTGAGGGTGGACGGGGTGTTGCGGCACAGCCCCTTGCGACACCCCCTGCTGTTGGGCGCTCCGCCCCGGCCCAGGCACTGGTACCGGTTCCGGCACCGGCATTGTGTGCTGAGGCGGTCGTGGGTGCTGCTGGGGCAGGGGATGTGGGTACTCCACATGCTGGTGCGGACGATGATGGTGATGATGATGGTGAAGGTGGACCGGGTGCTGTGGCACAGTCCCTTGCGACATCCCCTGCTGCTGGACGCTCCGCCCCGGCTCAGGCACCAGTACCGGCTCCGGCACCGGCATTGTGTGCTGAGGCAGCCTTGAGTGCTGCTGGGGCAGGGGATGCGGGTACTCCACTTGCTGGTGCGGAAGGTGATGGTGACGGTGATGGTGAAAGTGGACGGGGTGCTGTTGCACAGCCCCTTGCGACACCCCCCGCTGCTGGGCGCTCTGCCCCGGCCCAGGCACCGGTACCGGCTCCGGCACCGACACTGTGTGCTGAGGCGGCCGTGGGTGCTGCTGGGGCAGGGGATGCGGGTACTCCACATGCTGGTGCGGACGCTGATGGTGATGGTGTTGGTGTAGGTGGATGGGGTGCTGTGGCACAGCCGCCAGTTGGTGGTGATGGTGAAGATGGACGGGGGGCGGTGGCACAGCTGTCGGGTGTACGTGTTGGTGTGGGAGGTGATGCTGCATCATGGGGAGCCCGACGGGGTGATGAAGTAGGTGATGGAGATGGAGTTGGTGGTGGTGGAGAGTCCCAAAGGGCGGGATGGGCATGGGCCCGAGGCCTGGGGGCGGCGGCATCCGAAACGCGCCCGGCGCCGCATACCCCGGCTGCCCCGCCGACCCCACTGGGGGCCGCCCGCGCTGCGCGTCCTCGAGCTGCCCGAGATCTTGTAGACATCGGAGTAGTCGGTTGAGCAGGTGCAGCCCGAACGGCACCGTGCCCGCTGCGAGCCGCGCCTGAACGTCGGGCGCGTTGTACGGGTGGGGATCGCGGGCCAGCATCTGCCGCAAACAGACGTCGACGAAGTGGTCCCATCCGTTGTCCCTGGCCGGACGGTCCGCGTCCACGCGCGCCTGGAACGCCGCATACGTGTGCGGCCCGTGTCTGACGAGATCAGACACTGTGTCTACCAGGCGCCGGGCACGTCGCTGGAAGGCTGGCAACTCCGCGGGATTGGCGGGGACAGATAGCGACATTTAGCTAACGAAGGCTGTGTGAGCTAAGGACACGGGAGAACGGGTGGACTCTGTGGCCCGTCCCGCTTGCTGCTGGCTTATTGTTGCACGACACTTCGCACGACACAGTTGCGCACCCCTGTTGCGCCCCCCCCCCCCTCTTCCCTTCCGTGTTCCTTTGCCCCCGGTTGTGCCCGCTAGGTGTGCCCCTTGGCCCAGCCCGGTTGTTGGCGGGCCTGTTGCCAGGCAGGGTTGGGGGGGGGGGGGAGGGGCGCCCGACGCTGGCTCTGGTCCCTCTCTCCGGGACTTTCCCCACGGGGGGGCCGATGCATGCACCCCCCCTCAGGGTGTAACTCTGTTGTACGGGCCGTCCATTTGTACCCGCTCAGTACAAATGGACCTGCGTCGTAACCAGGTACGTCGGCCCTTCCCCACACCGGGGTCGGGTACACTGTGGGATAGGCACGTCTCTTGCCTACCCCGATGGACGGTGTGCCCTACCCGCAGCCCCTCACAGGACACGAACCGCAGTACGTGCCGTGGGGAGTGCTCTTGGTCAGGCCCATTGGCCACCCCCCCAGGCCGGTACCACCTCGGGCCGCTGGCCGACGGTCCCGGGCGTAACCCACCTTATTGCCTGCGCTCAGGTGGGGCCGATACGGACACCGGGGGGGCCCCCTAACCCCAGAGGTCGGGTACCTCACCAGCGTCTTTCGCGGGCTCTTGTCATCCCTGCTCCCCCCCGTTCGTTGCGGTGTTTGTCCCTGCCTTCTCGCTTTCGTCCCCAGGGGCATCCCCCTGTCCCGCGCCCCTTGCCGTGCCCCCTGGCCCCCGCTTTGCCCCGTCTGCCCCTGCTGTCTGCCCCTGCTCTGGCGTGTTGGTGTCCTTTGTTGCCTTTTTTTTTTTTTTTTTCTCTGCCCCCCCCCATGTCCCCTCGCTGTCTCTTCGCTGTCATCGCCCTTTTCGTTGGTGGGTGGAGGAGTAGGGGGAGGGGGGGGGGGGCGTCCTCGCTGTCCGCCCTATTGCGCAAGCACGTCGTAAGCACGGCGCAGGCACGAGGCGCGGCACTTGTCCCTCTGCTGGGGGGGGGGGCTCGCCGTGTGGCTCCTGCCGTCACCCTACCCTTCCTGCGGTTGCACCCCTGGTGGTCCCCCCGTTGGGGCCTACACGGCGCGTGCTTGTAAGTGCGGCTAACCCCCATCTGCTCAGATTTTAGCAGATCTGCCCCAGATTGGCTACATTTTGGTCATTTTCTCTGCTTCGGCGGAATCGCCGCCCCGCAGCTCAGTCTCAGGATCAGACCTATATATTTCTGATGTGCCGGATCTGATTCCGCGGTCCATTCATCGTAAATCCGTCGCGTTCCGATCATTTACCTGGAATCGCCAATTGCCGCTGATGCGCGCCCGAAGCCAAATCAGCCAAATATTTTTTCACAATCGGATTTTTATAAATCTTTTCAGACAGATATGGACACTCAGATGTACTTAGGATAATCCGCATCAATTTTCTTCATAGACTGGGATTTTTTGCCGGATAACAATCAGCATGGATCTTGCCTCCGTTGTCACCGCTCTTGCCTCCGTTGGTGTCCGTGTATCCGGTTCTGCCCCCAATAGCAGCGTTCAGGTCGACTCCTCGCGTGCCTGCCCCCCCGGTCTTGCCGGCCCTGAGCCCTCCGGCACCATCAACGACCTAGGGCAGCACTTTCATGGTAGCAGAGGCTACCTGATTGTTGCTTCACAGCCCTTCAGTCCACAGCCCGCTCCCCAGTACGGCCCCGTAGACCCCGCCGCTTCTGGAGAAGTAACGATTACGCTGCCATGGTGCTGCGCGAACGAGGCCTTGAGAGGAATGCCTTGCGCAAGCCCAAGCTGCCCAAGAAGGGCGCACATCAGCAGCTGTGGTGGCCCAGATTACCATTATGATCCCAGTCGAAATTGGCCATCGAGCAGCTGGAATCCGCCGGCCTACGACGATGGCAACGCTCCGGTGGAGCTTACGGAGCTGGCAGGTACCAACATTCCTTACCAATGTCCAACATTTGAGACCACGGACGCCGATCTGAACGACATTGAGATGGGCGGTCCAGGTGAGGTACCTAGCTATAATCGACCAGCCTCTTGGGCACACTGGGGCGACCATTTGTCCCCAGAAGTGACCCGTAACCTTGAGGCGCTTGAGGCCCTTTGTCTCTTAGCCACGTCTAAGCTGATCGAACAAGAAAGAATCACCTCTGATTTTTTAACGGAATATTTTTTCCTCCTTCAGGACGAAATTAATACCAGGATGTGGTGGCGTTCTCAAGAAGATGACTCTTTTGCCATTTTTTTGCAGATCTGGGAGGCAAGCCCCTTCCCGAAGGAGAAGGGCTGCGCACCTGTTCCCGGGCCCTCCGCCCCTCATCCCCCTGTTTCCATCCGCGACGATCTAGTCGCCGCAGTTGAGGAGGGAATTTTAGAGGCGGCCAGGCAGGCAAGCCTGGAAATCAGGGCTGAAGGAGCTCCCCAAGTGGACTCCTGGCTGCGGACCACCGAGATCAGCGGTCCGACAGCCTGCTCAGGCCCTTCAGGACACGGTATGTACTGTCCTGCCGACTGCTCCTGCAGATTCCAGCGAGATGCTGAGCTCCAAACGCTCAAAGATCAAATGCACCTCATCATTGAAACGCTGGGAATAAAAAATCTTTTCAAGACGCACATGCGGTCTGAGGGCGCCTCATCGGTGGAACAAGCAACAGAGCCGTCGGAGGAGGCGACAGAAATTTTTTCAATTGCTCCTTCGGTGGACTCCAGGACCACCGATGCAAGGATCAGCAGGACCAAGCTAAAGGAAAGGGTTAAAATCTCTCGTTCTGAGAGTAGGACGGCGAAGGCTAGGACTGAGGCTCAGAATGCCAAGCGAACTGCCTCCCGTACTGCCCCTCCTGCTGCTGATTCCAATACCTTAGCCCAGCTGTTGCTCGCCCAGACCCTCGCCGGAGCTGGTGTGGCGAATGATGCCGCCAAGGTGTCTGCCATTACGGCCGGTGTTGGGCTGGATTCGCTTCTTAATCCTACTTCCTTGCGACTTCGTCAGGTTGCCAAGCAACCGAAGTATAATGGGAACCCCCGACGTTGGCCTCAGTTCCAACGGGAATTTAAACTGTGGGTTAAGACTCAAAAACTCCAAGATGATCAGTTCCTGATGGCCCTCTTGGATTGCCTTGAGGGAGCGCCGGCCAATACTTGGCTCAGGACTTGGAGTGATCGCGAGGATACAAGTTCCCCCCTTACCTTTGATGAGGTGTGGGAACAGTTGGAGGTACGTGGATCCCGGCTGCCAGAGGACCACTACCACCAAATGTTGAAGAATTTTCCTTCATTCTCGCGATTAATCTTGCACGAAGTGCAAGACAAAAGACAGCGCTTCTGGAATTTAGTGGAAGAAGCTGAACATTCAGGCGAAAAATTTTCTAGTGCCGAGCTGAAAAATCTGATTTTTGACAAGATCCCCTCAGAAACTGCCGCCACCCTTCGGAACAGACAGTCCGAAGAAAAGGTCAAGACCTGGTGGGCGGAGGTGGAAGGCTTCGATGCCTCTGCCAACAAGTTCTCCGTCAGGGAGGCACTTCAAAAGTGCTCCCCCACGTCCTTCTCCAAGGTGAAATTCACTGAGGAGACGTGGAAAATCAAGTTTCATGAACACGAGGATCGGGACTTGTTTGTCCAAGTCCTCAACAGGGGAGTAAGCTTCCATGGCCATCGCCTGAAGGCCAAGAACTGGGTGTTTTCGTTCACCCCGAAGGAACTCTGGGAGGAGGTTGAGCGGCTCGCCGACGCCGCCAATCAGAATTTCCATGAGGGTCTTGGGGGAAACAAGAATACCCAGCAAAACACCCAAAATGGGGCCCAAAAGGGCAACAAAAAGGTGAATGACACCCGGAATGTTCAGCAGCACTGTAGCATCTGCCTTCTTTTAGGTTCTACGAACCGAGCTAAGACGCATTCTACTGATAATCACCGATGGTCTCCTTACGATCACAAGGTGATTGGTGAAAATATCAGTAATTCGCAGAATTCAGACAGGAATGACAGACAGGTGCATGGTGGAAAGGCTGGAAAAGGGAATCCGACCCCCTCCGGTGGAAACAAAAATCCTGGAGGCCCTGGCGGGTCCCAAGGCACAGGAAATCGGACTCCATCCGGCTCCGGTGGGCAGCCGAACGGCCAGAAAAATCCCAATAGCAACGCCGGAGGCGGAAATCGAAATCCAGGCCAAACCCCTCAATCCGGTGCAAACAAGGGAAATGCTCTAGGATTCCAGGGTAAAGGTAAGGGAAATCCTTCGGGAACCCCTTCCTCTGGTAAGGGCAGAGGGCGTGGCGACGGTGGAGGTCCATCATCCGGCGGCGGTGGCCGTGGACGTGGAAAGGGCAACCATCGTGTGGATCAGGTCTCAGGTGCAGATCAGGTGTCCGATGCGGATCGAGATTACGTTGAAAATGCCTTGAATCCAGCAGATGATCCGCTCCAAGATGAGTGGGTCGACGAATCAGGGTGTGTCCACAATGTTAACGCAGCCACTGGAGGTCAGAACGCCTAGGGGAGCCACGAAAATCGCCCCTCCCCAGGCGATTTCAGGCATGATCCCCAGATTCCTTCTCGACCACTACTTGATGTAGGGTCGCTTGTCTCCTCTCCCCTGGATCCGGCAGCGGATCCTTTTGTTGTAGTGGACGAGGTTGGTGTACAGTCCAAGCACAGGGCCCGTCAGTTTGTCACAAAGATGTGGGTCTCTGATTGCAAGGGCAATTTCCACCTCGCCACTTGTTTGTGTGACAATGGATCGGAGGTAAATCTCCAATCCAATTCTTTCTTGCCTGACGACTGCGTGTTTAATTCGCCTCATCCTGTTACCCTCGAGGGAGTTTCTGGACATTCTCTCGCAGGTGGGCAACGCGGTTGTTATATATGAACTCATTTGGTCGCTCAAGACCTTTGGGAAGATGGCAATGTGGAGGAAGTTATCCTTAAGGATGACTACTTCTATCGTGCCGACATAAAGTATGACCTTTACTTGGGCCATCCTTGGCTTCGCAAGAACAGGGTGGCGCCCGTAGGTCATCGGCGTTGTTTTTTGCTGGAGTCAGGTCCCTTGGAGCGCCCTGAATTTCGTTTTTTGCACGCAGGGTTTAAAAGTGCAGAAGAATTTTTGAAGCAAAAGGTTACACCAAAATTTGGCGAAGATGTCACCATTGCAGAGGTGAATGGGAGTGCCGATTACTCCCGAGAGTTAGAATGTCTTCGTAGGGACTCCCAGCCACGACGCCCTTCGCGCTGGCACTCTTCATCCTACAGAGTTGTCGACAAATGGCGCGATACAATTTGTGAATATTTTTATGAACACCATTCCTTTTGGCCGCAGTATGATGCCTTTGCTAACCGCGAGAACAAGCGCTTTGACAAGCACTTTCGCGACGCTTGGACCCATAAATGGGACAAGAAGTTATGGATTAATCCTCCGTTTCACTTAATCCAGCAGGTCATCCACAAAATCAAGCAAGATAAAACCCAGGCGATTTTAGTTGTGCCCTTGTGGGACGACAAGCCTTGGTTTCAGGAATTGCAAGACATTTGTGTAGATTACATCGAACTTCCCAGGAAGATTAAGCTGTATGCCAGGGACGACACAGGTCCCCTGCCACAGCGGCCCTGGAGTTCGCTTGCATTCCTGGTGGATGGAAAGCTTTCTGACTCTGATTCTGCTGATTCTAGTGCTGATTCCTGTGTTGGGTCTGAATCTGAGGTTGAACGTGGTACTGATGATGAATCTATTTTTTCTGATTTTTGTCCGTCAGATGCCCAAGGTGATCCAACGTCAAATGGATCCGCCTCGTCTCCCTCTTCCCCAATACGATCTACATCCAAAAGAATCTACGGTGCACGGACGACAAAAAAATTTTCTTCGCGCCGCAAATTCAGAGTTTTTTATGAAAAACCCCGTGTGGAAGCTTTCATAGATCCTTTCGAGGAGCTGGATCACGAAGAGAATCTCTGGAATGTCGACACTCGACCCACCTATCTTCAAGAGGCAGTTGATACGGACCTTTTTAGGGACATCCGTAAGAAGATTCTTCCTGCCAAGGCCGAAGAAATCGCCAAAGTTTTTTCGACAGTAATTCCTGGCGATCAGGTGGACACTGAGTTGTGTTCCAAGAAAAGAGACAAGATTTTTGAGGAACGGAAGGACACAACCCTTTCAGGGAAGTTGATCAAAGACCCCCCTGTCCGTGGGCAGTTCGGTGAAGCCTTCATCGAGCTTCGTGAAGGGTACAAGGCAAAGAAACAGCGTCCTTATGAGAACCATGGACAGAAACATGAGATACTCAGAAAAATAATCGAGAGAAATCTCAGGGAATTTGGTTGGCTTGAGGGTTGTATGACCAGCGAGTGGTGCTGTGCACCCTTCACAGTCCCGAAGCCGCCGCCTGCAGACCAGAACACTATTGATGGTTGGCGAATGGTTGTTGATTTTCGCAACCTCAACGCCGAAACCAAGGCGGATTCACACCCCCTGCCCCTCATTGAGGAGGAAATCGCCAAGAGGGCAAGAGGTCGTTTGTTTTCTGTGCTGGATCTCCGTCACGGCTTTCACCAAATGCCGTTGAGGAAGGACAGCCGACCTCTCACCTGCATGTGCACGCCATGTGGCCCAGTCCAGTGGACGGTCATGCCCATGGGCCTGAAGAACGCCCCTTCGTTTTTTCAAAGAATGATGGAGGATGTGCTTTTTACAGCTCATCCTGAGCTTCGTGCCTTCGTGAGTGTGTACATAGATGACATAATCATCGCGACAGAGGGGGAGGGACTGACCGAAGCCGAGCTGGTGGCCCTACATGAAAAGCAGCTGAACCAGGTTTTGGACATTCTTGATGCCAATCAGCTGATTTGTGGGCCAAAGAAGGGAAAATTATTTTTAAAATCAGTCGAATTTTGTGGTTCTCTCCTTGAGAATGGCACCCGACGACCCAGTCCAGGGAAGCTCGTCGCTATTCAGAAGTGGAAGCGCCCTGAGACGATCACGGAATTGAGAGGATTCCTGGGTTGTTGCAATTTTTACCACACTTTTGTGCCGACTTATGCCAAATTTGCTGCCCCCCTCACTGAATTATTGAAGGTAGGGAGAGATGCGGGCAAGGCAGGTTCAAAGGTTTGTGTCAAGTGGACTGACGAGTGCGAGGAGGCTTTCCATCACTTGAAGGCGGCCCTCTGCGAAGTCGCCACGTTGCATGTGCGAAAATTCGACCGACCCTTCTACATAAGAACCGACGCTTCTAGGTACGCGATCGGAGCTGTCCTTGAACAGGTTGATGAAGCCACAGGTGATCATTACCCTCTTGCATTTTGGTCGCGGAAGCTAGCTCCACGCCAGATGCAATGGTCACCGCGTGAGCAAGAGACTTATGCCATAATCTGCGCTCTGAAGAAGTACCAATCGTGGGTTGGCACCAATCGAGTCGAGGTCCTGACGGATCATCGATCTCTGGAGTATTGGGCCACCGAACACATTGATACTGTCGCGAGCCCAGCTGGTCGACGGGCCAGATGGCATGAATTTCTCAGTTTGTTTGACCTCCATGTGTCGTATTTGCCTGGAAAACACAACACGGTAGCGGATGCTCTGAGCCGATGGGCTTACCCCGCTTCAGAGGGGCTGCAAAGTACCAACATCCATGGTACGGAGCAGGACCGCCACGTCGTAATCGAGTGGGATCAAGAGGAAAAAAAACTCATTCGACGTGAATGCATGCAGTGCGCTGTTAAACAGCACGCATTACCGTGCCATGACATCACGGCCTTCTCAGATCCGGCGCATGCTCATGAAATCATAACCAAATCACTGAAAGTCGTGGAGAAAGTCACCGATCCCTCCTCAGGGAGTGTGAAACGGTTTGAGTATACCCGACCTGTAAGTGGATTTCGGTTGATTCAGGGCATTAAGCGTCGAGATCCGGCCAAAACTCCACCCCTGCCAAAAGATTCTCTCATCATCCGTGACTGGACCAACGATTATATGGGTGATTCCATGTTTAAAGAGGTCTTTGAGAACTTAAAATCCAAAGATGCTCACAAGGATGGAATTTTTGCTGAATATTCGTTGGATGGGGGGAAGCTGTGGATGGAGGGTAAATTGTGCGTACCAGACGCCCTGGCCCCCCGAGTGTTAAACTGGTGGCACAAATGGGAGTCCCCCCACGCACATGGCCGTAGATTATGGTCGATGATTAAACATAGGTTGTTCGGCTCAAGGCTATATACTCACTGTATGAAAGTAGCCGCCGGATGTGCCCAATGTGCTGTCGCGACGCCACCCAGCGCGAAAAAGCACGGCCATCTGAGGCCACATCCTATTCCGGAGCGCCTCTTTAACAGAGTCACCAGTGATTTTTTCTATCTTGGTGAACTCGACGACGAAGAGTGCCATTGGACCAACAAAAAGTTCAATGGAGTGCTCCTTATACAATGCCGTCATTCTGGCTACATTCAGGTGTTGCCTTGCAACATCGAGTCAATGACTGGCAAGGCTGCCGCCAAATGGTGCGCGCAGACCTGGATGGGAGGTTGGGACGTCCCATCCGAGGTGATTACGGACTCAGGTAAGGAGTACACCTCCGAATGGTGGAGAGAATTATGTACCCGCCTTGGAATCCATCACCTCAGATGTGAAATCCACTCACATCGAGCGCTGCCAGGCGAAAGAGCCGGCCGCTCACTTATAAATATGCTCCGTAAGGAACTCGCCAGTGAAAAAGATTTCCATTGGCTTGAAGTTCTCTTCGCATTGCTTCGCCATTACCACAACACGCCTTTGTACCATGGCCTTTCTCCAAATGAAATTGCCTTTGGACGAAAGAAGTGTTGGTGGAACATGCCGTTGAATAATCCTCGCCCTTGTAAAGATGCTTCGTTGTTTTTGGACGAAATCCAACGAGCAGAAAAAACTGTCTCGAAATTAATCGATAAGCATCAAGCTGACTGGCTTTGGGTTCAGAATCAAGGCCGAAAAAACCCCCACAATTTTGAAGTCGATGATCGAGTTTGGCTTCGAAAATCCGAAACCACCCTGGGCGGAGATGATAAGCTTCTTCCCTTGTGGGAGGGGCCATTCGCTGTTACAGCGCGTCTAGGTGAGAACAGGTGGAGGATTCGTGTGGATGTCAGCAGGGAAATTGAAGTTTCGGGCGATCGCCTCAAGAGAGAGATCCCCTCCCCCAAGGATCGGGTTAAACCCCTTTTTTGGACTTCGAAATTTTTGTCCGATCGGGTCATCGAAGGGGGGAAGTACGAACTCAAGAGGATTTTAGAAGCAAGACGTGACGAAAAGGGCGAATGGGAATTTCTATGTGAGTGGAGGGGCTTTGATTCCAGTCACAACAACTGGGAACCAGCCCATTCTTTTGTCCATGGGTACACCAAGGGGTTCGTCGACTTCCTCAAGAAGCACCCCGAAATTGGCGTACTCCTGACAGACTGTCTGTCGAAACCAGACAGACAGGTGGAGAGCGACGGAAAAAGACCTGTGGTGAATCGAGATCCAGCCTTTTACGGCCCTCAGCAGCCACATTCCAGGGCTGATCCGTCGATCCCCCCTCCTGCGGTCAGGCCAGCCCAGGAGCCAAATGAGGACCAAACTTCGAGTTCGGCCGCTGATTTGCAGCGCCCAAGCCGTACGAGGGCCCCACCAGACAGGTTGGTGGTCACATGTATTCGTGCTTGGCCGAATTGAGGGAGATCCGTCGTGACTTGAGTCGCCAACGCCATAATCTGGGTAACAGTCGTCTAGTCCAGGGCGTCATGGCACTCGTCGCTAGGGCTCAAGGGTGTAGGTTTGAAACCCTTGCATGTCCAACTCCTACAAAAGCTCCAGCCTCGCCCCGTCTACCACTTATTCCAATGTGAGTGTTCTGACGACTTGAAAAAACCACATCATGTCGTAAAACCACATTCTGCTCAATCCACTGTTCATTCTTCCTGATTACATCATGATGTGGAGAACTGCGAATGTTTGATAATTTGACGTCAATCAACTTTTCTTTGGTCTCCGTTCGGCAGACAAGGCGTAGATACGCTGCCGAAAGCCACGGAGTGTGCTGCCTGTCCGGCGTGTCCAGAAAAAACCAAACTCAGGCTTAATTCAGGCAGATTCGGGGTAATCTTGTCTCTGTTGGTCTGTGCATCTTTGGAATTTGGCTGCTCGTGCAGATGGAAGCAAATGTACATAGTAAAAACGCCGGGCGGCGACATTCACCCCTACAGGCACCCCCTGTAGTACTGGCTGCACTAGATGCGACGCCAGGAACTCAGATCTTACCTTCATTTGCCGTGATGCTGAAGCCAAAGTCCAGATTCAGATCCAGATTCCTTGAATTTACCTTGAATTCCTCAGGTTTGTCCATCATTCTTGCACTGTTGCAGCAAAACCCCGACGTCAATTGTTCAGACAACCTTCATCTAGGAGCTCTAGGGACTTCTAACAGCAACCTCTGAAGTCCGTAAGCTTCGTTGTATTTTTGGCACACGCCAATGTGAGCTCAATCCGACCTGAAACTGTTGAAAATGGTGAATCCAAGTGTCTTGTGGGACTCAATCGAAAGATGGGCCTTGTCCAAGTCGATTGACACCGCCGCCACTGTAAAAAAAGGGCTATTCGGTGTCTCTCAGGTATATACTGTCAGTAAAGCGCCTTCAGCGAACCTTTGGCGCGTTACATGCCAAGGATCCAGGGCCAGCGTGTCCAATCATGATGCATCATCACATGATCCACATTTTCATGGAATCTGTTGGATGCTCGCGAACCAACGTGCCGGAAAGCACAATTGAGCTGAATAAACGACAATATATATTAACTCTAGTCTAAACGTAGGTGTTAGTAGTTTCAGTTCTAGACATTCCGCTTCATTTCACCTTCATCTTAGGGAATTTGCTGATTTTAGGACAGTTTAGGTTGATTTCCTTGTCATCTCCTCTCATTCCTCGAAGATCTGTTATGGCTTTGCCTAACTGAGTGAACAGAAAAACATCCCTGCCTTCAATGGTTCACTTAGGGCCTGCAGACTACATTTGTATTTGTTTTCCCTCTCTGTGATTGTTTCATCTCCTTCATCTCTGCTCAATTTGATTCTCAATCTTGCTGAATCTTGTGATCATCCACCAGATGCGCCAAATCTGAGGCACATGCTGCACTTTTCAGAACGAGAAAAGCGGGACTAACACGATGTAGAGTACGTGGAGGACACCGTAGCGTGCCCGCGACAGCTAAACTGTGCCAGAGCGCCGAGATGTCACTGCATTTCTTGATTCTCCCACTCAATCCACCAATAATCTGCTTCATTCTCAACCAGGGCATGGTTTGGTATCGATTCTCGATACGTTTACATGCTTTTTAGCCCTTAACCTAATGTTTTACTGACCGGAGGACTGTTCGTCACTCCTCATTCTGTCTCATTTCAGGTTCATCCATCCTGATTCAGTGCCAATTCAGCCCAAATCAGGTCAGATCAAGCAGATTTCGCCTCATCGAGGCTACATTTCTATTTTTTTCTGGGACTTACCCGCACTACGTTCTTCGTTGACGTAGCGACACACCCCAGTGTGTTTTTGGAGGGGGAGTGTAAGTGCGGCTAACCCCCATCTGCTCAGATTTTAGCAGATCTGCCCCAGATTGGCTACATTTTGGTCATTTTCTCTGCTTCGGCGGAATCGCCGCCCCGCAGCTCAGTCTCAGGATCAGGCCTATATATTTCTGATGTGCCGGATCTGATTCCGCGGTCCATTCATCGTAAATCCGTCGCGTTCCGATCATTTACCTGCAATCGCCAATTGCCGCTGATGCGCGCCCGAAGCCAAATCAGCCAAGTATTTTTTCACAATCGGATTTTTATAAATCTTTTCAGACAGATATGGACACTCAGATGTACTTAGGATAATCCGCATCAATTTTCTTCATAGACTGGGATTTTTTGCCGGATAACAATCAGCATGGATCTTGCCTCCGTTGTCGCCGCTCTTGCCTCCGTTGGTGTCCGTGTATCCGGTTCTGCCCCCAATAGCAGCGTTCAGGTCGACTCCTCGCGTGCCTGCCCCCCCGGTCTTGCCGGCCCTGAGCCCTCCGGCACCATCAACGACCTAGGGCAGCACTTTCAGTGCTCCCTGTGGGCATGGTCGTGTGGTTCGTCCCGCACTCTCGCTCCTCTGCCTCCCCACCCTGCCGCGGCGCCCTCGGGGGGGGGGTCCGCTTCCCGCTACCGTCGTCCCCCATGTCCCCTCGACTTCCCCTCGCTGCCCTCGCTCCTTTCCTTGGTGGGTGTGGGTGTTGGGGGTGGGGTGGGGGGGGCGCCCTCGTTGCCCTTCCTCCGGCGTAAGCACGTCGCGGGCACGGCACTGGAACGTGGCACGGCACTTGTCCTTCTGCTGGGGAGTGGGGCACGCCGCGTGGCCCCCGTCTTCGCCCTTCCCACTCTGCGTTCGCTCCCCCGGTGCCCCCCCCGCCGGGGCCTGCACGGCGCTTGTTTCCCAAGGGCACGGTCGTGTGGTCCGTCCCGCACACTCTCCCCGCCGTCCCCCCTTCTCGCCGCTTTGTCCTCGGGAGGGGGTATGTATATATATATATATATATATCTATATATGTATACATATATACATGTATATATATATATATATATATGTATATATGTATATATATATATATATATATGTATATATGTATACATATATAGATATAGATATATATATATATATATATATACATATATATATATATATATTGCTGTATACTCCCTTCAAGTGAAAATACACTCCCTTCCCCTCAATTTCAACTCCCTCCAAGTGAATATCCACTCCTTCCTACTCAATTTCACCTCCCTCCTGCTCTGTTTCCACTCCCTCCAAGTGAAAATCCACTCCCTCCAAGCGAATATCCACTCCCTCCTACTCAATTTCTACTCCCTATATACAAATACATGTATGTACATCTATGAATCTATATATATATATATGTATATATATATGTATGTATGTATATGTGTGTATGTATACTCCCTCCGAGTGAAAATCCACTCCCTCCTACTGAATATTTACTCCCTCCAAGTGAAATATATACATATATATACAAATACATGTATGTACATCTATATATATATATATATATATATATGTATATATATATACATATATATATATATATATATATACATATATATATATATATATATATACATGTATATATGTATGTATATATGTATATAGATATGTACAGACACACACACACACACACACACACATATATATATCTGTATACATACATACATACATATATATATGTGTGTGTGTGCGTGTGTGTACATATTGAGAAGGAGGGTGTGGCCTTCCGCTTGAAGAGAGTTGGTACAGGTTGACACGTTTTGCGTTCCGTGTGTGACAACCCAAGCCCTTAGTTGTGATGCACGCACCGGCTTTCAACCCCAATCGCCTGGATCATGACGTGCACTTCTAGAATGCCACCGAAGACACCAATCTCCGATGAAAAGAAGGCCACGCCATGATGCTCCCGAGGGAGGGGTGGGAAGGCCAGCGGCACGACCAAACCCCGGCTGCCCTCCTCATTGCGAGGTACGTCGAGCTGGGGGGCTCAGAGGCGGTGTACCTCGACCGGTTGGAGACGCCGGACATGCGGCACTGGACGGCCCACCACCTCGTGGCCCCTGACATGCGGTTGGCCGTGGACCCGCTGGGCCGGCCTGTGGTGTCGGGGGCTCCGCCCCAATGGCCGCACACGTGGGACATGGCGGTCCGGACGATGCGCATGGCACCCAGGGGCCAGAGGGCGGGATGGCCGGGTGCGGAGCGTCTGCTGGCGGAGGCCCGGGCGGCACAGGTGCAGCAGCCGGCCGGCAACACCAAGGACTGTGGCGTTGCGCCCTCATGTCTGCCGTCGGTACCCTGCTCAGGGTGCCGAGGCCGGGCAACCTCCTGTCCGCGCTGGACAGGCGGTGGGTGGCGGCGGTGGTCCTCAACAGGGACATGGGGCCCATCGCGCGTCTGCCGTCCCTGGGGGAGCTGCCTGCAGCGGTGTTGGAGGCCCTGCCGGCGCCCCGCACGCCCTTGGACCTGGCAAACGTCCCGCACAACGTGGGGCTGCCCGGGGCGCGCATGCAACATGCCCTGCTGTGTATGGCGGCGGCGGCGGACGGGGGGATGTCCATGCTGGCGATGGTGTCCCTGCAGCACGTGCAGGACGCGATGCAGCAGCAGCGGATGCATGCCCCCCAGCCGTGGGAAGAGAGTGCCAAGCAGTGGCTGAGGGTGGAGAGCGTGCCTTCCACCCATGCGGTGGGCATGGCGGATATGGGGCGGCTGGTGGTGTTGGAGGGGGCGGAGTACTGGGCCTGTGTTCGGGTGGAAACAGGGAGACTGGAGTGGGTCGTGGTCACCGCGAGCCGGCTCAGGAGGCAGCAGTCCATGGGCCCGGCCTGCTACCGGGTGTTCCAGGAGTGCCTCAGTGGGCTGGGGCCGGTGCGCAGGGCGCACAGGTGCACGGCCGAGGACATCCCGCCAGCGCCGGCGGTCTTCGTGGAGGTCACGCGGCCGCCGGTGATCCAGGGGCAGGACGTCTGGCCCGTAGCCCCGGGCAACATGTGGCAGGCTGAGCATGCAGCTGGCATATGCAGGGCGCTGCAGGGTCACGCGGCGGCCCTCCCCAGGGCCCCGGCGGCGCAGTCCTCCAGCAACAGGCCGGCAGCCTCGCTAGCACTGCTGCATAGCGCGTCGCGGGCGTGGTACTGGGTTGTGGCGGCGTTGGAGCCCCACTCCTCGGCGCTGCGCCTGTACGATCGCGGGCAGGGCACGGTGCTCACGGTCCGCCCCGCCGACCTTGAGGCCCTGCACCTTAGCGCACTGAGTGGCGACGGGGGCGACGCGCTGTACCTCCAAGGGACCGTGGCAGGCGCGGCCGCGACGCGCTTCCGCCGGCAGAGCGGAGGAGATGCCCTCCGCCTGGTTATGGCGGAGAACATGGGGCCGTGGCTCCGGGCGTTCTCCACGTCCAGGTGGAAGGTCGAGGGCAACCGGGAGAAGTTCGCCGACGCGTGGCGCCGCTGGGTGGAGGAGCAGTTCCCCGTGGGGGGAATGCTGCACCTGCCGCAACCACCAAGCGTGCCACCAGTACGGCCTGCGGCACCCCCGGCCGCGGCGGCGAGGCAGGCCCCGAAAGCGGCGCCCAAGCCGCGGCCCAAGAGGAGCCAGCCGCCTCAGTATGGCGCCTATGCCAACATTCGGTACGTGCTGCAGCACTTCGGTGGTGACTTGGCCACGGATCAGCGTGGGACAAAGACGATCAATGTCTGCCCCTGGTCTCGGCTGGAGGGGGCTGGTCACTGCACTTGGAAAGCTGGCAAGCACTGCCGGCCCACCCACCTCCACCCCAAAGGACCTGCTGGACCACATCCAGCGGGACCATGCGACTGATCCGTCGCAACGGGACCAGGCGCTGGCCATGCTGACTGGCGTTATGCCGGGGGGCCAGGCGGGGCCTTTCGCGTCGGCCCAGGCGGGGTCCAGAGCGCTCACGCTGCCCACGGGTGCCCGCCCTGCGGCGGGGCGTGGGGCGTCGCCGTCGGCGGCACGATCTGGAGTGCTTGGGTCTGCAACACGGCGTGGGGCAGTGTCTTCTACGGGGAGTACGGCGGCAAGTACATCCGGCGGACAGGCAGAGGGGGAACCCGCCACATCTGCCGGGTCTCAGCAGGCGACGACCGCCTCGGGCGGAGGCCCACGGGGTCAGGGGCCACCTCGCCAGCCGCCCGCGCCGGGTGCGGGTGGTCCCCCTGAACCTGCTGGTGGCCCCTCTCCGTCCAGTGATCCGGATCCGGCGGGGGGGCCCGGTTCACACGTGCAGCCATGAAGGGGCCCAGCCTCCGACACCCGAGCGGCGGTGTCCTGGAACGTCCAGGGCTCGATGCGGGGGGACGGTGTACCAGTGGCCCCAGGTATGCTCGACGGTGAAGCGGTGGCGGCGGGCATCATGAAGGCCGAGGGTGCCATCCTGGGCCTATTCCAGGAGACTGGCCTGCAGGACCCACAAGGTGTGGTGCACTCCGAGAACCAGTGGCGTCACCATTGGTATCATGCATACCCAGGGGTGGATGCCCAGGCGGCGTCGGCGGCAGCGGTGCGCGGCGGGCTCTTGATTGCCCTTCGGGCGGACTTGTTCGCCGCGGAGGAAGTTCGAGACATCGTGGACATCGTGCCGGGCAAAGCCATGGCCCTAGATGTGGTGACCGCAGGTGGCACCCTCACGGTCATCAACGTCCACGGCCCGGGTAGCGGCGGCGACTCCTGGGCGTCTATAGGGTCCTTCTGGGCTGACGTGGCCATGTACGCGGCAGCCAAGAGCGCGGGTGGCACCAGGGCCGTGCTCCTCGGAGGGGACTTCAACGTGTGGCTGGAGTCCCCGTGGCACCCTACCACGAGGAGGTTCCAAGCCCTGTGGGAACAGTGTGGTTTCCACAGGGCAGGCCCGGAACGGGAGGAGGACAGGAGGCCCACGAGGGCAGGGCACCGACTGGACTCCTTCCTTCTAAACTCGCCTCTGGTCCCGTGGGCGGCGCGTGAGCGCCCCCACTTAGCGCCGGGGCGGTCTCCTGCGTCACTGGGGTCGGATCATGGCCCTGTGGTCCTGGACATCCCGCTGGCGGTGGCCGGCAAGGAGAGGGTCACCAGGATGGCCTACTCGCACGCCCAGGGCAGGCTGCATGCCATACGCCCGGACTCCCCGGGGGTTCGTGAGGCGGCAGCGGCAGTACTGCAGAAGGCCTGCGGGGATCAGCGGCTACAGGCGTGGCTCTCGTCGGACCAGGACACTGCCACCATGGGCACGTCGGAGGTGCAAGCGGTCTTTGACCTGCTCTACGCCTTCCGTGATGACGTGTCCAGGGTCACGGGAGTGCGCATGCCTTCCGGCGTGGACCCGCAGAACCCATACGGGCAGGCGGAAACGGAGGCGTCGCTGGACCAGGTCCTCTCGGATCAGCAGGCCCTGGCCTGGCGTGCCCATCAGCTGTGGCAACGGGACGCGGCAGCGGCCGGACTCCACTCCCAGGAAGCGACTGCCCTGCTACAGCACCTCCGGCGAGTGGACCCCGACCTGTCCCCCGCCTCGGTAGAGGACCTGCGTGCCGCATTGGACCAACAGCTCCACCAGCTGGAGACACGCGTGGAGGAGCTACGGGATGTCCTCAGGAGCAACAGGCGCCGGTCCATCAAGGACTACTGGCGGGGCAGGGTACCGGATCTGCAGCTCCGGTGGACGGCGATACGGGGGGCCATCAACGTGGTGAACTCTGCCCCGTCAGGCCTATGGTCCGTACGCGTCCGCGAGTCGGAGAAGGTGCTCTTGGAGGCCTCGGACGTCATTGGCGAGGTCCAGAGGTATTGGGAGGCGCTGTACGCCAAGCGGCCAGTGAACCTGCCGGCCCTGGAGCGGCTGGTCCGGGCCCACATTCCCAAAGGGGTGCCGGAGGAATGGAGGTTGGTACAGGACTACACCATGCAGGACCTTAAAGACGCCATGAGGCAGGCCGTGGCGGACGACAAAGCTCCGGGGTCCAACCGGGTCACGGCTGCCCTCATAGCAGAGCTGCCTGAACCGGTGCAGGGGCTCCTGGTGCATGCGTACAGGGCAATCCTGCGGGGTGCGGACGTCCCGGAGTCCTGGCACGAGGCCATTATCTGGCTGATGCCCAAGGGCACAGCCACGGGCAACCTGGACGAGTACAGGCCGATAGCGCTGGGGCAGCAAGACATGCGAATACTCATGACTCCCCTCATGCGGAGGTTCACAGCTGTTCTGGCACGCAAGGGACTGGCCGCGGACTGGCAGTTCGGAGCCATGCCGGGCTCCACGGCGGCTGCCCCGGTGTTCCTGGCCCAGCGCAGGCTGCAGCGTGGGCTGGAGGAAAACCACGTCCTGGCCTTCGATGTGTCGAAGGCTTTTGACACAGCGCCGCACGGAGCGCTGGCGCTCCTCCTGCGCCACATGGGTGTCCCGGAGGAGCTCATCAGGCTCTTCCACACCCTCAGCTGCGGGTCTTTGGTGCGCATCGTCACCGCGCACGGCCCGACGCCGAGCATACGGCTCCACAGGGGCCTGCGGCAGGGCAGTGCGGAGAGCGCTGTGCTCTACCTCCTCCTTTTGGAGCCTCTCCTGCGGAGCCTCGCCTGTAAGGCGCGGGGAGATGGTCGCCATGCGGTGCCACCCCTGGTGCAGGCGTACTGTGATGACCTCCTGTTGATAGCGCACTCCCTGCTGCAATTCCTGGAGTATGCGGCGGCGATAGCGCGGTATGTCACTGACATGGGCATGTCCCTCAACGTGGGCAAATGCGCCTATGCCAATACTGCTCGCATCCATTCGATTATGGTATACCTGAACCCGGGGGACACGGCGGCCCCATGGGTATGCTTACCTGCCAAGGGCACGGTACCATACTTGGGCCTGCGCCTCGATCCCAGGGGGATGGCGATCATGAAGGAGAAACATGTACTCCGGTGTGAAGCCCTGCTGGGCTGGTGCAAGAACACGCTGGGGCCGGCGTCGGTGCCTCATGAGGTGATGGCGGCTGTGGTTGGAGGCATCGTGCGGTACGCGGCGCCCTACCTGTCCGACACGGCGGAGGCGGTAATCAAGCTGAATACTGCCATCAAGGCTGCGGCCCTGCAGTTCGAGAAGCTGCCCAAGGACCTGTCCAACGTGGCGGTGCGGTCAGGTCATGGGCTACGGCTGGCGGATGTCCAGGTTATATGCCGCGACTCCGTCGTGGCGACCATGGCTCAGCTCACCCACCACAGGTCGATGACAGTCCGTGATGAGCTGCGGGCCATGCTCCGAGACATGCACGTGCAGTACGGAGTGTGCGGGCAGTTCATGGTGCCCTCTGCGTCATTCGCCACACACGCTGGCAATACGTGGGTGGACAGGGTACTCAGGGCGATGGGGACGTTGCGCCTAGGGCTTCTCATGCCATCGTCGGTGTACTCGTGTGTACACGCCCATCTGCCGCAAGTGCAGTGGGCGGGGCGGAAGTGGGTGTCCCAATCCTATACCTTCAAGGGTAGGGACATCTGCATTCTCTCGGGGCCCCGCACAGATGCGACAGTACAGTCCCTGACTGATCCCGCAAATGACCTCCTGCATGCGCGGCTCCCCTGCCCTGCGCCTGGGCACTGGGCGGTACAGCTTCAGGAGTGCCATGAGGACCACCTGCACCTTCCGCACGCGGGGGTAGGGCCCCTCCAGCTGGACCACGTGTGGCTCACGGGGCTTCGCGACGTCTTCCGGCCGCAGCTGCCCGGTCCGTTGACTCACCGGCTAATACACCCGGTGCGCCGAAAGAAGGCCAGCAAACGCAATAGACAGTCCGCTGCGGGGGACGTGTATGTGGTGGGCGGATACAGGGAGGATGGATGGGACCCGGCCAATCCGGGGCTGTCCATGCGGTTCGTCCCGCTAGCCGCCCTCCTGTTTCTGTTGGGGGACGTCTTTGAGGGCTACCAACAGCAAGACGATCCGGCGTCCGTCCCCCTGCTCACTCCTCACGCCGGGGGCGGCATAAGCCCGCCACCACTGTGGGTTGTGCACGGGCGGCCAGCGTTCTCCAGGGCGTGCGCGGCGGTGCACAAGTGCAGCGAATGGGCAATTGTTCTTCTGCTGCCAGCAGGCCCGATCCCGGATCCGGATGAGTACTCGGTCCCGGAAGTGGTCCGGATGTCCAACGTGCCGCACGATCCGCACGTCGCCGTCACGTCGTTGCGTGATGGCGGCGCAGTGGAGCAGGGGTCTGTGGTGGTATACCAGCCTTCCTGCTCCGCAACAGTTTGGGGAGCGGAGTATACCACCGCCCTGGACGCCATAAAGTCAGTGTGCGGATGTGACCTGGCCTGGAGACCACATGCGGTGTATCGACCGAGGGTGGTCCTGTCCCCGGAGCTCACGGCCTCCAGTGCGGCGTCCCTGGGAAATTTGGTGCAGAGCCCCCACTCCGACGTGACGTGGCTGGAGCCCCACCGGTACTGCTGGGTGCCGGTGGCGACTAAAGTCACATCGTCTGACGCATCGCCCCAGGGAGACGACGCCACAAACGTGGCGGTGGCCAGCCACGGAATCCCCACATGGACGGGTGCCATCTACGGCACGGTCCCGGAGGCAGAGATCATTGGCGCGGCGGCGTACTTGTTGCACACGCCCCCGTCAGCGTGCACGGTACACGTGGTGGATGCGTCCGTCATAGGAGCGCATCTCCGCAGGGCGCAGGAGGCCCTGTACCGTGGCATCAAGGGGCCGACATCACATCTGGTCAATCAGTACGCACTGAGATGGATAGTGGAGGGGCTGCGGCGGCTGCCGCGCCGAGTTGGGGGGCCGCACCACTGGGTGGTGAGGCAGAGCTCGCACTTGGCGGCGGTTCCGCTCGAGGCACCGGACTCTGCCGCGGCCCGTGCAATGGCCCTGCCAGTCCATCTTGTCCTGCCGAAGGAGCACGCCATCCTCTTGGTGCCGGGGGATAATGGTGAGCTCGAGCCGCGTGTGCCATCCATGCAAGCTCTTCAGCAAGTCCGGGAGATGGAGTGGCGTTCGCTGGCGGCTCGCACGAGGGCGCACACGCCACTGGCTGGCGCCTGCGAGGCGATGCCCCTGGGAGCTGTGCATCACGGCCCAACGCACAGGAATATGCTGCGGGCACGTGACGGTCGCTTGTCCACCATGCAGGTCATGCGACGGTGGAGACAGAAGCTCACGCGTATGGCAATACCGGCCCACCCCTGTATCTTCTGTGGAGGGCCGGAGGAGGACATTGGCCACATGCGCCTACTGTGTGCGCGGGACGAGGAGGTGGCTGGGCTCCTGTGCAGGCGTGTGGAGGAGTTCACGGCGGAGCTGCCCCTGACAGACAGGGCGGTGGAGTTCGTGGCATGGAGGGAGCACGGCTGCAGGTGGACTGAATCTCTGATGGCGGGTGTCGTCCCCGGGGACCTGAAGCGGCTGTTCGCTGCGGTGCGGGCGGCGTCGTCCCGGGGCCCTGCCAAGGCCAGGCTCTTTGTGGAGGACATGGTCCAGATTGGGGAAGATGTGTATGCCCGCAGGAACCATCGGCTCACCCAGATCATGCAGCTGCCGATGCAAGATCGAAGGAGGGCGGTATATGCGTTCCTGCGCGGAGACACACCCTTCTGCCCGCCGGCAGGGAGGATCCTGCAGCGTCCGCCGTGGAACCCGTTTGCCGGCCTCCCCGGCGACCTGCGGGCAACCTTCCAGAGGGCACCGCTGCACGCACTGCTGGTGTCGCGGTCGTGCGTCGAGCATGACGAGGCCCTGTCCTTGTTCCCTCACTGGATGGCGGCGGTGGCGCAGGCCTTCGACCAGTGGATCGGTTCCTGGGTGGCGCGGGACATCACGGCATTCAGGGAGTGGTCCCGCGTGGTGTCGGCGCAGTCGTGGGCCCAGGTGCGTGGTACCAAGGTGAGACGCCCTGACGGCCAGAGTGATCCCTGGCTCCAGGCGTACGCCAACCATCCAGCTGTGGGGAACGTCATGGGCTGGCCTCGCGAGGTGCTGCCGGTCCTTCAGCAACCTCTGTGCAGTCTCCCAGTCCTGGCGGTGGCTGTCGTACTTGACGTGGGTACGTTGTGGCTGTATGACCGACAGCTGCGACGAGCCATACCAGCGGTCACGGAGCAGCGGTCCATGGCAGTGTTAGTGGGCTCCAAGCAGCTGGCACGGGTACAGGGCGACGACGCGCAAGGCCACGTCACGGAGGCCATGTTCTCTCTGCCAGAGGGGGACGACCACGTGGCTGCCGATGCCCGTCACACCCTTGACACCCTGGGCCTCGAGGCGGTCATTGAGGCTCGGGCGGGAGGACAACGCTTGGTTCTGGCTTCCGCCAGGGGCCCGGAGCAGGACGGGGTTGATGCCATCAGGGAGGTCTTGCGAGACTACGGTTGGGAGCTCCTGGCGCATGGCACACGCAGCCCCAAAGTGGCGCGGTGGCCCCGGCTGCTTGAGAGCCTGCCGGAGATGCCCGACGGGCGACCGATACTCCGCCCGGTGTCCACGTGGGAGGAAGCGAGGCGCAGCCTCCTCAGTTGTGCCATAGCACGCACGCTGGCGAGGGCTTTGCTCGGGCTCCAGGACGCGTGCTGCGATGTATGGCAGGACCTGTGGTCGCAGTGTTGTGATGGTAACTGCGTTCCATCGCGGTCTGTGCTTCCGCAGCGATGCCACGGGTGCGGGGAAACGGTGTCAGTTTGGGTTCATCAGTGTGCCTCCGCCCCGCTGTGCGGGACATGTAAGGAGCGTGCCGATAGGGGGTGGCCTAAGGCGAGGTGGGCACTGCGGCACTCTGGACAGATGTCCTCAAGTGCCTGGAAGACTATCCAGGATGGCCTGAAGAGCGTCCGGGTGGAAGGGGTACGGTGCCCTGGAGCGCCGTCTGCGGCCCTGCCCCTGATGCTGTGGTGGGCGGCTCTGGAGGGCGACTCACGGATACTCTGGTTGTGGCATCGCGGAGGAGATGGTGACGGCGTGGTGGGGGCCGGGGGTGCAGGTTGATGGGGTTGGGAATTGTGGGTGCACCAGCTACCGTCCCTACGCTGGACGCAGCGGAGGGGGTAGGGCCTGAGAAGCAGTGCCTTCGCGGCCTGATTGTGCGGTACTGGCGGGCGGCGTATGACGGCCAACGCGATGTGACAGGTCGTGCCGGCCTGATGGTGAGCCGTACTGCCCCCGTGCATGAGGGTCAGACAGGGATGCTTCACCCGCCTGCCCCGGGTAGCCGCATACAACAGTGAGGTGTCATGGGTCGTCCCAACCAGGGTAATAAGGCCCAAACCCCTGTAGGGTATTCCCATGGCACCGGGGTCTCTAGTGGCGGCCCGGCTACGGCAGTGTTGGGAGTGGTTGCTCGGGATACACCGGGGGTGCACGGAGTTGTCTGGGGGTTACAGCGTTGCGGCGCCCCCTGGGAGTGTTACACGGGGTTGCGGGGTCAGCCTGCAGGCCCCGGGAGCGGCGACGGGGCGGAGATGTGTGCGTGGAAGGATATGACAGTGGGGTCGTCAGGGGGACAGTATGGCGGGCGTCATGGAGAAGATGTGGCAGCATGGGAGGAGCGCTCACGGGGGGCACGTGGAGTTCCAGGTGGCGGCGTACTGGAGTCTTGGGGGTAAACGCGGCGGCACTGGGATCCGTACGGTGGGGGTACGCGGCGGTACTGGGGAACCGTACAGTGGGGGAGCAGCGGGGAAGTTCCAGATGACGGTGTACTGGCATCGTGGGGGTATACGCGGCTGTACTGGGGACCGTATGGTGGGGGTACGCGGCGGTACTGGGGTCCGTACGGTGGGGGAACGCGGCGGTACTGGGGAACCGTACAGTGGGGGAGCACGGGGATGCATGGCGGTACTGGGGTGTCCCCCTGACCCCTCTAACAACTCAGGGGGAGCGCGGGGGCATCCCCTGGCCCCGTTAACAAACTAGAGGGACCGTGCCTGCGGGCATGTACATAGTCTAACCTCTGACCATGGCCTTGTGGTTGCGGTAGTGCGTGTCGTGGCGGCTAGCAGGTGGCGTCGGCGTGGCAACGGCGGTACTGCGCGGCGTCGTAGCGAAGAGTATGCAGTCCCCCACTGTAACGGCTTACCCCTGGGGGGCGCCAGTCCGGTCGGCTAGAGGCGAGGAGGGCAGAGGAGCGGCATGCTGAGTGGTCCGGGGGGTGACGCGCGGGCCAATGCTATAAGTAGGCTCGCCACGTCGTCGGTGGGGGCCGAACCTGCGGCCTGGCCGCTGCTGTGGCGGAAGAGGCGCAACCACGGAAGCTGGCCAATCAGTGCAGGTAAGGGTCAAGGGTAGGCGCCAGGGCATTGTATGTGCGCCAGATGAGGTGCACCTGGTTACCACAGCCCGGGGCGAGCCTCTGGTGGGTACCCCTACAGGGGGTCGATAACCAAGCTTCGGCACCCACCAGCCCGAATCCTAGCCAGCGATATTCACGGGTTGCGCCACTCCCGTCGCGTAGCGGCCGGCGTCCCCCCCTGTAGACCCTCAAGATATATTATATGTGGGCAAGTGGTTACCTCGAAGCAGATTGGGCGCTCGCCCCTGACATGGGGTGCCAGCATGGTATATATCTGGGGTGTGGGGGCAGCACAGGGCCACGGGGACGTGGAATTGATACCGTGTTTCTGTACTATACTAGGGGACTGGTGCGGTGGGACGGTGGCGTACATTGTGGAGACATGGGGGCGATGAAAGCTGAGGGCCAGGCTAGGCTGGAGCCTCCCAGAAATCCTGGCTATGCACATACGGGCTATTGCGTGCTGGCAGAGGGATACGTGGAGTCAGGGGTGGTGGGCAGTCTCGAGGACGCAGACGGCAATGGATTCCATGGGGTCATGAGTGATGGATGTCTCCACGGTGGCGGGGGTACGCGAACGACGGAGGGTCAGCTCTCGCTTCGCCGCATGCGTGCTGCTTTGTTCCTTGGTTGCCGCTTTGCGACGGACGGAGATGCCCTTGCTTTCTGCTTGTTGCGATGCTGCTGCGCTGCTTTGCCTTGCCCCTTACCCCCGGCGAACAAACGGGCCAGCGTCCGTCGCCGTTGCTAATGCTAACGCTTTGCAGTTGCCACTGCCCACAAAGCCTGGTTGACCGGTATCCCCGGTCCTCTGGGTCCTCCGTCATGCTGTGGGCCACCTCAGGCAGCCCTGGGACCCACGGGATCGAGCGAGGCAGGAACCACCTGTCGGCGCGAGATGCCCAGTAACTCCAGTAGACGGCATGATAAGTGGTTATGACTATGACTATGACTATATATATATATATATATATATATATGTATATATGTATATATATATAGATATATATATGTATATATGTATACATATATAGATATAGATATATATATATATATATATACATATATATATATTGCTGTATACTCCCTTCAAGTGAAAATACACTCCCTTCCCCTCAATTTCAACTCCCTCCAAGTGAATATCCACTCCTTCCTACTCAATTTCACCTCCCTCCTGCTCAGTTTCCACTCCCTCCGAGTGAAAATCCACTCCCTCCAAGCGAATATCCACTCCCTCCTACTCAATTTCTACTCCCTATATACAAATACATGTATGTACATCTATGAATCTATATATATATATATATATATATATATGTATGTATGTATATGTGTGTATGTATACTCCCTCCGAGTGAAAATCCACTCCCTCCTACTGAATATTTACTCCCTCCAAGTGAAATATATACATATATATACAAATACATGTATGTACATCTATATATATATATATATATATATATATATATGTATATATATATACATATATATATATATATATATATATATATATATGTATATATGTATATAGATATATACAGACACACACACACACACACACACACATATATATATCTGTATACATACATACATACATATATATATGTGTGTGTGTGTGTGTGTGTACATATTGAGAAGGAGGGTGTGGCCTTCCGCTTGAAGGGAGTTGGTACAGGTTGACACGTTTTGCGTTCCGTGTGTGACAACCCAAGCCCTCAGTTGTGATGCACGCACCGGCTTTCAACCCCAATCGCCTGGATCATGACGTGCACTTCTAGAATGCCACCGAAGACACCAATCTCCGATGAAAAGAAGGCCAAGGCAACGGCATATGCTGCAGCCATGGCAGCGGAAGGGCCATCGCTGATGGATTTAATGGGGAGCGTGCCTGGCCCACAAAAGCATAAGAAGCGGAGCGTTTCCTTTGCCTCGCAAGCCGAGGTACAAACACTCACGCCCGAGGGTGGGCACCAAGTACTAACCTCTGCGCCCATCTCCACACCCGAACCTGAGTCCCAAAGCGCGAAGCCTGACACAAAGCCTGACCCGAAGCCTAACCCATCCCAGCCGTCAGACCAACCGGTTGCAGCCGAGGCCATACCTGACCCAAAAGCAGAGGTGATGGTGGACGACGCGGAAGACGAAGGGATTTCGCAAACACCCCCAAATCTGGACATGCCGGATCTAGGCGAGTTCACCTCCCAAACGTCCTCTTCACCAGAGCTCCCCACCCCTTCTACCCCTCTTACTTTGACGCCTACGTCAAGCCAACAAACCTCACAACCTTCTCAATCTTCGACGGCTTCATCGGGGCCGTCTAGTATTGGTGATATAGATCTGTCCCGAGATTGGGATGAGGTAAAGAGACAGATCCACAAGTGCACGGAGAAAATAGAACTCCGTGCCTGTATCCAAAAATTGGAAACGTGGGTCGCATCCTTAGGGGACTCTCCTTTTCGAAAAAAGGTGCAGGATTTTTTCCTCCAGGAGGCCGAAGAGCGGGGCGAGCTCACCCAGACAGCAATCTCTTTCCTCTCCTTGCGAAACAAGGACGATCTTTGGGCCCGAGTGCAGGCACAAGTAGGGTGGGAGGATACCCACAATGCCCGCCAGCCCGTTTTGGAGCAGCTTGACATGAGCCGTCCGTGGGCTCATGAACTGCTAGGTCTGCCCCATGGGGCCGATGAGGCCGTCGTTAAAAAACGGTATCGGAAACTGGTGCTGTGGGCTCAGAGGTTTGACATCAGTGTCATTCAGAGAATCAATGGGGCGAAAAACATCCTTTGTGGGGATAGCCGACGGCTGTACGAGGCTCAATTGAACGGCCTCGTTGCACCACGGGGGGAAGATTTAGGGGATAACCCTGCTCTTTAGCCGCGTGAACACGTTTGGTGGCCATCAATGGCTGACGTGGAATCTCCGGAGCCCATGCAAGCTGCTAACCCCGGCACCACTGCGCTGCACGGACCCATTAGCCCTGAGCCAACTTCAACCTCCTCACCTCCTCACCCGGAATATATTGATGCCGACGACACCCCATCTCCTGCCGAGGGCCCTGCATCTGGGGTAGATGGCATCAGAGTCCTAGGCATTTTGTTGACAAACCGTGAAATAACGGAACAATTGGGGGGTGATCGTTGGATCGGAGATAATTTGATTGAAATTCGAGTGCAACTCATGAATTTGCTCCTCCATCGGAAACTGGGCCTCCAGCGAAGGGTCTGGCCTGTTACCCTTTGGCGGAAAAAGTGCTTGCCACAGAAGGAAAACCTCTTTGCCCTCGATTGGTTTATTTTGGTCTGTGGCGAGCAGGGGCACTGGTGGGTGGCAATTTTTCTTCATCTGCTCTCGTCCCCTGAAGTGTGGATTCTGGATTCTCTGTGTCCGGATTCTGCCCAACGGCAACAGCGTGGAACCGTTCTGTGGGACCTCCTGAAGCGGCATTGGCAGGTGCATAACCAGCACCAGCCATGGCCATTCTCTACCGACCCGAACCTTAAGAAATTTCACTGTGTACATCAGCCAGATGGTTGGTCGTGTGCAGTGTTTGCGTGCTGTGGAGCAGAGTGGGTCGTTTCCCTTGTTTTAGGCGGTAGCGAGGTTGATTTGTCACCTCTATCGCTAGAACTAAGCGACTTAGACCTTAGGAATATTTTACGTCATTGGCACAGAACAGTACGTCTGCTGCATACGGATGTAGTTCCCGATCGTGCGCTCTTCCCGGATTCTAGAACCCCTTCTTCAGTATCCACAATGCCTGCCCGTCGTGAGGAACAAGTGAAGATGGCAGAAGATGAAGGTATGATATATCACTGTTGGGCGAGCGTCTCGCCGATGCATGCCAGCAGCAGTCCTCCCATCGTCGCCTACAGTGCCAAAGACGGAGGAGCCAAGAGAGCCGGAAGCAGGCAACGTGGAAGGTGTGGAGGCAGCGGAAGGAGGAGCAGCGGAGGAAGTCGCCGCTGCGGAAGAAGCGGGAGGAGAAGCGGCAGAAGGAGCACCAGCACCAGCCGGAGAGGAAGCAAGAGGAGAAGAGACGGAGCAGGAATTGCCACAAGAACTCCCTGCAGGTTTGCCAGGAATTGCACGACACTACATTGTGACACTACATTACTACGCCTCACCATGGGAGCCTATCAAGTTCGTGCACCAGAGGCCCCCGGTAAATCAATAGTCAGGGGGTAGCCTATCAAGTTCGTGCATCAGAAGCCCTTGGTAAGTCAATAGTCAGGGGGTGGCCTATCAAGTTCGTGCATCAGAGGCCCTTGGTAAGTCAATAGTCAGGGGGTGGCCTATCAAGTTCGTGCATCAGAGGCCCCTGGCAAATCGATAGTCAAGGGGTAGCCTATCAAGTTCGTGCATCAGAGGCCGCTGGCAAATCAATAGTCAGGGGGTAGCCTATCAAGTTCGTGCATCAGAGGCCGCTGGCAAATCAATAGTCAGGGGGTAGCCTATCAAGTTCGTGCATTTCTGGTACAAGTGGTTTGTTGCAGATGGGCAGGTTGCCCCTCAAAAGGGGCTAGACACAGAGTTTGAAGTCCAGGACGCTTATGGTAGCAGTGTGCCCTACGCACTGCCAGCACCATGGAACACCCCAGTGACTCCTGTGCAGTACCCAACATACAATGGCCCCCCACCTGTTTACACAGATGATGCGCCTGTTGCCTACCCAACGTACAGTGGTCTGCTGCCCACTCCTGCAGACACACAGGTGTATTGAGCAGATGCCCAAACTGCATTTTGCCAGCAACTTATTTTGTCTTTTCTTAACGCAACAACCCAGGTGTCCATCCCACATCTCCGTTGCCTCTGCATGGCAGTGTGGTCTGCACAGGTCCGACGGACCCAATGTTTCATCGAACCCATGCCGGCGCCTACGTGCACTTTTCTCGCATCTTGCCCAACGATGAAAAAACGTCCAAAAAATGGCCGTTTTTTGGTCAAAAGTTGAGTTTTTTGGCCTCAGACAAGCGGTTGAAGACCATTTTCGTTCCAAAATCGGCCAAAAAAGGGAGTTTTTTGGTCAAAAATTTGATTTTTTTTGCCTTCAGCCAAGCAGTTGAAGACTTCCCCCCTATTTTGAGGGTGCTGGATGCGAAAAAAAAGGTTGTAGACACACACAGATCAGGAAAACACAATTTACAGCATCCATATGCACCAAAATTTCCCATTTTTCATGAAAAAACGGCAAAAAATGGCCGCTTTTTGGTCAACAATTGAGTTTTTCGGCTTCAGACAAGCAATTGAAAACCCCCCGCCCTATTTTGAGGGTGTTGGATGCAAAAAAGCAGGTTCTAGAGAGACAAAGATCACGAAAACACAATTTACAGCATACATTTTTCATGAAAAAACGGCCAAGAATGGCCGTTTTTGGTCAAAAATTGAGTTTTTTGGCCTCAGACAAGCATTTGAAGACCCCCCCCCCTATTTCGAGGGTGCTGGATGCGAAAAAGCAGGTTCTAGGCAGACACAGATCACGAAAACACAATTTACAGCATGCGTATGCACCAAAATTTGCCATTTTTCATGAAAAAAACGGCCAAAAAAGGTTATTTTTTGGCCAAAAATTGAGTTTTTTTTAGCTTCAGATAAGCAGTTGAAGACCCCCTCCCCTATTTTGAGGGTGCTGGATGCTAACAAGCAGGTTGTAGGGGCACACAGATCACAACAACGCAATTTACAGCATGCGTATGCACCAAAATTTGCCATTTTTCATGGAAAAAAACGGCAAAAAATGGCCGCTTTTTGGTGAAAAATTGTGTTTTTTGGCCTCAGCAAAGCAGTTGAAGACCTCCCCACCCCTATTTTGAGGGTGCTGGATGCCAAAAAGCATGTTGTACGGGGACACAGATCGCCCAAACACAATTTACAGCATGCTAACTACTTAAAAGGTCGTTTTTTTTGATGCTGCAGGTTTTGGGATTTTCGGACATCATAAAATCCTATGTGTCCTCCTCCGCTTGCTGTGCCATCACCCATGCAACCCCCTGCCCCATCCATCTGTTCCTCGTGCTGCAGACAAGGCAGCCAAGCTGGAGGCCGAGAAGAAAGCCGCTGCAGACAAGGCAGCCAAGCTGGAGGCCGAGATCAAAGCCGCTGCAGACGAGGCAGCCAAGCTGGAGGCGGAGAAGAAAGCCGCTGCAGACGAGGCAGCCAAGCTGGAGGCGGAGAAGAAAGCCGCTGCAGGTGCTTCACCCCTCGGGCGGCACAGGCCATTGCCCAATCAACACACCCCGACCCATCTTAGCCCCTCTCGCACCCGCCATCTGACGAGTCCCACAGTCACCACCCATTACCACCACCCCGATCCTGGTCAACACATCAACAGTTCCAAAGGCACTTCTGATGCACGAACTTGATAGGCTACCCCCTGACTATTGACTTACCGGGGGCCTCTGATGCACGAACTTGATAGGCTACCCCCTGACTATTGATTTGCCAGCGGCCTCTGATGCACGAACTTGATAGGCTACCCCCTGATTATTGATTTACCGGGGGCCTCTGATGCACGAACTTGATAGGCTACCCCCTGACTATTGATTTACCGCCCCTGATGCACGACATTGCTAGGCTGGTCCTTGCAATAGAACGCACATCCTCTGATCCAGGTGCAGCTGAAGCCGAAGTGGAGGAAGCAGCGGAGGAGGGCGAAGAAGGAGCAGAAGCGGAGGGTGAAGGGGCAGAAGCAGGTCTGCCACTGATTGCACAACACCACTGATGATCAACCTTGATAGGCTACCCCCTAATTACTGATTCACAAAGACCTTCATAAACGAAACCATATGCCTGCACCTATAGGTCCTGCGAGTCCAGTGTCGGAGACGACGAAGGAGGTGGCGGCCGAGCTGCTGGCCGGGTTCGAGTCGGACGAGGGGGAGGATTGGTTGAGGACGGCGGTGCACAGGGAGAAGCCGCAGCGGGAGAAGAAGAGGAAGGCGTCCTGGGACCTGCACCGAGGGGATGTGAGAGCCCTTGGTATGTAATTGCATGCGTAAGTGTTTTCTTCTGCTGCTGTGCTTTTTGAGAATTCAACTCTGATCCTTGCTGTTTGTATTCAGTTCTCGGCAAGAGGGAAAGGGGAGAGGAGCCCGCGGAGAAGTGGGCTTATGAGAAGGAGCGAAGCCCAAGCCCAAGTCCTGAACGCCAGCTTCTTGGAGAAGGCTCGCCCAGCCCCGGGCCCCAGTCGCCGGTGGTCAGCCCAACCCCGACCGACGTGTTGATGGAGGAGGAGGAGGAGGAGGAGGAGGCAAAGAAAACGGAGGAGGAGAAGGGGAAGGAGAAGGACACCGAGACTGCGGAGGCGGAGGGTGGGCGGAAGGGGGCAGAAACGGGGGGCGGGGGGGTTGCCAAGCAACCGGAGGGGGTCACAACGAGGAGCCGAAGCACAACGAAACGCCGACTGAGGGACACGGGGGCGGCGGAGGCCAAGCAACCAGAGGGGGTAACAACGAGGGGTCAAAAACGCCGAGCCACGGACACGGGGGCGGGGGAAGAGGAGGGGCAACGGGCGGTGGTGGAGCGGCCGCATTTTGTTATGGGGAAGCACCTCCAGATCGTGGAGTCCACGATTGGGGAAGGCCGGGGGGTGAAAACGAAGGTGCCCTAGTGACCCCTTTTGCACACCATGGTGCCATGTCCTATGTTCAACCGGTGTTCAACTGACTTCACCTGGGCCCTTGAACCACCCCTGAACAGCGGTTGAACACCCCCACCGCGCGTAGTGCAATTTTACCAAAAATTAAACTTTTGACGTATCACCATGCCATTCCAAACCATCCATGACGATGTACCATGCTTTTAACAACATACTAATGCCCAATGCACTATTCCATGCCATACCCCTCACATTGCCACTCCCTTTCTATCATGTCCAAGAGTAGCGTCAACGCCGCCTTGGTGTTCAACCATGCGGTTGAACACCCCACTTGACACATTCCCCTAAGCTCTGCAATACATTGCTTCAAGTTTGACGTTGGCATTTTTGATTGTAAAATGAGAGGGATCCTTGCATACAAGTAAGAAACCACAATGGGGAATCTCTTGGTGCTCTAATTTGTTCTTATTGTTACGTTATTTTTGGTGACACTACCATATTGCACAAAGGTGAAATTAAATAGGGAGCAGGTCAAAACCAAAATTGTGGGACAGGCTACATTTACCAATTAACCACTGTTGAACGCGTGATCGCGCGAGCACGCGCCACCGATTGGCGCGATAGGCCAGTTGAACTGTTCAACCGCGTTCAACCGAGTTCAACTGGGGGGTTGAACAGCAACATGCTGTTCAACTGGGTTCAACCGCTGTTCAACCGCTACGCTCAAAGGTGTGCAAAAGGGGTCACTAGGGTGGATATTGCGGCGGACACCTGCCTGGGGGAGTACAAGGGGGAAAGGATTGAAGGGACGGCACCGGATTGCCTGACGGGTAGGGGGGATAAGGTTTTGTGCATCAAGGGCGGGGGGGCAGATTCAAAGACTGGGAGGGGGGTTTGGGTGGACGGGGGTAAAAGGGGGAATATTTTTAGCCGTATCAACGCTCGCCCTCGCGTGGAGGATTGCGACGTGATCATCCACCTGGATGACGGTACCCCCAGGGTTTGGACCCGGCGGGAGGTGAAAGGGGGGTACCGAGCTGGCCATGTTCTATGGCGTAAATTACCCGTTGCCCCCTTCGCCTCCACCTGATGATGCTGCTGACCCTGATGAACCTGCTGCAGAAGGTTCCAACCAACCAGTTCTAACCACCCAGAACATTCTTCCCAGCGCCTCTGCCCTGCCTGCAGGGCAACTGTATGCTGATGACGGGTCCCTGGTGGGTCGCCAGTATTTTTCTTCGAAGGTGACCTACCCCAGCCAGGCCACCGTGACCCATGTTGATGGGGGGCAGTTTATTGTCAGGAAGGGGGACAGGGTGCGTCTGCTGTGGTCCGAGATCGGGGGGCACTTGACACAGGTTGAAAGCCGGACCTGTTGTTTCAAGATGGACTGGCGGAAGGGGAGGTTCGTCAGGCCGTTGACCACGGTCTGGGGTGACCAGAATTCTTTGGGGGGCGACTTCATCACGGCTGGGTCGCGACTTGCAGGCGTTTACCCTCCCTGGTTTTGTTACGAGTTCGAGGGGGCTGCTCCTGGGGGTGTCGTAGAAATGGTGTTTGTGGGTGGTAAGTGGGAGGTGATTTCGGTGCAGAATAGGAAGGACGTGTACGGCCAGACGGGTCAGTGGCTGCAGGTCGGAATCGACCTCAGGGGGTATGATGCGGAATACCAAGCTGCAGCGCATGGTATCCGCCAGAAGACATTTTTTGTCCGGGCAGAGAGGGCTATGGGTGTCCACAGCTGGTGGGGGGCGACGCTGGATTGGGCTGAGTGGCGGGCGGAGCACCTGGTAGCTCCGCCTGGCAAAAAAAACATCAAGACCCAGGACAAGTCCGTGTACGAGAGGGTGAAGGACAGGGTGTATGGGCATGTCATTTGCAGGGTTAATGGTCATGCCATTAAGCTCGTCGACAGCGGTGGAGGGACTGGGGGAGGGATGGGCCACTGCATCTCGGTCATTGCCGAGTGCAGCAAGGATTCGAGGGGCAAGTCCAGCTGGTTTCTGCTGGTCTGGGAAGCTGGAGGCTTGGATTCGCTGAGGATCAGGCGGATCTGTCAGGTGGTGGTGGACAGGGCGCTGGCTAAGATGCCTGATCTGCAGTCGCGGATCGAGCATTGGGGAAAGAGCTCGACCGTCAGCCCTCCCTGCGGCGTTGAGCCTGACGAGCCCAAGGCAAAGAGGGCTCGTGTCGATGGGGGTCCGTACCGTTGCACGTTTGCAACGGCAAATTTTTTTAAAGAGTTCATTCGTAGGGGGTCGTTGCCGGTGCAGGGAGCAGGTTTGAGGCAGCAGTTTGACGTTCGGGATCCAAGTTTTTGTTGGACAACTCTGTCCAAGTTTGTTGTTTGGGGGGGGGAAATGGCAGATGAAGAGGTCTGTCCCCGTTCAGAAGGCGAAGGCTGAGGTGGAGGAGATGCTCAGCAAGGGCAATCCGACGCAGTGGCTCCTGCCACCAGAAAAGGCCGTCCCCTATCTCCCCCTCGCTCTGGTCGACTCCGACCAGTGCACCCCCCCTTTCACCTTCTGTCGGCCCGACTCCAAGGGCTGACTCAGCAGTTTTGAAGCCTTCTGGGTCCCGAACGTCAATCAGAAGCGGCTTGCAGGGGGTAGGAACTTTCGGCAGGTGGAGCAGGAAACCGAAAAGGGGGGAACCACCCAAGTTGCATGGGTGGTCTATCTCCCCGATGAGACCGCCATTGGGTTGGAGGATCAGTGGGGGGGCTCGCGCGAGGGTTCCGCTAACCCTAATTGGAAGCGCTAGAAGTTTTTCTAGTGCTTGCATTGTGAAGTGGTTTGGGCAGTGAGATGATGGCGTGTGTAGTGGCAGAGAGCATCGCCGGACCAAGACTGAGATCTGAACCCACACATTGCAGGCTCCGCGATTTTCTTCTACGGCGGGGGGGTCAGCAGACTGCTGTTTGCTTGGCAAATTTTACCCTTGATACCGGTTCCCGGACCCAGATATAATATTGAAAGGCCAGGCTCCATTGCATTCTGTTCCTTTCTCTGCGCGGTGAATTCTGTTTGACCTCCTACTGACCTCCCACCTGATACGCGCTTGTCTAGCCCTGTGACTTTCTCTTTGGCGCTATTGGGGTGTTTGTTCATTTTTTGGAGCCAAAGGGCACCCTATTTCGTCTCATTTGACCTGATCTTGACCGGATCCCATTGCTTACTTTCCATCTGGTTTCACCAGGTGAGACAGATTGCAGGTACAGGTACTGGTTTCTGTTACCGCAGGTGTTGTTACAACACGCTATTTTTTAGCCTCAAGAGTATTATTCAGATCTACCCCATTTCGTCTGATTTGACTGGTTTGACCGGACCGAACCCTTTTCCTTTGTCCAACCTTGAGAGTAATGGCTGATACAGGCTACAAAGACACCACAGCTACAGTGCGTTTGCGTCGTTTGCTTCTTAGTTGCGTGGGTGCGGTTAAGGGAACTCGAATTTTGAACCCAAATGGGTTCAAGAGAATTATACAGACCCAACCCACGTTGTAAGTGGGCGTGAACCTTGTTCCTGACCTTAAAAACAGGTCAGAAGGGACCTGGGAAACGGCGCTGGCCAATTAGTGCAGGTAAGGCAGCTACCGAGGCTAGGGGAAGGTACGTGACGGCACAGATGTGCGGATCCTGTGTGGTCACACCCCGGGAACCTCGAGTGCCAGAGGGTCCCCCTACAGGGGGGCGATAACCAAGCTACGGCACCCTCTGGGCCGAATCCCAGCCAGCGAGTTTTGTTTCCAGGCTACCGGCCAGTTTTTATGGTTTACCCCCACGTGCTTATAAGTGTCAGTTAGCGTTGTCGTCATCAGCCTGATTCTGACTCCCCATATGTTTCTCCCGTTTAACCCAAGTGTGAACAAATGCTAGTGGATCCTTGAAAATGATGTACTGGATTCGCACATTTTACTTGCTCAATCCTTCTGCTATTGATTTGTTTTGTTCCCTTGCCTGTCGTGCGTGGGCCTGTGAATGATTCATGATTCAATCACCAATTGAGTTGATGCCCGTCGTACATCAGACGCCCCAGTGTTCCCCCCTTTTACCCCTTTACTCCCCCCTACGCTCCCCCCCCCCGGGCCCTCCCAAATCTCCCCTCCAACCCCCCCAAGCCCCCCCACCCCTCTCCCCCCTACGCCCCTCCAGCTTTTCCAACATCCTCCTCCCCCGGCCCCCCCCCGCCGCACCCTCCTCCCATCCCAAGGCCCCCCCAATTCCCCCTCCAACCCCCCCAAGCCCCCCAACCCTCCCCCCTCCCCTCCCTCCCCTCCCCCCCAGCTCAGCCCTCACCTCCCCCTCCACCCCCCTCATCCCCCCGCATCCTTCAAGGCTGGGGAGGGCAATGTCTTGCCATACATGAGTCAGACGGTAACCTATCAAGTTCGTGCATCAGAGGCCCCGGGTGAATCAATAGTCAGGGGGTAGCCTATCAGGTTCGTGCATCAGAGGCGCTGGTAAATCAATAGTCAGGGGGTGGCCTATCAAGTTCGTGCATCAGAGGCCCCTGGTAAATCAATAATCAGGGGGTAGCCTATCAAGTTCGTGCATCAGAGGCCCCATGTAGATCAATAGTCAGGGGGTGGCCTATCAAGTTCGTGCATCAGAGGCCCTTGTTGACTCAATAATCAGGGGGTAGCCTATCAAGTTCGTGCATCAGAGGCCCCCGGTAAATCAATAATCAGGGGGTAGCCTATCAAGTTCGTGCATCAGAGGCCCCCGGTAAATCAATAGTCAGGGGGTAGCCTATCAGGTTCGTGCATCAGAGGCCCTGGTAAATCAATAGTCAGGGGGTGGCCTATCAAGTTCGTGCATCAGAGGCCCCCGGTAACTGAATAGTCAGGGGGTAGCCTATCAAGTTTGTGCATCACAGGCCCCCGGTAAGTCAATAGTCAGGGGGTGGCCTATCAAGTTCGTGCATCAGAGGCCCCTGGTAAATCAATAATCAGGGGGTAGCCTATCAAGTTCGTGCATCAGAGGCCCCAGGTAGATCAATAGTCAGGGGGTAGCCTATCAAGTTCGTGCATCAGAGGCCCTTGTTGACTCAATAATCGGGGGGTAGCCTATCAAGTTCGTGCATCAGAGGCCCCCGGTAAATCAATAATCAGGGGGTAGCCTATCAAGTTCTAAAGAAGGTCCCTACCAGGACCGGCCCCCGCTGTACCCCTTCCGCCTGTAACCCCTGCCGATTTGCTCCTGATCAACGATTGCATTGCTCAAAATCCAAGGTTCCAAATCCAAAAATATAGAAAATAAAATCCTCCTTCAACCCTGAATGGCAACCAGATCCCACAAATACAGCAATAACCCAATTCACAATCCAAATCAGGCTGCGGGCTTTCGTTCAGCACACCGGTATTCCCACGGTGGCGGGCATGTACAAGAATTGCACCAAGGAAGAAAGCCCTGAAATTGGCATATGAACACAAATAAAGCAACGTTGGGGAAAGAGGTAAACAGACACATTCACAACCATTAACCCCTCATTCCCTGGACTCAAGACCTTCCCTTGACTCACCAACATATTGCCCTGAACCAGGTCAAATCAGATGGCTGAATGCCATATGTCAAAAGTCACTACACAAACCCCACAAATGTGTTCACTCCCAAGCCTCTAAATCCTAGCCCAATAGTAAAGGTGGCGTGTCATGGCCTAGAGTGGCACTCAGGACCATGCCCTACCCTGACATAACCTTGGTTGGACTTGGAGTTGAATGGGCTTAGAGAAATGACCTATGAGTTTGAACTCATAACATGCCAAAAAACTGCCAATTCACACCATATTGGCCATATATCACATATATGCTCAAAATTGAAGTTACCACTTATCCGAAAGCTCAAAGCATGCATGGACTCGAAGTCCAATATTCATGGAGGATAGAGACCAAAGGCCAATGCCCATGTACATCCCCATTTTACCCTCGAAACCCCTTCGGATATGGGTGCCACGCACTGCCCAAGTCAGCCCATGATCTTGAGACCAAATCTGGTATTCCTTCGTGCGCCAAGCCAAATGGAGTACGCAATCCGGCATATGGTGGTGTTCAACTCCAAAGCATATGCCAACATATGAACAACATACCATGGTTCGACTCTCCATAGGCTTCTTGCTGTTTGCCGACCAGGTGAGTACACAAAACGCAAAAATGAGCAAAATTGAGGTCAAAAACATGAAAATATGACCAAACACAAAGTTGTCATGATAGTATATCTCTATGCTCACCCATGATATCCGCTCATGATTCAATACACGAATGATTGGAACCATTTGCGAACAATTCCCCCACTTGGATCCCCAATCGGGCGCATGGAGATACCTTCGCCACTAATATCTACATGCCCCATGAAAATGGGAGTGCACCCATGGATCTCTTTGTCAAACATACCACGAGCAATACATACGCGGTAGACTTGGTCTAGCGCTTTGAATTCCACAATTGGGACATGGGCAAAGCCCTTGTCACGTATGGCTCCCCATCTCTTCGGCCACACGAAGATATATAACATGGGCGTGAGCATATCAAAACATATACCATGCATATAAAACATACCCTCAAAAGTGGCTCCCACCATGATATGTCATGTCCCTCCATGGACATAACTTCACGTTAAAAATGCGTAGGAACCCAAGGAAAGTTGCTATGCAACCCCAACACTCATGCGGCACACTCGAAAGTCGCATTAAAATATTCGGTTGCACGGTCCAAGAGTTATATATCACTTTATACCCTCTTGACCCTTTTCCCTTGCTACACCGGGCATGTGTGCGCACCAAAGGCGTTTGATGCTTCCTAAATTAACTTGAGACTAAGGCGCTTGCAACCCAACCTTCCTTATTCTCTCTCCTCACACTCGCGCGTAGATATGGTCCTTCAAAGTGGTCCCACGATTCACTTATGTTTCCCTTATATCTCCAAGTCAAATGGGTGGCAAGTATAAGGGAAACCTGATTCGGGCAAAGGGAAAGGAGTATGACCACTCGAAGAAGTCCAAATCAAGTGCGGCGATGTCGAAGTCGAAAATCCGATTTCGACATCGCGAAAAATTCTGATTAAAGTTTCGAGTGCTTATTTAGAGAATTGCGGAAGCAACGAACCCTTTGCTGATGAAATCTGACCCTTCAACGGAGTATCGGCCAAAATATCTGGAAATAACAGTTAACCAATCGGTTAACGCAAAATCGCGAGCCAACTGACAGTCGCCGATACATTGACCATCAGAACGAAAGGCTGAAAAATTACGGAAACATTATGATAATAAAACCCTGTTGATTCCTGATATTCCGATATATAAATCTCCGCTGGCGGCGCCTCGGTTCTGAATATGGCCGCTCATAGCCGGAATGGCCAAACCTATCACACTATCATATCGGGTTAGATCAGGTGGATGGGAGAGTATGATATCAGCCAATGGCGGCTTGCCGGCACATAGATACACACCCCAAGTGACCCCAAGATGGCCACGGGGGTCCGAACCGGCTTCACCCCCCTTCTCAGAGCGTTGTATCCGCTCGGAAACCAATGAAGAGAGGACGGGAGGACCCCAATGGGCTCCAACCCCCCCCTCCATGTCCCAAGGACACATGGAGGCCCCACACACGTCGTAGGCGTCCCCCATGCCCCAAATGAGAGGTGAGGACACTGATAATCAGCGCCCTACGCCATATCCGGTCTCCTCTTGATCTACAACATGGACCAAGGGGATCAAAGATAGAAAAACGTCGTCGGTCGACCTAAATAAGTATACCACAATGCAATATATATGTGGAGATCAAGTGAAGGGGGTATATGGCCAATCAAGGCCGAAAAATCCCCGGATGAACGCCCTCACCCGTCTCCTCAATCACAGAAACAAACAAAATGCCAAGGGGGATCCATTACGGTGCTACAGCAGCAACCAAATGGACCAATACGTCCTTGACATCCAAAGAAATATTCTTTTTCTTTAGGTAGTCCATCCAGACCGTGGTGTACCTCGGCACAAAACTGCTCGGGGGTTCCCACGAGTCCCTGGATGCGGCGAATCCTTTCCAACGGACTTTATAAACCCTACCCCCAGGGTTCCCGGGTCCGGCTTGTCCGCCAGGATCTTCTCAGCGGTGAAGTCGTCGTCCTCACCCTCGTCGTCCGAGTCCACATCGCCGGCCGTGAACTCGAAGGTGACGGGACGTCCGCTGGGGTCCGGTGCTCGGGGACGAAGCTGGGTATGGTCGCGGTCCAGGATCTTGTTATCCCCCACACGAACCGCATACACATCCTGCCCGACCTTCCGCACGATTACCCCAGGCACATACCAAGATGCCTGCCGATGCCTGGACAGGACAGCCTTGTGGTGCCGCTCCACCCACACGGTGTCTTGGAGAGCATACTTCTGGACTTTTCCCTGCTTGAAGTACTTGGCCCTCTTGTCATGCTCGTCCTGTACTGCCTTGCATACCTTGGCCGCCGTGTTGTCCGCCTCAGCCATCATGGCATTCGCATCCCGGGCCACTTTGCCATGGTTCATCCACGGGAGAGTGCGCGACACTTGATCCCGTAGGAACAGGATGCGATGGGGCGACAGTCCAGTGGGCCCCGGAAGGTGGTGATACGCTTGGAGTACCCTCCACAGTGAATTGTACCAATTCCGGCCCGGTTCGTCGATGTGCAGCTGGCGGAACTTCTCGAACATCTGCCGCCCGGCCACCTCAGCCCGGCCATTCGACCGGCTGTGGTATGCCACGGTCTTGGCATGCCGAATCCCCATGTGCTCGCACATCGTCTTGAACCACGTCCCCACGAATTGACTGCCCCGATCGCTGCAGATGACAGCTGGGATATCGAAAATCGTCAGCCAATGTCTGATCATGGCATTAGCGACGGTCTTGGCCTGCAGCCCCACTCCATGCTTGTCCTTCTTGTCCTTCTTCTTGGACTTCTTGCCAGGAACCGCCACGATATACCCACTGTGCCTATCCACCGCCAGGATGACACAGTCGTAGGTCTCTCCTTCCACGGTGACCTCAGGCATGGCGAATACATCCATGGCCACGGACCGCATAGGGGCCTCCGGTATAGCCGTGTACACCGGGTTGCCCGCTGTGGAGTGGTTGGGGCTCTTCGTGGCCCAACACACGGCACAGTCGCTGCAGTACCTATCCAGGATGGCGTAGTACCCCGGTGGGAACTTGAAACGCCACTCCAGGTCCTGCTGCATCTTGTCTCTTCCAGGGTGCATGAGCTGGGCGTTGTGCCAATGGTCAATGAGCTCCTCCACCCGGTTTTCGGGCACCAGCAGCTTGTCCTTGAGAAACAACTTATCGCCATCCTCGGTCAAGCTCTCGGGCCATTCGTCGTCCGACGGGGCGCTCACGGCATTCCAGTACTTGCTCCAGTGCTCGGATGCCGCGTAGTCATCCGACCAGTCCTCTGTGAGCACCGACCTGACTAGCTCTACAGGGGCCACCATCCATTGCTCGAGGGTTTCCTCTCGAATAGCTTGGACGCGGGCACCCCGGAACTTGGCCAGGTCCGTACGGTTTGCCATCACCACAAAGCACTTGACCCCCTCTTGCTCCATGGTCTTCTCCATCTCGATGATAAGCTTGGCCTCCTCGGTCTCCTCGGCGTCTCCATGGCTGGATATGTCCATCCAAGCCTTGCCCGCGGGGTAGGCCCACCGACTGAGGCAATCTGCCACAGTGTTGTCCTTCCCCAACGTATACGACACTGAGGTCGAACTTGGCGAACGTCTCGTGCCACCGGGCCCTCCTTGCCGCCGGTCCCGAGGGGGTGTCGACGTGCTCCTTGTGCCAGCTCTGCAAGGACTGATGGTCCGTGCAAACCACCAACGGTTGCAATCCAATGTGGCCAGACCACTTCCTGAGCGCACATACAATGGCGTACGTCTCCTTCTCCCTCGCGGTCCAGGTGCGGCGTTGGCCCTCGGCCAGGATCCGGCTCCAGAACGCCACGGGTACATGTGACCCGTCGTCTCGGATCTGCTCAAGGACTGCCCCCACAGCATAGTCCGAGGCGTCCGTCCGTAGCACGAATCCCTTGTCCGGGTCCACCAGGAACAGCCCCAACTGCCCCAAGAGTCGCTCCTTCAGGCTGTTGAACGCATTTTCAGCCTCAGGGGTCCAGGCAAGCTTCTTCTTGCTCCCCTTCCGGCCATCGAACTTCCCCACCTGCAGCATCTTATGCAGCGGCCCCGAGAGTTCTGCATACATCCGGACGTAGCCCGAATAGTAATTGCAGAACCCCATGAAGGACCGGAGTTCGCTGATGGTCTGGGGCTTCTCCCAGTGGTGTAGGGACGCCAGCTTCCCAGGCATGGGACGGCGTTGCCCGTGACCAACCACGTGACCCGCGAACTCCACTTCCTTCACGAAGAGTGAGGCTTTGGTGGGCTTGCACACCATGTTGTGCTTGTCCAACTCGCTGAGCACTCGGCGCAGATCCTTCTCATGCGCGTCGATGAGCTCGTCCTCAGTCATGTTCTCCGTGCCGGACCCGATGATGATGTCATCCACGAAGGGATCGGCACAGTCCCGGACAGGACCGAGTAGGTCCTCCATCATGCGCTGGAAAGCGGCGTTGCCATTCTTGGCGCCCATAGGCACCACTTTCCACTGCATGGGCCCCAGCGGCGTCGACATCGCCGTGCAGGGCCTGGAGTCCGGGTGTAGCGGCATCTGGTGATAACCATGTTTCAGGTCCAACACCGTGAAGATCCGCTTTTTCTGCTGTTTTTGGAGGATGGAGTCGATCAGGGGAAGCGAGTACGAGTCGTGCTCGGTCTGCTCGTTCAAACCTCTGTAATCAACCACCAACCTCCACTCGCCCTTCTCCTTCTTGGGCACGATGAAAGCTGGGCTGGCCCACTCACTGTCGGAGGGTTCGATCCATCCCCGCTCAATGAACTCGGCCAACAGCTTCTTCATGGCCTCGGCCCGATCGCCCTGAAGTTGGTACTCCCGATGACGATAGATCTTCGGGTTCGGCTTCAGCTTGATCTTCGCTGTACCAAACCTTCCGCGATCTGGAGGGTTCTTGTTGGCGACGCCACTGAACAGCCGCGGATAGGCCTTGATCAGCCTCTCCTTCAGCTCGGCGACCTTCGGGTTCTCCTGGGCCTCTTCAGCCGCTTGCTTCGTCATAGACACAACCGACCGCACTGCGGTATAGGCCTCTTCTGGGTCCGATTCCGACTTCTCCTCGTCCGACATGCCGTCTTCATCGTCGTGGGGCATGCTTCCCACCGATAATCGTCGAAAATTTGCGGCCTCGGGCTGGTGCTCGTCGCTACCGGCTCCCACTCTTGGAAAACCCCACGTTGGTGGGTCCGACCCAACCGGACCATCGTATTGGTCCGCGATATGATCCATGACCCTCACCACGAACTCATCCTTCTCGTACTTGCCGGTGACCAACATCTTGTCGTCCCACCAATGCGGAGATGTGACCATGGCCCGCCTCTTCTTGGCTGCCACACGGTCGTGCATCCCCATCCGCATGTAGTTGACGACGTCGTCGATCTCGGCGTGGGACAGGACGTCAATGCCATCAATTGGCTGATCCGTCCCCTCCTTGGGCTCAAACATGACCTTCATGGGCACCGCCTCCACCCTACGGATGAATGCTTCATCACCCGTGGGCTGGGCTTGCGCCCCATCCACCAGGAAAGCCTTGGTACCCCACGCTTGACCCGGGGAGGGCATTGATACACCCTTGGCGTCGATGAACAGCTCCTCCTCTGGCCCGAATGACATCTCGTTCAGGGTGATGGAGTCCAGCGTCGACTTGAGACCCTCCAGCGGACATGGGGTGGATCCTATGCCGGTTATGACCAGGATCCCCTTCGCCCTATCCACGATGATCTTCTCCACCGTACGTCTGGTATTGTCCAGGGAGCCATGCCAGTACATGGGTCCCCACTCCTTCAAACCCCAATGTCGGTGCCAGGCTGAATCTCCTCGATGCCAGTGCCGCCTACACTTCCTCAGAAGTGGGGCATCCCGGGAAGCGAAGACGTTCGTCTCGGGCACTTCAGCTCCCAGCGTCTGAATCATCCTGGCGTACACTTGCGGCGCCATTCCATACTCCGTGAGCTGAACTCCACGGTCTCCTCTGGACTTGGCACCCACAGCTTGCACCGCTCGGACGATCCGATCCTCTTCCTCAGCGTTCCATTGGGATGACCCGCACGCATAATCCGTAGACAGCCATGTGAGGCATTCATCGTCCTCCCGGACCAGCGTTGCACGATGGGGAAGGGCTCCAATGGCGTTGGCCACCATGAAGTCGTACCCCATGATCATATCCCAATCAGTAATGTCGGCCACATAGAAGTTCCCGGATAGAGTGCTTCTCTTCGCCTGATCAGGGCGGTTCAAGCGCTCATGCTCCCAGAATTCCATACTGATAGTGGCCTCATGGGTGCCACCACCCATAATCTCTCCGTTGGCGACCTTCAGGCGCACCGGTCTCCGGCTGGGCTGCAGGAGTTCCTCCTTGAACAACCCTCTCCGGACCAGGCTCACCTGGGCACCCGTATCCACCAACACATCCACCACCTTCTCCTCTCGTCCGCACCGTACTCGCACTTTCAAGTGCAACTGCCGCTCGTCGCCATGAGGTGTATGGACGACTCTCACGGCATGCAACTCTAGCACGTCCGGGTGCATCAGGACTTCAAGGGTATGGTCACGGATGGTGTAGATCTTGGGTTGGTCCTGCCCGTCCACGGGGCTCTCCGTGGTCGCTCCTTCCTTCTTGCCATGTCCCGTACCCACATGTACTTCCCTTGGCAGGGCGCTCCAGGGGTTGGGAGTGGCGAAACTCAGTGGTTTTGGCTCTTCCGGAGCCTTCTTCGGCACCCGCTGTGCCTTTGCTTTCTCTGGGATTCCACTGATTTTCGGAGGAGAGACCTCCGAGGTCCCACTCCCGTGGGGGCTCCTCTAGACTTAACTTCCCGCAGCCCCTTCCGGCTGCGATCCGCCAGGACTTTGTCCACCACGTTGCTGGGCTTTGAGTTCCTCCAACGTCCTCAACATGTCCTCAGCAACCTCCTCGATCGACCTCACTCGTCGGTCTTGGCCAGGTCCACCACCATAGCCTCTCCCTCCGCCTTTTCCTTGGCCTTTGCCTTGGCCTTTTCCCCCATCTCCGCCCTTCGCCTTCCAGTCGGAAATCCGCTGCTCCTTGGGCTTCTTCTCGGGGTGGGCTGCGAAGTAGGCCTTCTTGTCCGCCTCATACACCTTGCACTGACGGTGGTCGTGTGCATGGTTATTTCCCTTGCCATAACAGACCCAGCACCCGTCGTGCTGAGACCTGTACTCCCGGAACGAGAGCGGTGGGTTCCCGATCCTCCTTGGCTCTTTGCCCTTCTTGGGTCCCACCTGGCTCCATCTGGACCGATCCTGCCCATGGTTCTTCACGTTGTGCGCCACAAACGCGAAGAAATGGGCCTCCTCGTGATCCTCCCGGGACCAGTGGTCTTGGCCACTTCCACTACCATCCTCCGCGGAGTTGACCGTGTCCTCCTGGATCTCTCGATGATGGCGGTCTTCTCGGTGGCCTCGTTGTCCATGACCATGTCGATCCTGCACGTGGGCCTCGTTCTTCGCATTGAGCTTCAACTCCACCGTGATATACTTCACGATCTCGTCAAGGCTCATGCGGGCGAAGATGACTTGCATCTTCAGCGGCTCCCCGCGCCTCCACTCCACGTTGTTGAGGCGCAGCAACCTTTGCCCCATGGAGTCCCCAAATACCTCCACGTACACGGCGTTCTTCAGGCCCAACATCCGGTTGGGTTCGCCCAGGTTCCTCCTGAAGAACTCCATGATACCCGCATGGGTATCCTCCGCCGCCATAATCCTCACCGCCACGCGCTTCTTCGCGCGCTTCTTCTCCTCGTCCTCCACTCTCCTCTTCCAGTTGCCGGGGAGGATGTCCTTCAGGAGGTGGCGGATCTCGCTGGCCTCGTTCCAATCCTCCACCAGCTTGAGGCATCTATCTTCTCTTCCGCATAGACTGCCATATTCGTCGTGAGCGGCACATCCTGGGCGGCATGGGACATCTGTACCGTCAGGCTCCTCGGGTCCGTGGTCACGTGCCCTTCCCGCATGGACCCAGCCGGTGCCGTGTGTTCCCCGAGCATTGTGGATTCGCTGAACAGGGGAACATACGGCAGCGCACCAGGGTCAACACGCGGAGGCGCGTATGGTGCCTCTGCAGGTCCGCCCATGGGTTTCTCCATGGCGCTCCTGAGGGTCTTAACCCGCTCCACCAGCTCTACCGCGGCCGGCTTTGCCGGGAGCTCCGGACCCGAGGCGAGGGGCTGTCGCTCCTCTAGCCTTCTCAGGCGTCCCGACATGTCCTCCACTAAGTGGAGGAGGCTGTCCACCACTTGCTGCTGCTTCTGCAGGGCCAGCTCCAGATTCTCCCGGTACCGGGCCTGATTCGCTCGCAGCTCCTCCATGTGGTTCTCCGCAGCCGACTGGTCGTCCAGGATCCCCGCGACGTCCTCCTCTAGAGCGTCCTTGGCGTTGTCCAGGCGGTCAAGGTGACGCACGATGGCGTCCATCCCCATCTTCGGGTACTTGCCCATGAGGAAGGACACGTGTTCACAGTGGCACGCAGCGTGCTTTCCGCCGGATTCAGCGCAACCCGCGGTTCCCGGCGCCTCAGACTCATCACCCATAGGCGTATCGCCTATGGCGTCCGTCTCCGGTCCCGTGTGCCGGGGCACAGGTGCCGTCCGGGCCCTGGCTGGCCTCTCCAAGCCCTCGGCATCGTGCTTCAGGGCGGGCTCGGGGGCCGTATGCGCCCTGGCGATCGGCGCGGACATCTCCGGCTCCGAAGGTGGCTCGTAGGCTGTCCGATAGCCCTCGGAGTGCCCCTCGGATTCCCACAGCCTGACTGGGCTGGGGTCCGTGTCCATAGCCCCGGCGTCCCTTGCCGCGGACTTGGGTGACCGGCGCTTCCGGTAGCGCCGGGCCCGTCCTCAACTGCTGCCTGAATGGCAAGCCTCATCAGAGTCCTCCGCGGCGGATCGGAGGTTGCATGCCTTTCGGCAGCGACGCTCACACATGGAGACCAAATCCTCCATGTCACGTCCACCTCTTCCCGACTGTCGTACTTCTCTTCGGGCTTCAACTTCCGGAGTTCGCCATGCTCTTGAACGTCTCGGTTCTTCTATTGCTCCAATCTCCGGCGTGGTCTCCACCGAGTCCACAATACGCACCCGGGGCGTACTGGGGCAGGGCTCATAAGGGCCCAAGTCCCCGGGTCGGCGGTTGGTAGGGGCAGCAGGTAAGCCTCTGCTACCATAAAGAAGGTCCCTACCAGGACCGGCCCCCGCTGTACCCCTTCCGCCTGTAACCCCTGCCGATTTGCTCCTGATCAACGATTGCATTGCTCAAAATCCAAGGTTCCAAATCCAAAAATATAGAAAATAAAATCCTCCTTCAACCCTGAATGGCAACCAGATCCCACAAATACAGCAATAACCCAATTCACAATCCAAATCAGGCTGCGGGCTTTCGTTCAGCACACCGGTATTCCCACGGTGGCGGGCATGTACAAGAATTGCACCAAGGAAGAAAGCCCTGAAATTGGCATATGAACACAAATAAAGCAACGTTGGGGAAAGAGGTAAACAGACACATTCACAACCATTAACCCCTCATTCCCTGGACTCAAGACCTTCCCTTGACTCACCAACATATTGCCCTGAACCAGGTCAAATCAGATGGCTGAATGCCATATGTCAAAAGTCACTACACAAACCCCACAAATGTGTTCACTCCCAAGCCTTTAAATCCTAGCCCAATAGTGAAGGTGGCGTGTCATGGCCTAGAGTGGCACTCAGGACCATGCCCTACCCTGACATAACCTTGGTTGGACTTGGAGTCGAATGGGCTTAGAGAAATGACCTATGAGTTTGAACTCATAACATGCCAAAAAACTGCCAATTCACACAGAAAGATGTCCTTGAATTATGCCCTAGGTCTTTTGATGTATTCCTGCAAGTTGGTTTTGTAGTTGAAAACCCCAAACCAAAGCAGCAAGTAGAGCAAGGACTGAATATGGATCGAATCAATGAAATCAATGATTGGTTTTGGAATCCAGTGTAACACAGAAGGGCTGCAGATAGACAAAGCAGGTATATGAACATAGATTCAATCACAAATGGATAAAGCAAAAGGTTTTATATGAAAATTGGTCAGACTCTAGCCTCAGAGGTTGCAATAGGCACTTCATGTGCACTCTTTTGGGTGAAATGGTGCTGGTTAGGACTGAGGGGCATAGATGTCAGGACCACACAGAAAATGACTTGGCCAAGCAACTGAATTCAGAAACAGTTACAAAGTAGGACCACAATAAGTGGTAGTATCAATTGAGTATAGGGGTCTTGGGGTGGGAGACCACTTAGGCTTAACCTCCAAGGCCCACAAGCATGGAATGCCTGATTTTTTTTGGTATGACCTCCATGAAGGAAGGTACCTCCGCTCAGTTGAGTGGTAGGGGTGAACTTCATGGGGGGGCTAGGGTCACAACCCTAGAAAGTGTACTTTAGGCTACAAAAGAGAGATAAAAACACTTAAGTTTGTCTCAGCATCAACAAAGGGTTTTAAGGGGGGCTTAGCCTGGATCAAGCCCTCCAAGAAAGACATGGCAGTGACTTTTTCTTACTCCCCCCTGGAGTACTAGTTGATCAAGCTAGTAGGACCAAGGAAAAAGGCTCAAATATTCCCAAAATTACCTCAAAAAATGCATTAAACTTACCAAAAACATTCTCATCACTTCATAGAAGCCTATCACACTGTAGGAACCTTGAAAAACAGTGTAATGTACCGTGAATGATGTCCCTTCGAAGGGGCATTCCTCAAAAGTCGCCGGCGTGAGGCGAAAACTTTTGGGAAAAAAAAGTGTGGGGGCAGTGGGAATTGAACCCAGGACTCCCTGTCCAGAGCACATGTGTCTGTCCACTAGGGTACAGTCGAACGCTCTAATGCGGACGGCTATCGCCGTATAAACAGCGTTTTAGTAAACGTCCTGACCAAGGGCCAGGGCGGAGCAATACTCCCAATGGGGGACACAAACCCCCAGGAGCTGAAAAAAATAGAAAGTGGAACCAGCAGGGAGTGATTCCTGCGGTTTTGCGGAAGGGGTTGCGATTTAGCAAGTGAAATCGTTGAAAATCGACGAAACCACGCGGGAAATCGTCATTTTTACACATAACTTAAAGTCGCAGACAAGCGCAAACGAAGCGGACGCCAAGAAAAGGGTTGCGCAAGCGAAAACGGCTTTTGGAAAAGAAGGTATGAGCCGTAGTTTTTAAAGTTTTAAAGAAAACGTTTGCACAGTTGCATCAAAATTTTTATAAACTTCAGAGTAAAGAATTCAAAATCAGCCCACACCACAGAGCAGTTCAACAACCCGTCTCTCAGGTATGTCTGTGTCACTTCACACTCACGCATTGTGTTCGTGTTGGTTGTTCCGTCAAAACGTTAGGGTTGTCAACGCTGTGCTCGTTGGGGGGTCGGGTGTTCATCTCTCGTGCTCTGCACAGGCGAAAGCAGGAATGAAAGGTATGTGATGCGAATGGAGCGCGCAGCGCGCACGTAGGGTTAGAATATGCGCTGTGCTCGCGATGCATGTGCCTAATCTAGGCATCCACACGCTGTATCGCTTCACCTGTATCCCTAATCCTTTCTTGTTTCCTTCTTCACAGGTAAGCGTTTGTACGTGTGCGGCCGTAGCGTTCAAGTTGAGTTGCTTAAAACGCTTAGGTTTGTTTTGTGTTCGTTTCAATGCGGCATTCGCACGATGCATGGTGAGTAAGGTAGGTTAGCCCAGGAGGAGCTCACCTCCTGGTTGAGTCTGTGGTTACGCCTCCCTTCCCTGCGTGCACATGATGCATTAAAGGGTAGGCCACGCGAATTGCGCACGGTAAACCTTGTTTAGGTTACCCAGAGGCTCCTCGGTACGTTCTTTAAGAGAACCCGAGGAGTTTCTTAAAGCTTGCTTGCTTGACAGGGGTAGCTGCATCTGCAGCGTGTTTGCGAACAGCGTATTATAGGTCACACTGAGAAGGGTATAATACCTGAAGTGTGGCTTGGTTCCACAGTCGCAAACGCCCCTTCATCTGCCTCTTTTGTACAGGTGGGAGAGGTTAGGGTGATTGGTGCACGCAGCAGCTGCCTTCGGCGGCTACCATTTTTCTGCCCCAGCAAAACAGGGGCGCTGATCACAAATCAAATCACTGTGCCTCAGCCAGGACTGGCGAGGACAGTTCGACTTCAACGACATCTGCGCTGTGCACGCAACGAGAGCACCCCTTCCCTCCAAGCCCTAGCAGGGGAAACGCGTTGTGGCGTCCCCTGTTAGGCCACAGCTGCTTAGGAGCGCTGTGTTCTCTCGTCCTTTTCACAGGAGGGTCGTTAGGACCCATGAGAACTTCACCTCCGCAACGCCAAGTAGAGTGTGCGTGTAGGAGTGGTAGTCCTGAGTGGGGGCTAGAGCCAGTTGCCCAGTGCTCGCCCCGCAGGATGGTGCCACTGTAGGGTGTGTAGGACCTGTAGGGGGCGTGTCACTGTCCCACCCTTTTCTTGCAATTTTAGCTGGGCTGGTGGGCTGTGACAGTGGTTAGGTTAGTGTTTTTGGCCACATAGCAAACGGGCGTTTTGCATGCCTTCATAGCTTTTGGCCACCCCTCCCTGTAGTAGACAGATAGGTAGGGAAAACAATACCTGGACTAACACTCTGGGTATTCCCCCAAGGTTTTGCGCCAGCACAGAAATTGGGCGCATAGGGGAGGGGAGACCCGGGGCGTACCCCGTGGCATCAATAAGCCAACCCTCCAGGTTTAGCAAGGGCGCAGACTTGGGTATAATTAGGACACCACTTCTGCGGCTTGCTCTCAGGACCTTAGGACTAGCACACTCACACATACGTTATGGCAGGTAAGGGTAAGGTAAACCCTGTAAGGAAGGGTAGAACCCCATGGGTCTGGACCAGTCAGGGGTCCTAACTGTGGGCTCGCTTGTCCCCAAGGAGGGAAGACACACCTTGCCTCATAACACCTTGCTTGTCATTCCCCCCTGGTGTAGAAAGCCACCGTTCTTCGTTGGCTCACCAAGGTCATTACATTAGGGCAGTACCCATGCAACACATGGTCAACAAGGCAAACACTCGCTGGGTGGCTGCAATTTTGATAAGCAGCCACCTGGCTCACGCTGGAAACCATAGGCATGGGTCTGCAGGGCACAGACAGGGTCAGTAGACTGACACAGGGTAATTAGTTTCGCTTCTTACGCTGGAACATAGTCTCAGCACGGGTTAGGAGCTGCCCCTCGTTGTTCTCAACGAGGTAAGTGCGGAAGATGGGGTTGATACTCCCATCTGGTTGTATGAAGGCTGACATAGGTTCCCAGGTCGCCTCGGACAACCCATAGCCATCCCACAGGGTAAGGAATTTCCAGCCCTGTTTATACTCGTGGCGAGCAATACCTGCAACCACGTAGTAACCATCGACTGCCATCTCATCGGCAGTCATCTCTTCGAGTTCGTCTGCCTCCTCTGGACTGGCAGCGTTCTCTAGGTCTATACGTTCAATCTCACTGTCGCTGAGGCGCCACTCATCCCAAGACAAGTCGTCAGGGGAGTGATAGTGCCTCAACTGCTTAGGAGCACATAGCAGTTCACCACCTAGACGTGGACTGCACCTGACATGGATCCTGGATCCATCTATCCTGATGATACGATAGGGTCCAAAGTAAGGGTCCTGTAGGCAGTTACGTGGCCAGGAGGGTAGGCGTGAATGGTGTACCAAAACAAGGTCACCAACCTTGAAGCTGGCAGGTCGCCGTAGGCGGTTCCGTCGGCTCTGTTCACGGTCACGAATGTGCCTCAGGTTAGTCCCAGCCTGGTTAGCCAGAGACTGCTTGTGTTCTAGCCAATCCCCCACAGGGCTCTTGAAGTCCTCAGGAAAGGGGGTTTTGAAGAACCAAGCAGGTCGTCCTCCATGGAACAGTTCGTGGGGGGTGAAACCCGTAGAAGAGCTCCGCTGTGAGTTCATGGACAGAACTGCCCAGGGCACTAGGCGTACCCAGTCCTTGGTGCGCTCCTGTTTCATCAGGATTCTTAAGTTTTGCTCCACCACACGGTTCTGTCTCTCACAGAGAGGGTTAGACGTGTGAGTGTAGGGCACACCTGTGGTTACCTCCACGTTGAGGGCATTTAGCACTCGTTTGTACCACCCAGTGTCACTGCGGATGCGTACATCTTCATCAGAGTGCACCTGTTTAGGTGCTCCATAGGGTTCGAACCATTGTTCGACCAACATTTTTACAGTCTGCTCACCTGTGATTTTCTTATTGCAAGGGAACACACGGGTGAAGCGAGATAGACCACAGGTGACCACGAGGCAACTATCATAGCCGCCAAAGCGTGGTAAGCCGTGGATGTAATCCACGTAGAGAAGAGAGTTAGCACAATAGGGTATGGGTAAGCTGGAGATCAGACCCCTATCCCTACTGTCACTTTGCTTGCTGGCATGACAGCCACAAGCATCCACAATGGTCTGCATACGCGACCTCAGTTCAGTCAGGGTTAGACTAGAGTAGAAACACTCACGGAAGAAGTCCACTGAGCGATTAGCGCCAGTGTGACCAGAACTGAGATGGGACCACTGTAGGCACCCATCCAGTCGTGCCTCAGGCACCACAATTCGGTCCTCGTAGAAGAGGTACTGATTGTTTTTATACCACTGGTGCCCGTCAATGACACGGGGTTCGAGACCAGTGTTGAGGGTTTGGAGAATTTCTTCATACTCTGACTGATAGTCGGTTAGACTCCAACCCTCCAGGATTCCAGCAGTGCGCATGGACAGGTCAAGCTGGACATCCATACGCTGGAAAGCCTCTTTGGCGAGTGCCTCAGAGCTCTCACCAATAAGCGCATCGAAGTTGTTGCGCGATATATAGTCAGACAGTTCATTCTTAATCCCGGGGATATGATGCACTGTCAGCCTGAACTGGCTCAGGTAAGTCCACCACCGTTTTAGCTTCGCTTTTTCTGGTGGTGGGCCCTTCTGAAAAGACTTCACAGGCTCCTGGTCACACAGCCAGACAATAGGGTTAGACCCCAGGAGTCGGGATTGTGAAGATAGTACCAACATACCGGCCAGGAGTTCCTGGTCATAGGTGCTGTAGTTGGAACGCGCTTGGTTCCACTTCCAATTCCAGTGTCCCAGTGGCACCAGTCGCCACTCACTGGTAGGATAGTCATGTTTCAACGAACCATCACGGTTCAGTCCAGTAGTACGATAATGGCAGTGGGTTAGCTCAGCGGGGTTAAGCTCCTGCCATTGGTAGATCGTACCTCCCCCCCCTACATCACTGGCATCAGTGATCAGGACTATCTCGCCCTCAGGGCGGGGAACTCCCAGGCAGTTGGAGGAGGCAATCTTCTTCTTCAACTCCTGGAAACACTCTTCCTCTCTGGAGGTCCACCTCCAGGGAGTAGTTTTCTTGATTAGGTCAGTGAGGGGTGCAGAGGAGTAAGTAAAATTGTGGATGTGACGCCGATAGAAATTACAGGCGCCCACAAAACTCCTGACATCGTGTAGACCCTTCTTAGGGTCATCGCGAATCTGCATGTCCTGTAGGGGCTGCATCTTAGACGCGGCTGGTTTCCACCAGCCATACCCCACGTCGAAACCCAAATACTCCATCTCCTCTTTCATAAACTCGCATTTTTCGAGTTTGATTCGGAGATGGTTTTCTTGACAGACAGTGAAGAATTCACGGAGGAGAAGGACATGGTCCTCTTTGGTATTAGTACCCAAACTCACGTCGTCGATGTGAGCCTCCATTTCTGCACCCCGAGAAATCAACTCTTGTACTAGAGGCCTGCGCCTCAGTATGTACAAAATTTTGTTCATAAGCTCCTGGAAGAGCGCTGGGGCGTTAGCCACCCCGAAAGGCATAACCTTCCACTTGAAGACACGACCCTTAGGGGTTATAAAGGCAAGCAGCTCCTGAGCTGCGGCGGTTAGGTCAACCTGCCAGAAACCAGAGCGTTTGTCCATTTTGGTCTTATACCTGCATTTGGCAATACGCTCCAGGGTGTTTTCCATGTTAGGAATACTCCCTGAGTGGTTCTGGGTTTTCTTGTTGACCTCACCATAGTCTACAACAAGACGTAGAGCAGTCGACCCTGGTTTAGCAACAAGGAAACAGGGGCTGCAGTGATGGGGATAGTCCCCATGTTTGTACTCTTCAACGAGGCCAGCATCAATGCATTCTTGGATCTGGCGCTCGATTTCTTCAACCTGTTTCTGTGGAGCGGGATAGGGACGACGCCTCACTCGCGTCTTTTCAAATTCTGGTTTCAATTTCAGGTCCATCTGGACCAGTTTTTTGCAAGATAGGGGAGGCGGCAAGGCGCCGAACACCTCCTCATAGGTTATAAGCAGTTTCTTCAGGCGGGGGTCAAGGTTAAGACTCTCGACTTTCTGAAGGAAATCCTCCTCAGCATGGAGGTTGCTTTTTCCATGTTCTTTCTTTTTATGCCGATCAGCAGTTTCGGCAGGTACAGTACCATCGTCCCACTCAGGGGGACATTGCTGCCCATAGTGTAGAGAGTACACTAGAGGTATCTCAGGATCAGGCAGCGTATAGGACTCATCGTCCTCCTCAGACCAGATGGAGTATTTCCAGGTCTGTCTGAGGTATTGCAGCCGCTCTTGGCGCTCAATACCTTCGGCCTTCAGGTACAGCAGCCGTCGGAGTTCTTGCGTGTCATGCTCAGACAAGGGCATGTTATTAGCAGCCGGCCGTGCCAGAGCATCAGTACTCCGGGCCACGGGTTCACCTGTGTGCACAGGCTGCATGTGTAGCACTGGTTTCCCAACAGAGGAAGCGGGTTCAGAGGTTGACTCTAGATCTACCTCCTCTAGCAGCAGCTGGGCCAGGAAAGCACTATGTTTTAGGTCAACACAGCTGGGATCAACAGAGGGAATAGTGCTGGCGATCTCAGACAGTTGGTCGTCAGCATCCTCTTTTACAGCTGCAGGTTCCAGATAGTCATCAGGAGACTCACACCCTGTAAGTGTGGCAGATAGGTGCTCAGGAGATCGATTTTTGAGATCATAAAGGGTCAGGCCACGATTTCCGGCCATGACCTCTTTTAGTAGCACCTGGTCCAGGTCACACAGGGGTACAGGATTGAGAGATCCATCGATGATGGACAGGAAACTGGCCCACTCAGGGGCCTGCATAGCTGTGTCTGAGTCCTCAGGCACATAGATGGGGCCGTCGGGGAGTTGCACTCTTCCCACGGTCATTCGGTCAAGCATACGGCGCCAGTAAGCATGTTCACCAGAGCAACCCCAGTCAGGGGTGCACATAACAACCCTTCCTCCCTCATAAGCGATCTTGGTTAGAACCTTCGCGAGCAGGGAGAAGGGAGGGTTAGCATACGCTAGGCCCATTGCTTTCCAGAAGAATCGGAAAGCATTGTTCATTTGTTTCGAGCAGTACAACTGCATGATGTGCTGTTGTTGGCTCGCAAACAATTCCACCTGGATCTCGTCCAGGTTTACCTGAAGGGCTGCCAGTCCATTTTCGAGAACATGACGGGCCAGTTGGTAGTTTTCAGTACGATAGTTCGTCTTGGCTGCGTAGCGCAGCCCAGACTCTTTTCGTCCTGACAGCTCCAAAGGAACGGAGAATAGCCCACTGCCAAAGTCGCAGTGCAAAGAGTAAGGATGCTGTAGGGACAGCATTTTAACCTGGGGGTTTCTTCTTAGAAAGTCAGTGCCAATGACAATGTCAAAGGCGTCAGTGTCCAACACTCTGCAGTGTTGGGTCACGGTTTCGTCGCCCAGACATATGGTCACATCGACCCCCCCCAAGGAATGGATGGTACGCCCATCCCCTACTCTTATGGCCACAGTCTTGGTCTTCCTGAAAGTTTTAAGCAGGCGCCGGGCCACTATGGAAAGTGTTGCACCGGTATCAAGCACTGCTCGAAAAACCTGATCCCCGATTTTCACGAGGATCCAGAAAACCAAGTCCTCCCCTTCGGAGCCGCCCCCCTATTCCTCATCAGGGAATTTCACATCCACTCCTGCAGCCATGAGGGACTTGGCCATCCAGGCCAAGCGCCTCTTCTTAGAATTATTTGCCTCAGGGGTAGTGTTATCCCCTTGGGGGCGCTTCTGGGGGACACCTGCGGCAGGAGCGGGTGTAGCAGCAGGAGTAGGCGTAGCAACGGGCGCTGATGAGCGCCTCTGGGGGTTAGGGGGTCCAGTCTTACCACCCCCCTTGCCACCTCCTTTACCTTTATCCCCATTCGGGGGATTTCTGGCGGGCGTCGGGTTCTTCTGGCGCTCCGCCTCCTGACGCTTGAGTTTGTCACTCTCGCGTTTCTTGATGTGGCATTCGTCCTCATAGTGACGACGCTTGCCACAGTAACCACAGGTGATGGTACACCTGAGGTGGTCCTGATGGGTCACAGTTTTCCCATCTTTAGTATGCTGCTGACGTTTCATCTGCAGCATACAGCCACTGCGGAGATCGCAGTCAGAGGCATGACAAGGTCCCCCCTTGTCATTGACAGGTCGGCAGTAAAACAGGGGGGGGGTGCCTGCATCAGTTGGAACCTCGTTCATGGCACGTAGGTTGCCCCTCCCTTTACCGCCTCCCTGGTTGGTGTTAGTGGGATTTTTATGCCCCTTCCCTTCGCCACGTTCAGGGGTAGGGGTACCACCTCGTCCCAAATGCTTCTTGAGGAACTTCTCCATGTGGGAGTCGTTCTCTCTCTCAAGAGCTAGCTCAATCAAGAGATCCACCAGTGTATCATACGAGTGGGTCCTGCTCTTCCTCTCAGAGGTTGAGCGGCAATCATCCCACATACGCTGGGGGATCTTACTCATGAGCCACAGGTGGGGCTCAGTGGCTCCGTAGGAGCCCACATTCATCCTCGAAAATAAGTACTCCATGTCGCACACATACTCAGAAATTCGCGCAGCGGATGGAAACTCCGGGAGCATAGGTAGCTCCTCGATTTGTGTGCGTACGCTGAGGTCAGTCTCATAGACTGGGAATGTTTTCTCTAACCTCAGGAGTACCTCCGCCCAAGTAGAACAGGTTTTCACAATCTGTTTGACCTGTTTTTGCAAAAATTTCTTTTTGCATGAGCGTTTTAGCAGTGAACATTTGGTGGCCACATCCACATGGGATTGGCCAGTCAACAAAATGAACTCCGCAAATTCTTCTGCCCATTCAGGCAGGTTTTTAGGGTCGAACTCCGGCAGTTCCAGCTGGATGTTCGCCTGGGCAATTGGTCTGCCCATCTTCCCACCCCCCGGAGTTAGGCCTGAAGGCGACACGCCGGCAAGTGGGGCCAGGGCTGACAGCCCTCTTCTCTCACTCTCTGTGACAGGCACGTCCTGTAGGTCCGCCATAGGCACAGTCCTGGCACGGGGGTGAAAGGGGCTGGGGCAGGTAACCTTAGGCAACAGCCTTGAGACCCTCGATCTCTTGAGATCTTCGGCCAGGGTACTCAGCCCTGGAGAGAGAGAGAGGAACTCAGGCTTGGGTAAGGGTTCTGCAATACCCAGTTTAGCCTTAATGGCCTCTGATAAGGCCGTCACATCTGGATCTTCTGATCCAGACAGGAATTTGGCCAGCAGCTCGGCCGTTTGATCCAGGGCACCGTAGGTTGGCCTTGGATGATGTTCTTCGACTCGTGTTGGGCCCACTTCGGGAGCCCTTGGGGTTGGGTACTCAGGTCGTAGTCGTCTTGGCAGGGATGCAGTAGACGGAGGGCCTGAGTGTGAGTAGGACCCTAGATCCGTACGTGGTCTGGACCCATGTACAGCCAGTGGTTCCTCTCCATCTTCCCCACGGATGGATTTGTAGTACTCATCGTGCATGATGTACTCATCCATCTTCATCTTCAGCTTCTCATATTCCTCAGGTCCTTCAATGGCAGTTGAGGATGAAGCTGGGCAATTGGATCGTGATACTGAAGCAGCCACACGTCTGTGGAGGTGACTGAAGCTGTCTCCACCGTGTGCTGCTAAGGCCTCGGTGGTAAGGCCTTTATTCTTCTCCGCCCTTCTGCGTTCTGGATCTCCTTGGGACCCAGATGCGCCACTGAGGTGATGTGGTGCTCGGTGTGGTGGTTCACTCATTGGGTGGACCACACTGCCCATTTGTACTTGGACAGTTCGGATAGGCCAGGTCCTTACACTTGGTGTGGACATTATGGATTTGTTGTTGAGCTTTTGTTCTGCACTTCTCAGGGTCGGTTCAAAAGGTCTCAAGGGACTGCCTCTGCAACCGGAAAGATGTCCTTGAATTATGCCCTAGGTCTTTTGATGTATTCCTGCAAGTTGGTTTTGTAGTTGAAAACCCCAAACCAAAGCAGCAAGTAGAGCAAGGACTGAATATGGATCGAATCAATGAAATCAATGATTGGTTTTGGAATCCAGTGTAACACAGAAGGGCTGCAGATAGACAAAGCAGGTATATGAACATAGATTCAATCACAAATGGATAAAGCAAAAGGTTTTATATGAAAATTGGTCAGACTCTAGCCTCAGAGGTTGCAATAGGCACTTCATGTGCACTCTTTTGGGTGAAATGGTGCTGGTTAGGACTGAGGGGCATAGATGTCAGGACCACACAGAAAATGACTTGGCCAAGCAACTGAATTCAGAAACAGTTACAAAGTAGGACCACAATAAGTGGTAGTATCAATTGAGTATAGGGGTCTTGGGGTGGGAGACCACTTAGGCTTAACCTCCAAGGCCCACAAGCATGGAATGCCTGATTTATTTTGGTATGACCTCCATGAAGGAAGGTACCTCCGCTCAGTTGAGTGGTAGGGGTAGACTTCATGGGGGGGCTAGGGTCACAACCCTAGAAAGTGTACTTTAGGCTACAAAAGAGAGATAAAAACACTTAAGTTTGTCTCAGCATCAACATAGGGTTTTAAGGGGGGCTTAGCCTGGATCAAGCCCTCCAAGAAAGACATGGCAGTGACTTTTTCTTACTCACACCATATTGGCCATATATCACATATATGCTCAAAATTGAAGTTACCACTTATCCGAAAGCTCAAAGCATGCATGGACTCGAAGTCTAATATTCATGGAGGATAGAGACCAAAGGCCAATGCCCATGTACATCCCCATTTTACCCTCGAAACCCCTTCGGATATGGGCGCCACGCACTGCCCAAGTCAGCCCATGATCTTGAGACCAAATCTGGTATTCCTTCGTGCGCCAAGCCAAATGGAGTACGCGATCCGGCATATGGTGGTGTTCAACTCCAAAGCATATGCCAACATATGAACAACATACCATGGTTCGACTCTCCATAGGCTTCTTGCTGTTTGCCGACCAGGTGAGTACACAAAACGCAAAAATGAGCAAAATTGAGGTCAAAAACATGAAAATATGACCAAACACAAAGTTGTCATGATAGTATATCTCTATGCTCACCCATGATATCCGCTCATGATTCAATACACGAATGATTGGAACCATTTGCGAACAATTCCCCCACTTGGATCCCCAATCGGGCGCATGGAGATACCTTCGCCACTAATATCTACATGCCCCATGAAAATGGGAGTGCACCCATGGATCTCTTTGTCAAACATACCACGAGCAATACATACGCGGTAGACTTGGTCTAGCGCTTTGAATTCCACAATTGGGACATGGGCAAAGCCCTTGTCACGTATGGCTCCCCATCTCTTCGGCCACACGAAGATATATAACATGGGCGTGAGCATATCAAAACATATACCATGCATATAAAACATACCCTCAAAAGTGGCTCCCACCATGATATGTCATGTCCCTCCATGGACATAACTTTACGTTAAAAATGCGTAGGAACCCAAGGAAAGTTGCTATGCAACCCCAACACTCATGCGGCACACTCGAAAGTCGCATTAAAATATTCGGTTGCACGGTCCAAGAGTTATATATCACTTTATACCCTCTTGACCCTTTTCCCTTGCTACACCAGGCATGTGTGCGCACCAAAGGCGTTTGATGCTTCCTAAATTAACTTGAGACTAAGGCGCTTGCAACCCAACCTTCCTTATTCTCTTTCCTCACACTCGCGCGTAGATATGGTCCTTCAAAGTGGTCCCACGATTCACTTATGTTTCCCTTATATCGCCAAGTCAAATGGGTGGCAAGTATAAGGGAAACCTGATTCGGGCATAGGGAAAGGAGTATGACCACTCGAAGAAGTCCAAATCAAGTGCGGCGATGTCGAAGTCGAAAATCCGATTTCGACATCGCGAAAAATTCTGATTAAAATTTCGAGTGCTTATTTAGAGAATTGCGGAAGCAACGAACCCTTTGCTGATGAAATCTGACCCTTCAACGGAGTATCCGCCAAAATATCTGGAAATAACAGTTAACCAATCGGTTAACGCAAAATCGCGAGCCAACTGACAGTCGCCGATACATTGACCATCAGAACGAAAGGCTGAAAAATTACGGAAACATTATGATAATAAAACCCTGTTGATTCCTGATATTCCGATATATAAATCTCCGCTGGCGGCGCCTCGGTTCTGAATATGGCCGCTCATAGCCGGAATGGCCAAACCTATCACACTATCACATCGGGTTAGATCAGGTGGATGGGAGAGTATGATATCAGCCAATGGCGGCTTGCCGGCACATAGATACACACCCCAAGTGACCCCAAGATGGCCACGGGGGTCCGAAACGGCTTCAGGTCGTGCATCAGAGGCCCGTGGTAAATCAATAGTCAGAGGGTAGCCTATCAGGTTCGTGCATCAGAGGCCCTGGTAAATCAATAGTCAGGGGGTGGCCTATCAAGTTCGTGCATCAGAGGCCCCCAGTAAATGAACAGTCAGGGAGTACCCTATCAAGTTCGTGCATCAGAGGCCCCTGGTAAGTCAATAGTCAGGGGGTGGCCTATCAAGTTCGTGCATCAGAGGCCCCTGGTAAATCAATAATCAGGGGGTAGCCTATCAAGTTCGTGCATCAGAGGCCCTTGTTGACTCAATAATCAGGGGGTAGCCTATCAAGTTCGTGCATCAGAGGCCCCCGGTAAATCAATAATCAGGGGGTAGCCTATCAAGTTCGTGCATCAGAGGCCCGTGGTAAATCAATAGTCAGAGGGTAGCCTATCAGGTTCGTGCATCAGAGGCCCTGGTAAATCAATAGTCAGGGGGTGGCCTATCAAGTTCGTGCATCAGAGGCCCCCAGTAAATGAACAGTCAGGGGGTAGCCTATCAAGTTCGTGCATCAGAGGCCCCTGGTAAGTCAATAATCAGGGGGTGGCCTATCAAGTTCGTGCATCAGAGGCCCCCAGTAAATGAACAGTCAGGGGGTAGCCTATCAAGTTCGTGCATCAGAGGCCCCTGGTAAATCAATAATCAGGGGGTAGCCTATCAAGTTGGTGCATCAGAGGCCCCATGTAGATCAATAGTCAGGGGTTGGCCTATCAAGTTCGTGCATCAGAGGCCCTTGTTGACTCCATAATCAGGGGGTAGCCTATCAAGTTCGTGCATCAGAGGCCCCCGGTAAATCAATAATCGGGGGGTAGCCTATCAAGTTCGTGCATCAGAGGCCCGTGGTAAATCAATAGTCAGAGGGTAGCCTATCAAGTTCGTGCATCAGAGGCCCTGGTAAATCAATAGTCAGAAGGTAGCCTATCAAGTTCGTGCATCAGAGGCCCCCAGTAAATGAACAGTCAGGGAGTACCCTATCAAGTTCGTGCATCAGAGGCCCCTGGTAAGTCAATAGTCTGGGGGTAGCCTATCAAGTTCGTGCATCAGAGGCCCCCGGTAAATGAACAGTCAGGGGGTAGCCTATCAGGTTCCTGCATCAGAGGCCCTTGGTAAACCAATAGTCAGGGGGTAGCCTATCAAGTTCGTGCATCAGAGGACCTTTCCGAATCAATAATGGGGGTTAGCCTCTCACGTTCATCTCTCGTTGTAGACATGTCCATCTTAATGCTTTTGCTCTGCGCAATCTGCGATGTCGGGTGGAGCCTTGTGGGGCTGACCATAGTCCTTTGTGGTCTCGTTTCGGCCGCTGTTGTTCTCTCCCTTCTCCATCGGAGGCATCGTAGACACCACCAACGGCGGCGAAGACGCTCACCGTGTCAACTACTCCACAAGGGACGATGTGCGAGGAAGGAGATCCCCATTTTCGTGGCACTCCCCGACAGAACCCTCGTTCTGTGTGTGCCTAAGGATATCAGTGAGGCTGCCATCTGAGATCTGATGAGGATCATCACTGGTGTGCCCGTTCATGATCAGCGAATTTGTAGAGTTTCACGCAGAACCGGTGACTGGGTCCGTAACGAACGGGTTCTTGTCCTGTTTCGTCTCCGCGGTGGTGTTGCATGGAACTGCATCCCGCTACAGGATCAAACGGCAGACTTCCTTCGAACCAACTTTTGGTCCCTCCAAGCGTCCATGGGCCACCCTACCCCCGCCCAGATGACCTTGCTTTTTGAGGGTGTATATGACGATCCATTTTGTGCGACCTTGAGATCTGTTTCTTCATCAATGTTGGACAACGTCAAAACGGAACCCGCGGAAGTGGCAGTTTCATCCAGACTTGCCCCCGTAAGAAACCCCCCTGCCATCCTATCTCCAACCCCGGCATCTGACTCGGGACCCACGGAATCTACGGATCCGGCCCCCTTAATTAAGCATGAGTTTAGTGCCGCCCAGTCACCGCGTTCTGATCCTAAACCTCATCCCGACATCCCCCCCCGCAAACGCGTGAAACGCGAAGCCCATTGTCCCTCCGAGCACTCCCCCCGACGTGGAGACGAGGTTGGCTGCACCTTCCGGTCCCACACCGAAGCTGTTGCATACCTGAATAAGATTCGGGGGGGGTTGGCAATACATAACAGCGTTACCAGCAAGTCTGCAGGGGGGAGTAATTGGGCACGTATTGGTTGTCGCATTTGGGGACGCCTAAAACAACACGGGCCCCTAAAGGAGACCAGTAGAGCACGCCCAGAAAAGCATCCCCGGCCTCTCGGAAAGTCTGATTTGTGTCCATATGGTGCAACGCTAACCCATGATGCTGGCACGGGCCTGTGGAAGCTAACCGAGTGTAATTGGGACCACTCTGACCATTTGTGGCCTGACGAGGAGGAGGCCCCCCCACTGGACAAATCAGCCCTCCCTGATGAGCTCTGGCACGACATTGAGCGGGCGTTGAGCACCGTGAAATGCCGGAGCAAATTCTTATAAATTTGAGGAAGAAATATAGCGAGGACGCGTACCCAGCAATCAAAGGCTTTTCAACCCAGCACATCAGAAATTTTTTCAAGTCCATCGAACGCAAGATGGGCCCAAATGATCTTGCACGTTTGATTAACCACGTGAAAATGCTCAAACAGGCAGATCCTGCCTGGTATTTCAATCATGAAGCCCCTGACCCAGTCACTGGTGTTGTACGAAGATGGTTTTTTATGACGCCAGAGCAAGTAAAAAACGCCAGAAAATATGCACAAGTCATTTTTGAAGACAACACGTACAAATCGAATCGGTACGGCGAGGCATTGGCCCTGTTTTGCGGTATCAACGAACATGGCCAAACCCTTCTCCTGGCTCAGGACTGCATGCCAAGCAGTGAAAATGCAGAGGATTATGAGTGGCTCTGGCAGGAGTGGATAAAGGCAACCGGTTGTGCACCCCGCGTTTTGTTCAGTGATGCTGCATACGCCCTCTTGGGGTCTGTTCCCAGGGTTTTCCCCCCGGACCGAACTGCTCACTTCCTCTGCCTTTTTCACATTTACAAAAATCTTACCGCAAACTGCCGAAACTCCCTCGAGCAACACGATTTCAGTGCTCTTGAGAGCGCCATCCGACAGGTTCAGGAGTGCCCAGATAAGAGCTGCTGATATTCTCTGGCGCAAAATTCTGGAGGACCCCCGCTGGAAAACTGTCAAGGACTACCTTGGAGTCAGATCCCCCCTACATCGTCTTGACCGTTGGTGTGTTGCATGGCAGGTAGAAGTTTTTACCTTCGGCTGCAAGTCCACACAGAGGGCTGAGTCTTTGAATTGCCGCATAAAGCGCCACCTAACCACAAGAAAAGGTTACTACCACATTTTTTTATCTGTTTTGCACTTGCTCTCCAAGGAGGGCTATAAACTTGAATATACTGAAATGGTGAATCAGCGGCACGCCAATCACCAAATAGCTAACCAGACCTTCCCATTCTATGTCAAGTTCGTTTCAGGCAAGGTGACAAGCTGGGCGTTTGATAGAATGCTCCAGCAGATGAATGCTTCAACTGCGTACCTCGTGTATGAGTATGACATGTCCAGGGAGGCCCAATATATAGTTGCTAACAGGGCGGCACCCTTATGGAACTATGATCGACAGTGTCACGATTCACTTGAGACGGAGTTGGTAGACTTACCGAGATTCTGTGCGATCTCCAATCGTGTGCACCAAATCCAAGGCAAAAATATAGTTTATGAGGTAAAGCGAAGTGAATCCAGCTGCACTTCGCGTTACATGAACTGTCCACATTATGTTTGACTGTTCGAGCCATTGGCTGAGGATGGTGCCTATACGAAGTTTTGGTGTAGTTGTGGACTTGCTGTCCGAGTCGGGCATCCATGTCGTCACTATTTTGCTGTTTTGCATCATCGGTCATCTTCAGTCGGCTTCCATCTTGGGTTGTTCAATCCAATTTTTATTTTAAAACAATTTCAGACTGCAACTCAGGTCCTTGTCAGTGCCAAATGCAGCAGCCAACGCCTCCCCCTACCCACAGTGCAGGTACCCGTGGCAATCCATGCTACAGACGATGACATTATATTGACCGACATCTCCTCGTGGGCTGATTTGCCAGCCAGAACGAAACGCGAGCAGATTGTCCGCTCCCTTGGGAACCTGCAGTCCCGTATGCGTCAATATATAAATAATGTGGATCGAGTGGCAACTCATCTTTCCGACCAGGGACAGGATGCAGGGGCCTTTCTCGAAGAAGAGGAGAGGCTACTGAACCAATTTGTGGACATGCGAGCCTCCTCCACACAGGTCCATGTGGCAGGTGCACAAGCACCACGACCTGTTCCCCCGCCGGTGGCCGCCAAGCGAACCGTGCAGCCAACTGTCAGGAAGGCCGCTAAGCGAGGGGATGGTCCAAAGGGTGCTACAAAGGGAAGAGGTAGGGGTCAGGGTAGGGGTAGCGGTCCGCCGCTGAAGGAAGAGCGGAATGCTGCCCTTGAGCTTTCAGATGCGCTAACCACCGTGAATTAGGCTCCTGGGGGCCTGAGTGCGCAGCAGGCCGCGTATAATGATCAATTGCATGCACACATTCACAATATGGTTGACTCGGCTGAGCAGGTTGATACTCGCTTGGCTCAGTTGTATGCTCGGGCTGCATGTGGGGAACAACTTTCGCCAGCTGAGTTGCATCAGTGTAAGCAGCTTTGGGACTGGCGGGCTCAAGTGTCTAAGAACTAAGGACATTTCAAATTTCAAGTCTGAGTTTATGTTCCATGCCTTCAAGGTTCGCCTGTGTAAGGTTGGGTTATGCCTCCATGGCCCCCAGTTTTGAGCTACGGCTCCACAATGTATACTACTTTCATCATCGGGAAGCACATCTCTTGCACATTGTTTTACACATTCTTTTGCACATTGCACAAAAAAAGATGGAACAATGCTTTCTTCGTGCCAAGTGTGCAAGGGCAGGTGAGGGACGGAATTTCCAATGACAACAATAGTGTGCAAGTCGATGGTTGGATCGGTGGGGGGACACTTGTGTGTGAGTAGGAGGGAGTTGAAAATGAGTAGGAGGGAGTGGATTTTCACTTGGAGGGAGTTGAAAATGAGCAGGGGGGGGTTGAAAATGAGCAGCAGGGAGTTGAAAATGAGTAGGAGGGAGTGGATTTTCACTTGGAGGGAGTTGAAAATGAGCAGGGGGGAGTTGAAAATGAGTAGGAGGGAGTGGATTTTGACTTGGAGGGAGTTGAAAATGAGCAGGGGGGAGTTGAAAATGAGTAGGAGGGAGTTGAAAATGAGTAGGAGGGAGTGGATTTTCACTTGGAGGGAGTTGAAAATGAGCAGGGGGGAGTTGAAAATGAGTAGGAGGGAGTGGATTTTCACTTGGAGGGAGTTGAAAATGAGCAGGGGGGAGTTGAAAATGAGTAGGAGGGAGTGGATTTTGACTTGGAGGGAGTTGAAAATGAGCAGGGGGGAGTTGAAAATGAGTAGGAGGGAGTTGAAAATGAGTAGGAGGGACTGGATTTACCAGTAAGGTATCGTTCCCTTATCTGGCGATAAAATAATGCAATTATTTTATAAATTTGGGCTGCAGAACGGTTCAAAACATCCTTGTCGCCTTTTAGCAGAAGATCAGTTGCAGTCGTTTTTTCGGTTGTCGTAAATGCGCGTGTCGCCTGTTCGTGCGCAGTCTTTCGCAGTCTGCTAGGGCCGCAGTCTGCATACCGTCACCGTCCTCACAGCCCTTGTCCACCCCTATCATCGCGCGTGCATGGACAGAAAGAATCTCTGTTTCTTTCAATCGGAAACACCAGTAACAAAATTATGGAAGTGCGTGGCACAAGAAGTTTTATTTCACAAACCAAACAATCCTGACTTATGTGTCTCACCGGATGTTCTATTTCGGTTTTCACGGCAATAACTTGAATTTTTGAAGTGTAGTTGCAATAATGCAATGGTAGTACTATTAGTGCAGTGTTCATCGTGAACATCTGAGGAATAGTGGTTGGGTGGTTATTTCCCTACACGCACAAGCACCGAAAACCACCACAATTTGGACTCGCCAGCTTTTCTTCACTTTCGCGAGCATGTATTCCACAGCCACTGCTCCCGTCGACCCAAGTGCAGTGAGAACTTACATTAAGCAGAATCCTCACGAGGCCCTTGGTGCCATCCTCAGCACCACCGATGATATCGATGCGCTAGTGGAAGAGCTGTGTGCCAAGGTGTACAGAGGATGTCGTGCTGGGGTTTTTTGTGTCTCTCTGCTGTCGCACGTGGCTCGCCGTCCTCAATCCGTTGCCATGTCCATATCCATGCCGCTTGTTTGCAGTGGGCTGCTGTGGAGGTGGAAGGTCGCAGGGTGTTAATACCTGTGTCTGAGGCTGCTGCGAAATCAACTGAGAAGATGACCACTTTGAGTCTTTCAACGCGCCCTGGAGCTCTTGAATCCTCCCACAGCGAAGGGCTGACGAGGGCTTGTGAAGGGATGACCAGGGACGCAGCACTTGAAGCGATGCTGCACAAAAGGATTCAAAGGATGGCCAGCAGCCTGCAAACCGTGTCGCCACATGAGGGGCAGCACAGGGCACAGCCAGTCCAGCAGCCGGAGGTACCGGTGTCAGCTGAGAAGATGTATTACTCTGACGCCTCTCGGACGATTGCCTGCACTGCCAAGGACTTGAGCGCCTTGGGGTACGACTTGCCTGCGCAGGGACGCCTGGCACAGCTGAAGCCCGTGAGAGTGACCGAGCAGCAGGCTCTCTCCAGTGCCGAACTCTCTCGGCAAAGTTACCTCGAGGGCAATCTGCGGGGCATTGTTCTCGGCGACCCGGCCAAGTATGTTTGATCCGGATTCAGACACAGGGGTGAGGTCAGGGAAGAGTCAAGAATACAACTACGTGGTTGAATCTAAGATCCCGTCTGCTGTCCGCATCCCTGCTCAGGTACAAAACTCGCATTTGCCGCAACTGGCTGACCGGCGTTTGCGAATTCGGAGCCGTTTGTACATACGCACACGGCCAGTCCGAACTTCGACCTGCGACCTGCAGCCCCGTCAAGCCACCACCTGCAAGACAAAGGGGTGTTGAGGTGTGCGTCTTTGGTGGAACCCTGTACCGAACCGTGCCTGTCCTTTGCTTCACCAACAGCAAAAGGTCACCAGCAGACTCGGAGGGCACAATAGAGGACCGTTGACAGAGGGTCCCTGACAGCACGGGCATTCCACAAACTAACAAACGCCATTTTTTAGGGGAGGCAGAATGTCCGTGGTGGTTGCAAATACACCCGACACAGCAAACCAAATACAAAACGCCAACGTCTTTTGGCGCCCCCGCAGCACTGGGGCGCCCTTGGGGCCCAAGGTTGATGAAAGAGGAGGAATGTGGCTGTTGATGGGCCTCGTCCATCTTTGCTGCGGTCACGGCCGCCCTGGTGCATGCTGCAAAACTCAAAGCTGCTCAGTCCCCGCGGATGAGTTCCCTTTGCGATTAGTGAGTGCCTCATGCTGTTAAGCACCGTTAGCTAAACAAATCATAGGCTGTGCAGAGTGGTGCACAATATGCAGTGCAAAGTGGACAAAGTAAATGTATTGGTTGCATTGTCTAGTTTGCACTGTGGCCATGTCCCACTGTGGAATCTTGGTCACCGCGCTGGTGGAACCAGGAAGGCTTGATGACCGTTTTTCAGTAAGCTGTAAGACTCTTTGCAATTCATCTTCACACTTGGGTTTCAAGCACCAAAAATTTGACTACAGACCGAGCCACCAGACGGAATTCTGATTCTTTCCCTTTCGCACGTGTTTGCTGCTGCTTGCTGTTGCTGCTAGAAAGGACGGGCCCCAGCGATGTAGTACAACGGCTCAACCACAAGAGGAGGGGGGTAGCCCAGGAGCCCCCACGTGGACTTCGTAGTGGAAAAAAAGGAAAATTACAAAAGGAAACACTGATTTGGGCTATTTTTGGTGCACAAACCTTTGGGTTCCAGCCCCCCTCCCCCCCCCACCTCCTTCCTGACGGGCCCCACAAGTGCAGACACACCCTGGCAACAGGCATTTCTGGGGGGCAATGTAAATCAGAACGTGCACCAAAGAAGAAAATGCAAGTGAAATTAAAACATTGGCATCCCCTTATTCAGGGTAGGGGGTGGCCATGCATGTTGATTCGGGAGCTCGGCACTGTCAGCCAGCTAGAGGCAGGGCCCATCTCCCCATGCAGCTCTGCCCATTATGTTGCAAGTATTCTGCTGCATTCTTCCGACTCCTGGATGCAGGAAATGACAAACCAAGTTGCAATGCAGCAATTGATGCAGCAGGTGCCTGCCCTCTCCCTGTTGTGGGAACAAATGGGCAACCCAAGAGTGATCACGGACGCCAAAACAGGCCGACCCCAAGTCCTTGTCGACCTGGCTTTTTTCCAGTCGTTGCTGCAGGCTGCCAGTCTCCTGCCCTCCGAACCTACTGGCCATATCCAGCATGAAATCGGCAGCGCTCAACAGCAACATCCCAGCTCCCAGCAGGCACCATCATCGCTGAGCGCTGCTCGTGTGCATGCAACCAGTGTGTCTGCTTTTGATGCCAAGAAGCCCAAGCAATCCCGGAGAGAGAAGAAAACAGGACGGAAGCAGAGCTCTTCAGGGCAAAAAGCATAGACACACAGGTCGCGGAGGATTTGATTTTGCATGCGATTCTGGTTGGTTACGACAGACACTGCGTGGCAGGTGCCGCCATGGCTGGAGATGACCCCCCCACGCATGGTTGAGTGCATTCTATGCACCCCATGTACCAAGCCTAGGTGGTTCGACGTCATACTCGTAGGTGGCATGCAAGCCAGCATTTCATTGACACAGCCAGCATTTCATGGAACAGCCATGCGGTTTGAGCCCGAGGGCATCCCCACGGGAGTTCATGTTTGTTGGTTGTAGATGCAAGCCCAAGTCTGAATGGCAAGGATGTTCTACGTAGAGGCGGTAAGCCACGTTGAACGCATGCGTTCTCCTGGCGAATGGGTCAATGTAATGCTTGCTGGAGTTCTTATTGCAGTCACAAGCCAAGCTCATTCTGTTGGGTTTTTCATGTACCCATTCCACAAGAATCACGCGCGCACCACAACCAACAGTGGCAGCTTGATTTGTCTAGGAATTTTGTGGAAGAAACCGAGCAGCCGTGGCATCAACAGGACAGTTGGATTGTTTTATTTTGTTGACAAAGTGCCACATTTCTCAAATACAGTTTCTTGGAGCTCAATTATCTACAGTGGTATGTCCCAATCCAGAGAAATGAGCCCGGCCCTGCACATGTTTCCCTGCCAGGGTATGCTTAGTACAACCCGGTGAGCCAAGTGTGTGCACTTTGCAAGTGTTTTGGAACTGAAAATACCTGTCAAGTTCGATCCAGAGCCGCCTGTTCCAGGGTGGGACAACTGTGTTGATAGAATAGGCTGCACCAAGTGTGCTGGAGCAGGTGCTTGATGATAGTAATAGCAGTAAAGATTCCGCCTTGCCTCATTGAACGAGTTGATAAATATAGTAGTTTGTAGTGATGCATGGTAGAGAGCTTTTCATGGGTGTCATGGGTTGGGGTTCCACGTCCACTGCGGGGACCATGCTAATTTTGGTGTGCTATGGTGGCCCCCAGTCTGACCTGTTGCCTAAGTGTTGCGGTTTGTCGCAAATGCCAGCCACCTCCCCAACACCAGCTCATCAATGCAGCCACAAATTGGATGCATTTTGTGAGCAATAGAAGACACGGTGAAAATCCACCTGGGCATCCGGTTCTGCCCGCAAAAGAGCAATTTTGAATTTGAGAGCGTGATTGGGTCTCTCTTTGGTCAGGAAACGAAACCGATCCCTGACCAATATGGATGCACGGTGCCATGTGCACAATGGCGAGAAATCACTATTGAGTGCTCCACCACAGCAGATGGCATGATATATTATCCTTCCTATGCACTCCACCAATGCGGTTGTTAGCGGCCACTGCTCAACCGTCATTTGCTGGCGGGCTTTCAGCCAATGGAGGCTTGCAGGAACTGACGAAGTTTTGAAGTGCCCGGGGGGAAGGGGGACACATAAATGAGGTTGGGACTTAGGTTTTTAGAAGATGTTTTGCATGAAATTACGCAAGCACAGAGGAGGCAGTCAACGTGCAGATTTGTTTATCAATCGAAGACGACCCCCGTCCTGAGATTGTTCCCTTCCTTCCTTCCTTCCTTCCTTCCTTCCTTCCTTCCTTCCTTCCTTCCTTCCTTCCTTCCTTCCTCCCAGAGCAGTATATAAGGACACAGTCTTGTTTCTTGATTGATTGATTGATCAACGCTAGGCTTTCTGTCAGTGCGACACTCCAATTTTCTATCTCCAGGGGCAGTGTCAGTCCCAAGAATTTATGATTGTTCAGCATGCGTGGAATGCTGACCTTAGGGCATGAGTTGCTGATGCATGTGCAGCGGTTGTATTCCAACGCTACACAATGCTTGCCCCTGACCTCAGAGCGCATCTGCCTGCTGCATTACAGTTTTCAGGACAACCGTTCGCGAAATTAATCCAATTCAACCATTCGCGAAATTCAGAGGGTAGGGGGATCTCCCATTTTGCCCCTGTTTGCTCTTTCCTACCCTTGTTCCTGGCCACACCAATACCGTTGCCACCACAGGCGCTAAGTGGGTTTCTACGGCATTGCTTAGCTTTCTTCCCATATTTTCCTTGAAGGAAAAATCTCTGAAAAGCTAACTGCTGTTGCTTGCCAAAAGGGGCAACCACAAACCACACCCTAATCAAGATTGAACCTCGCGACCAAAGTGGAGCAATACGCGCTAGCGTTTTGCACGTTGCACAGCGTGCATTGGACACACCGCAGCACAGCGTATGCCTGCTGTTCACCGTGCAGTCCCAGCTACTCAGCAAGTTGAATGCTGCTTGAAGTCTTTCACTTTTGGATGAGGATTTGCGCAAGAGTTTTGTGCTGTCCCACGGGGAGACAGAAAAATCTGATGGGTATTGAGATTTCGTGAGTTTTTCTCTCTGTGGCCTCTCCTGCGGGCTCAAAACATCCTTTGGGGATTTTCCACCGAAAGCAAAATGACTTTTTATTCGATGCGCTCTCTCCATAGTCCCTTTCATGAATTTGGAGCCAGAAGTCGAGTAGGATCCTTGGTCGTGCCCACCTGCGAAAGTTCTGCAACTTCATGCAGCGAGGCAGCTGGGCACAGCATTATCAAGCAATCAACCTGACCCATAGTTTGCAGACATTGGAAAGATTGTGGTGAGTGGTGAGGTGAGTCTAATCAGTTTCAGTTTGTTGGGTTGCAGAATATGACACTTGCTACTCTACCAAATGGCACGCTTTGCAACCCCCAGTGGTTATTTCTAAGCACCTCAATGCTTTGGATTGCCACGGCTAGATTGGAGTTGAGCCAGCTTTCTGAGCATTTCAATGCTTTGGACCGCTTGCCACTGTATCCATTTTTGGTTTTCCAATTGGTATTGACATGCAGTCATGTCAATTTGCCCTGTGAAATTCGGAGCTGGCAACATCTGAAGTAATAATACTATTAAGTATTGGCAACCTGCTGGAGCAATCCAGCTTTTTATATGAACCTGGTGTTGTCATTTCACAGTTATGACTGCTGTCCATGCGGTGGTGTTTGTTCACCTTGAGAGTGTGATGACCACTTGATTCATGGTGGTGCTTTTTCATTTGTATCTGCACTTGCAGAATTCCTCTTCAGAAAATTGCCGACCATTGCACAGGACTGCAATAAGCTGCACTTGTGGTAGGCATCTCCAAATGTGCACACCTTTTCTTGCAGGCCTCGCAAACACATCGATGTACATACACCCCCCACATGCAGACGTATTTCCAACAAAACATTATCTGCGAAATTCATGTCCCTCTGGGTGCGATTGTATTTTTTTCGCAGTTTATTGTGCGCCCATCACCAAATAGGTTTCGCTGTCCGGAAAGGTTTATCGGGCCATGCCTCGAAAGGCCCCCTTTGTCGCAAGTTAGTGACGAAAGGAACATGCAGCCTGTGCATTAGGTCAGTTTCTTCAAGACAATCAAACCAAGTTGTGCCAGGCCATGGTGTAGCGCAGCTATCCCTTTGCGCACAGGAGAGCATTGGGTGGGTGCCCAGTGAAAGAGCAAGGATGCACGTGGAAGAGGTTGCACGAAGAGGTTATTCGGTTGTGGTTCTTTCGTGTTCTGGTAGGCGGGCTAGTGCTTGGCATTTTGGCCCAAGTGGTGCACAACAGCACCCTGCTGTCTTTTGCGTGTTATGTCAGGGAGAGGGAGAGGGAGGGTAAGGAGCAGATTTGGGCTGCTTTCATGGGTTTATTTTCGGGGCCCATTGAGGATTTGGCAAAGATAGTGCGCAACTGCGATTCCCCGAATGCTCCACACTGTGGCATTTTTTGGATTTTGACTGATGTGGGCAGGTGGTGATGTGGACAACCCAGTGGTACCAATGCTCAACTCCTTTGTAATGAGCTGTTGGACTCTGCACTTTGACATCAGGTTTTTTCCGTTGTGCTCTCTTGTTCTTCCTGTGCTGGTGCCCCCTGTCAGAGTTGACTCCTCTTTGCATTCAGACACAAATGTATGCCATAGGCGCTCACGTTTGGCACCACTCTCACAGCAAGGGGCTGGCAAGCATGCTGTACAGTCCAGTGGTCCAATGCTCAGCCTATTCCTGAAATGCCCACTGAACATGTGCAAGAGTTCAAGGTGGTTTGGACTCGTAAAACGAAGTTTAATACAGAGCCTGTGGAAAGAGCACAGAAGTCTCATGAATCCTTGAATGGAATTGATACTACCGGTGTTGTGCATGCACTGCTGTGGCTGTAAAGTGGTACAGTTTCATGTTGCAATCCCCCCCCCAAGGGGGGCAACCATTATTTTGTGACCGTCCAACCTCCCCCTGACAAAAGGTCGGGGCGGGGAACAAAGTTTGGCGATGCCGTGGCAGTGCTCTAGGACTGCCCAGTCCTCTTGCTCTTCCCGCAAAACGGTACCAGAAATTCTCAAGACATCCACCACAAGGGTGGCGAAGGGTTACATCCCATGAAGTTAGTCATGCAATGCATGGCATTGAAACCTGTCCAAAGTAGGTAAATGCCGAACAAATGTACCTTTGCCGGTTGTATATACTGATTACCTCCTTTGCCCCTGTGGGTTACCGGCATTGTCATACCTGCTGCTGCTGCTGCTGTGCTGCTGCTGCTGCTGTGAGGAGTTCACATCATGTTGGAACTGTGGGGTATACTGCAGACTTGCAGACTAGTTAGTTCCAGTGGCATGTTCCTGCCCCTTGGCAACGTTGCTATTGGACGGGTTTTCCAACATTACTGCATATCAATTGATCCTAAGGTTTTCACTGGCCCATTGGGGATATTGCCCAGTGCTGTGCTGCATGACGAAGAAGGGCATTTTTCAATGTGAGACGTGATGACTCCTGGGCAACTGTTAAACTCGAACAATGCAGCAGTTGCACTCACACTGAGATGACTCAACGGGGGCTCCACTTCCTGTCCTGCAGTGCCACGCAGGACCATTCTGACCTTGGGTAGTGTGCTGTGGCTAGTGCTATGTGCATAGAGTATGTACAGGAACCCCAGGTTTACCCATGAACCCCAGTATGGCACCAATGGCCGTCTTGTTTCAGTGTGCAGTTGGGCTACAGTTAACTGCTGATGTCCCCCTGGGCTGTGGTTAACTGCTGCAGCCACCAGCCAACCATCAATGGTGAACCAACAACTGAGGAAAGTCGACTGCCAACTGCCTGTAGTCACTGACGAAAATTTGTCAGTTTCCTTGGGGTATCTCAACTGCTCATCATTTCTGAGAAACTCATGCCAATATCAATTGGTGAAGTGTACCAGGCCCGCCTGAGTCATGTGTCCTTGGCTTTTTTGCACTGCCCAAGACGAACCAAGACACTCACCTGCCATTGCACACTCTTTGACCAGGCACTTTATTCTGCCTCTCTGCGAGGATAGAGGGTAGGTGGAAGGAAGTGCCTCAATGACCTCCAATGTTCTGTCTGATATGCCTGCACAACGGTTTTCACCGTGTCTCACTCTAATGGACAGTCCACAAAACAATCCAAGTCCATTCGGGTGTGGCAGCACTTCCAAAGCAGTACTGATTGCCTTGAGTTTGCTTGCAAACTATCAAATGCTTCTTAGCCTGGCTTGGGTCAACTCATCCCCCTCCCTGGGAACCGGGTCATCAGCCGCTCACACCGCGGCTCCACAAAACTGGCATCACTACTGTCACTGTCACTGTCACTGTCACTGTCACTGTCACTGTCAGGACTACTGTCTGTCGACTGCACAGACTTCTCTTCTGTCGACTGTACAGAGCACTGTGACCCGCCGTTCATGTCATCGTCACTGGGGTCATCTCTCTCCTCCAACCACAGGTCAGTCCACACTTCTCGGTCCTTAATCACCGCAGCAAACGCTCGCGCTGAGCCTCTTACCACCCCCTCATCTGCCCGTTCATTAGGTCTGCCAATGGGGGGGGGGGGCGGAAACTGCCAAACCCGTAAGCTTCCCAGTGTGCACAACTGCACATGAGGCACACAAGACTGTAGGCGGAAAAAGACAGCGCATTGCGTGGTGGCACAATGGGGGACACCCAGTGCGCTCCTGAAGTATAGTGGAACAGTATAGTGACCGGAGAGAGCCCGGAGTGGGAAGGAGGTGTGACACCGCTATTTCAAGGAGTGCATTGCAGCAGAACATTGATGAGCTGTGACCGGTCGCCCGTGACACCGGGGCGTTCAGTAGCTAATCCGTTGCTTCATGGCCCATCTGCAGACCAGGCGTGATTCCCCCCTCTTCGTAGGCATGCTGAGATTCAGGAAAACAATGGTCAGATCCCCCCCCCCTCCCCTGCCTAGACAAGGCCAAGCTTGCATGCAACGTGTCAACCACAATTGTCCCAACAGGGCACCATAACACAATGTGCAGGTAAATCCAGCATGTTCTGGACGTCCTCACGGCCCATCAGGGCATCAGGAGCTGTGGAATAGAAGCCTTTTCTAATCTTGCGCCCCGTCTTAAACAATTGCACATGCTTGCCCTTTGGGACAGGCTTTGGAGCGATTTTGGCTGCAGGTTATGCCTGTTGTGGAATGGGTTGATATTAGCCATGGCTGAAAATCACATCAAAACAAACAGCATTGGGTTGCAGCTGCAAGCACAATGTTTGTATGAGCAGGAGGAATCACCACCAGCATGACCCAGCCCCCCTTTCCCTCTACCATCAGAACTGTTATGTTACATTTCTGACTTCAAAAACCGCAGTCAGATAGGACAAAACAGGAAGCCCTGTGGGCCAACGTTAGAAAAGAGGGTAGAGAAGGGGCCAAGAAACGAAGGAGAACCAAGTAGCGGTGATGTGTAGCGCAGAGGAGAGAGAGAGAGAGAGAGAGAGGGCAGAGAGAAAGAGCAAACCAGGTGAACGATACAATCTGAAGAGAAAAGCGTCCAGAGACATCGCGTGGCCTACAGGCATACCCTGATGGTTGAATGTACCAATACCGGAAATGCAAGCGGTGTTTGTCAGCACCTCAAACAGACCGGCAAGTCAGACCATTACGGACTGTGGCATTGCCATGATTCCGCTCCCCAGATGGGCCCACACTTTGGATCGACAGAAGCACAACAAAAAAAAGTAATTGACGGTCAGACGGGTCGCTGTGCTTGGACTACCCTGTGCTTGCGCAAGGGGGGTACTGCATAATCTGGTGCATGAGTCAGCTCATCCTCACTACGTGTCAGATCCCTACCACAGTCATTTGTGGGATCATCGTAGAACTGGACAGCTCTGACTTTTGATCCCGAGAGTTATCTTGAGCACCATACCGTGAGCATGCGACACTAACTCATCTTGGTCTGACCCCAAAATTTTTATTGGGGTGGGCTCTCTCGGTTACGTGCTTTGGCCACTGTGCTCATGTATCAGATTTGACATCTCGGCTGTGAGCACTTTTGCGATACAGCAGTCATTGGGGCACCCCATTGAGAGTGCAAAATGGCATGATGCATATTGTTGAGGACTCCTTAGTCTCACCAAAGGATGGATTTAGAATTCTAGGACCCATTCTCGACGGGAACAGTCCCATGCCTCTTACTTCCCTGGACAATCTCGCACTTCGAGCTCATGTCCTGCATTTCTTGCTCCTCTTTCTTTCTGAGCCATGCTACGTTTCATGGTTCCACATCGGCCCCTAACCACCCCAGGACCACAGTCCACTAGGCCCTCGCGCTCCATGACCCCCTACACTGAGCCTCACCTGCTGTCTTACCTCCCTGCCATGATGGTTTACCACCTGGCGCCCCTCAGCTATTGATGCATCAGTGTCTGACACATTTTGCCGAGCTCCAGTCCCCGAGAGAGAGGGGAGGAAGGGACAGATGTGGAGGAGGATTGCATGGTGGCAGGGTTGGGTGGTGGATAGGGACCTACCATGCATCTAATGCAGGCAGATAGGATGTTGGAAATTGAGTGGTTGACAAGAAGCTTGTGCATTTTGTCCCTGTTCCCTGTCCTCCATTTGTGCTGTCAACGTCCCAGCAGGTGCCCAACTGGTTTTTCCATCGGGGCAAGGCCGCCTCTCTGTACAGAATTGCAGAATATGCGCCGTGAGATTTCATTCATTTACTCCTGAACAAAGATTGATTTAGAATCCTGCGGGAGACCCTGGACAACACTGCCTGTTTATTGGCCACAACCCCTTTTGGCCTCTTGTTCTCCGCACCAGCCTTCTGATTAGTTTTTTCCGCTGTTTTGACCAAGTTTATTGAGTCTGAAATCTTGCCATGCATTTGAATGAGGCCTTTGTGCTTTGGGTTTTCTGCCAATATCACGGTGCTCGCAAGGGAAGGTGATTTTTTAAAAATTTAGTGGGTTTGAAGGTATTTGGCATCCACTGCATGATTCTATAGCCAACAGGGGGATTTTTTTGATTTTTTTTACAACAACATTTGCAACCCATCACATCCTGTTGCGGAACCCACAGTTGCCATTGTAGAATTTTTCCGCTCAATTTTGTGATTCATTTTCACATTCTCTCAGGTGTCACCCACCAATCCAAGCCAACGTGAGGTGCTCTCCTGCTGTGCCTGCTGTGCGCTTTTGCAATCAGTCGACGCCTGACCTGCGCATGCGCAAATCTGTTTTTACTCTGCTCTAAAAGTGGACGAAAAACCATGATGAGGGTATCCGGGCCACAGATTTGATTTCGCGTGCCATCATCGTGGCTGGTCTAGTCGTGGTGGGGGAAGCGGCCCCACTTGTCCCCGAGTTCCGTTGAATTTTTCTACCAGGCCTCTCTTGATCTTTGCCCAGTCTGATTTCCTTGTACTACCCGGATTTGCCTCTGCGCTCCCATGCACCAGGGCTTACCGCAGGCATGGCCTGGTGCTGGGACCTTGGATGCCTGATCTGTTCCCTCGTCACACACCCGTCAGGGACCTCCCCTTCCCCCTACAGACAGAAATGGTCGGGTTCGAACCCCTAAAAAGGTCCAGCCTCTATAAACAATTTTTGTGTCAGATAGGGTACGAGGCATGGACGGTCTAGTGGTATGCGCCATGGCTGGCGCTCGTCGTGGGTAGGGGTTCGAACCCCGGTTCGTCTGTCCGTCCAGGGGCCCGTTGGCGAGGCCCCCGCCACCGCCCCCTTCAGCATCCCGCTCCACCAGCGGTACCGCCGGTGCGTCGGGTGGCGTGTCTCCTCCATTCTTCCCACCTCCTGCCCTACCCCTTACCCCCGACACACGAAAAACGAGGCACCACGCACGGCACACCTGCAGCAGCGCGCTCCGTCACTGCTACCGCCGTCCGCCGGGCGGCGCATGTCCTCCTCGTACTCCTCTTCCGCTTGCCTGCGGAAGAGGAATCGAACTCGGGTCTTCAGGGCTGCACCCGGCTGCACAGCCGCTGCAGCACGCCGCCAGAAAACCTCCTGTGGGCCCTGCACACCCTGACCCAGCGCTGGGCCGCCCTCCCGCTTGCTTGATCTCGTAGCCAGAGAACCGTGGACGTATATGTACCACTGACGACTGAACCACTGCGAAGACGACACACCAATGAATGATTGAAACAGTTGTGAACTTTCACGTTTTCTGGGTTGCTTCGGCGTGGCACTTCCCGCTGCACTACCATGCATTAGTATATACTGCAGGCACAGATCAAGGTTTGCCTCCGGGCCACACGTTACAACGGGTGTTTGTACTGCGCCCTGCAGCACTGATGCAGAGACCGGGTTGCGAACCCGAGAGCCTTGTCGCTGCTCAGCGCAAGCTTCATGCAAAAAAATTTTCTTCACATTCTCTCAGGTGTCACCCACCAATCCAAGCTAATGTGAGGTGCTCTCCTGCTGTGCCTGCTGTGCGCTTTTGCAATCAGTCGATGCCTGACCTGCGCATGCGCAAATCTGTTTTTACTCTGCTCTAAAAGTGGACGAAAAACCATGATGAGGGTATCTGGGCCACAGATTTGATTTCGCGTGCCATCATCGTGGCTGGTCAGGTCGACGACAAGGGCACACGGCACATGGCCTGGGTCACATGGTTAATAGAGAACACCAAATGGAAGGGGTGTGGGGTTCCGTGGGATACAGACAGGGTCATGTGCCCCATTTGTGAGGACTGGCACCAAACCACGATGCATCAATGCCCCATACAATGCATGTAGTTGTCCAATGTGTTTTCTGATATGACGGTAGTGTAGGTCCATGGGCAGATGGCGACATGTCGTGGGGAGGGGGGTTATAGCACAATAAGCATAGAACAATGATATTATATGCCCGTCCGGGATGTTGTGCCATCGCTAGCATTTTTGGGGGTTGGTTGAATGCCAAACGTGTTTTATTTGTCTCAGAAGTTCTGCCGCGATTTCTGGAGGTGTTGACTGTAAAATCAATATTTTCTATTCGGAGTGCAGACGCTAATGCTATTTGCACACATAGAGATAATCTACATATGAATTGAGTTCCTTTTTGGACTCTGAGTGTTGTTGTTCTTACATATGAGCTCGGATGCTGTTTGCATTCTTACCGGTTGTTATTTGGTTATGCTTTTAGTCTCAAGGTGTGGTCAAGACCACGCAAATTTCTTTGTAGCATGGGAAGCAGAACACTGTGTTTTTTTTGTTTTGTGCGATGAAGGCCCATGTTACAGACATTACATGATTCTGGCCGTGCCAATGATGTAACATGTGATTGAATTTGGGTCATTTTTGCAGCTTTTGGACTAGATTTAGCAAAAGAAAAAATGGATTGTGTGTTTTTTATTTTGGAGCATGTGGTGAAATATCAAGAAACAATGGGTGTCCATGCCCAATGACACCATTGTGTGCCAATGATGCGGCACACACCAATAAGTTGGTGCCATCATAGCACATAGTATGGGGAACATTGAGCACATGGTGTGCCAAACTTTAGTTTGGATACAGTTGAAAGTTTGGGATATGGACCGCGACTTGGTTACTTGTTTGTTTGCGACAGATGTTGAAGAGATTTGATGATTGGATGGCAAAGCGAAGCCACCCATTTGCTGTCAACTGCACTGCAAGCGGAGGGATTTCTATGGACAAAGAGGGACATGAAATGATGATTAATGAAATGCCCCAGAAGTTCATGGACATAGTCCATAGATATTACCATTTATATCACAGCCTATGCCACAAATTTCAATGTTTTAAAGTGTTAATCTTTGGGTTGGTGTTCGAACCAACGAGTCCGAACTTTGTATAGGCGCTGTGACCCACTTTTGCTAATTCGCCCGGCGTTTCTCCATGGTTTTGGTTATTTGCACTCATCAATGTTTTTTTCGTATGTTTTGCTTTGCTTGATCCCATGTCATTGCATGCAGCCGAGGAAATCAAACAAATTTGAAACAAGCGGAGGGGGGCTCCACGAGATGGGGAAGGGCAGTGTGCGGGCTGCGATCGCCTGTGAAAGGTATCTGTCGGACGTGGAAGTCAAATTGCACAATATGCACATGCATGATCAAGTATTTATAACAAACAACGATGAGCATGTTGAGGAAATTGCAATGAAGCAATGATACATGATATGTTGTGGAGGGTGTGGAAAAGTAGGATTGAATGAATCCTTTGTCTTTCGTGCTTGGTCTGGCTCTTCCTTTGCTGGTGCGAAGCACCATCAAAAGAAAAGCCTTATTACGTTTTTAGCCGTTTTCGGGTCACCTTTCTATGTCGGAAGTGGAGCCAGGCGGTGACAAACCAGAGCAAACACACTCCTTTGCCTTGTGTTTAAGCTAGCAGCGCAAAGACAGGGAGGGTGCATTTGGCAAGATTAACGACACAGGTTGCAAATAGCATAAAATTGACATATTCATAACTCGGGCCTATTGTATCGGATTTTGACGAAATGAATGGCAATTTCGGTCAATTTGGGGGTATTCTTTTCATTTTTGAGCTTGTGAAGGCAGCCGTATGCGCTGAAAACCGTCAAATCGAAAAGCGGTGCCAAAACAAAATGACGGCGGTTTTTCAACTATACAGTAAGACGTGGCTTTGAGAATCATTTGTAAAACTGGTCTTAGATCGAAATTTCGTGCACTGTAGCCCGGTTTCACTTTGAACAGTCAAAATGAAAGATCGCAAATGCCGGCGACTGCGAAATGCACGCGTGCACAGCAAATGAATAACATGGCAAATAGATTTCTTGGGATTTAGGGCCTCCGGCTTATATATAGTGTTGTTCGGCACCTCAACTTTGCTGGTGCATCTTTAAATCGCATCCCTAGGTTATATGGAATTACTGGATGGTGTTAAAGAAGTTAAAACCTTGTAAAGGTCCTAACTTTGCAAAACAGCCATGATTGATCAAAACAAATATGACAGTGCGAATCAGCTCTCTGAGGCGGTCATTTAGAGGGGCTGCATCGTAGACTTTTGAAGCATGTTTCGTTTCGGCGCGCGGACTGTATATAATGGCATAAGGACTGCTTTTAGAGGGGGGCGGGGCCCCAATTCCGGGGCCCCCCAATTAAAAGCCCCCCATGGGGGGGGAGGTGAACAAGCAACGACATCGTGTTTACAATCATGAAGGTTCGATGTTGCATACGTGACATGCATCAAAGGCATATGGTGAGCAAAACAAAGGTTTACGCGAGACTTCAACGACCCAAAGGTAGTCCAAAGGCTTTGTGCGCGGCAGCGTATATGTTCCAAACGCCTCACGATCTACCCTAGACCGTCATCGCTCAAACGCGGGCAAGACAATGAAATGTAAGATGTGCATCGAAGGACCTAGGAGCTCACCGTAACACAGTTTCTGGTGCCACGGAGAGGGATATGTTTGAGCGCCGCTCTTGCTAATCTTTCGGTCAAGCATACACTACCCTACTTTTTTTAGTTTTGAGTTTTGCCACATGTTTGTCTTTCCGTATTCTACTTTTTTCGCCCCCCGGCAAAGGCGAACAAATGGAAACCAGAAGACCCTAAGGTGCGGCTTTTGGCGACAAAAAACAAATTTGTTGGTCTACTGTTAGACAGCAACATAATGCATGTGCCTTTGTCCGCGATGACGGATTTAAAATCCCTTGGCACTCAGGTTGTTGTGTTTTGCTCACACCTCACTGATATGATACAATTGTCGAATAAGGCAGGTTTCAAATCACTAAAAAATGTTCTGGGAAAAGTGGAAGATAAATGAAAAGCTACAAACAATCAGCGTGATCCTACACGACCGGATTTGGCGATGATCTTAAGAGCTGCATACATTGCAAATATTACCGCCGAAAAAGTACTTGCCCCCGTTTCCGGCCCTATCGTTCTCTTCTAAGGTAAAGTAGCCAATAGAAAGATGTCCTTGATTAGCGCCCTATAGATTTTGATCAAATCCTGCAGGTTTTTGATGGTGAAATCCCAAAACCAAAGCAGCAAGTAGAGCAAGAACAGGATGTGGATCGAATCAATGAATAGTTTGAAATCCAGTGTAACACAGAAGGGCTGCAGATAGACAAAGCAGGTATAAACACAAAGATTCAATCACAAATGGATAATACAAAAGATTTTATATGAAAACTGGACTGACTCTAGCCTCCAAGATAGCATCAAGCACTTCATGTGCACTCTTTTGGGTGAAATGGTGCTGGTTAGGAATGTGGGGCATGGGTGTCAACCCAAACACACAATATGACTTGGCCAAGCAACTGAATTCAGAAACAGTTAAAAAGTAGAGCCACAATAAGTGGTAGAAACAATTGAGTATAAGGGTCTTGGGGTGGGAGACCACTAGGCTTAACCTCCAAGGCCTAAAGCATGAAATGCCTATTTTATTTCGGTATATCCTCCATGAAGGAAGATACCTCCGCTCAGTTGAGTGGTAGGGGTGAACTTCATGGGGGGCTAGGGTTACAACCCTAGTTACTTTGAGAAAGTGTACTAAAAGCTTCAAAAGAGTGATAAAAATACTTAAGTTAGTCTTAGCATTAACAAAAGGGTTTTAAAAGAGGTTTGGCCTGGACCAAGTCCTCCAAGAAAGACATGGCAGTGACTTTTTCTTACTCCCCCCTGGAGTACCAGTTAGCTAAGCTAGTAGGAGCAAGGAAAAAGGCTCAAATATTCCCAAAATTACCTCAGAAAATGCACTAAACCTACCAAAAACATTCTCATCAGTTCATAGAAGCTTATCACACTGTAGGTACCCTTGAAAAACAGTGTAATGTACCGTGAATGATGTCCCTTCGATGGGACATTCCTCAAAAGTCGCCAGCGTGCGACGAAAACTTTTGGTAAAAATTTGGGGGTAGTGGGGTTTGAACCCAGGGCTCCCTCCCTAGAGCACACATGCTTGCCCACTAGGGTACAGTCGAACGCTCTAATGCGGACGGCTATCGCTGCATAAACAGCGTTTTACTAAACGTCCTGACCAAGGGCCAAGGCGGAGCAATACTCCCAATGGAGGACAGAAATCTCCAGGAGCTGAAAAAAATAGAAAATGTAACCAACAGGGAGTGAATCATGTGGTTTAGCGAAAGGTGTAGCGATTTAAGAAGTCAAATCGCTAAAAATTGACGAAATCACGCGAGAAATTGTCATTTTTATACCAAAACTCAAAGTCGCAGACAAGCGCAACAGAAGCGGACTTCAAAAACAGGGTTGCGCAAGCGTAAACGGCTCTTGAAAAAGAAGGTATGAGCCGTAGTTTTTAAAGTTCTAAAGGAAATTTTTGCACAGTTGCATCAAAATTTTTATAAACTTTAGGGAAAAGTATTCAAACTCAACCCACACCACAGAGCAGGTGGACTACCCACCTCTCAGGTATGCCAGTGTCATTTCACACGCATGCATTGCGTTCCTGTTGGTTGCTTCGTTAGAACGTTAGGGTTGTCAACGCTGTGTTCGTTGGGGGTTCGGGTGCTCCTCTCTCTTGCTCTGCACAGGTCAAAACAGGAATGAAAGGTATGCGATGCGAATGGAGCGCGCAGTGCGCACGTAGGGTTAGAATATGCGCTGTGCTCGCAATGCATGTGCCTAATTGAGGCATTCACGCGCTGTGGCGCTTTCCCTGTACTCCAATTCACCCTTGTTCTCTCTTCACAGGTAAGAAAAGAAAGTGCTTGCTCGTGTTTGTGTTGCCGTAGCGCTAAAGTAGGGTTGCTTAAAACACTTGGGTTTGTTTTGCGATGTGCAGTGCGCCACTCTCTCTCCTCTTTCTGCAGGAAGTGCTTGCTCGTGTTTGTGTTGCCGTAGCGCTAAGGTAGGGTTGCTTAAAACACTTAGGTTTGTTTTGCGCAGTGCAGTGCGCCACTCTCTCTCCTCTTTCTGCAGGAAACAAGACAAGGGAAGCATGCATGACACACAGTGCATTAATCGTTTAGGGTGGTTTATAATTCGCCGTAGGTTTGTTTAAGCGCGTAGGGTTGTTTTGCGCTCGTGTTTTCCTCAGCATTAACATGATGCGTGGTGAGTAAGGTAGGTAAGCCCAGGAGGAGCTCACCTCCTGGTTGAGTCACGCTTGTGTTTGGTTATGTTGGGTTAAATTAGGTAAAAACAACAGGAAATGGAGGAATGGTGCATACCTGTGCATGCATATGACGCATCAAAGGGTAGGCCACGCGAAGTGCGCACGGTAAACCTTGTTTAGGTTACCCAGGGGCTCCACCCTATGTTCTATAAAAGAACGGGTGGAGCTTCTTAAGCTTGCTTGCTTGATAGGGGCGTTTGTGGACAGCGTATTATAGGGCAGACTGAGAAGCGTATAACACGTGGAGTCTGTCTTGGTTCCTCCGCTGCAAACGCTCCTGCATCCGCCTTTGTTCTTCAGGTGGGAAGGTAAAGGTGATTGGTGCAGTCCCACTTTGGCAGCGCTAAAATATGCTGCGCGGATCACAAACAACAAACTGCAACTCAACCAGGAGTGGTGAGTGCAGTCCGACTTCATCGCCATCCACGCTGTGCACGCACGCTGAGCACTCTCTCCCTCCAAGCCCTGACAGAGAAACGCGTAGTGGCGTCCTTGTTAGGCCACAGCCGCTTAGTAGCGCTGTGTTATCTTGCTTTCTTACAGGAGGGTCAGTAGGACGCGTGACTCCTTCAACAGCAACACCAAGTAGCGTGTGTAGGTGTTAGGGTCAGGAGGCCTGGCAGGAGTTGAGTGCAAGTGATGAGTGCTCACCCTGCCTTCGAAGGCCGGTGCTCGCGTTAGTGAGTGTAGAGTAGTGGTGTCTCCTGTCCCGCGTGCTTTTCCACGTGGGCAGGGAAGTGCGTTAGCTTTTGGCCTTCAGCAAAAATGGGCGTTTTTTATGCCCTTAGCACACTTGGCCACCCCTCCCCTCTAGTAGGTAGGGCTTTTGCCGTCTTCCCCCAAGGATAGGCGCCAGCACAGAAATTGGGCGCCATAGGAGTGGTACTAGTAACTGACTAGGACCTTCGGTCCGACATCAGCCAAGCCCGTTGATTCGGGAGCCACGCCCGGGAGAGAAGTGAGACACACACAGACATACGTAGCAAACTTAGGGGTAAGGTAAACCCTGTAAGGAAGGGTAGAACCCCATGGGTCTGGACCAGTCAGAGGTCCTAACTGTGGGCTCGCTTGTCCCCAAGGAGGGAAGGCACACCTTGCCTCATAACACCTTGCTTGTCATTCCCCCCTGGTGTAGTAAGCCACCGTTCTTCGTTGGCTCCCCAAGGTCATTACATCAGGGCAGTCCCCATGCAACACATGGTCAACAAGGCATACACTCGCTGGGTGGCTGCAAACCTCATAAGCGGCCACCTGGTCCACGCTGGAAATCATAGGCATGGGACTGCCGGGCACAGACAGGGTCAGTGCAGTGCTCAGTAAACAGTGGTCTGTGAAAAACCAATGGCCTTCGGCCAGGGAGTGGTTGTCACGGGGGGCGAACGGTCTTGTCCTGCGATGCAATGCAGGGCAACTGTGACAACTGCTCTTACACCCATACACAGCCACGTTTGCACAAGAGTGCTCACTGCACCTGTAAGGTTAGAACACAGTCAGTAGACTGACACAGGGAAATTAGTTTTTCTTTTTACGCTGGGACAGAGTCTCAGCACGGGTTAGTAGCTGCCCCTCGTTGTTCTCAACGAGGTAGGAGCGGAAGATGGGGTTGATACTCCCATCTGGTTGTATGAAGGCTGACATAGGTTCGCACGTCGCCTCAGATAACCCATAGCCATCCCACAGGGTTAGGAATTTCCAGCCCTGCTTATACTCGTGGCGAGCAATACCTGCAACCACGTAGTAACCATCGGCTGCCATCTCATCGGCAGTCATCTCTTCGAGTTCGTCTGCCTCCTCTGGACTGGCAGCGTTCTCTAGGTCTATATGCTCGACCTCACTGTCGCTAAGGCGCCACTCATCCCAGGACAAATCGTCAGGGGAGTGATAGTGCCTCAACTGTTTAGGTGCACACAGCAGTTTACCACCTAGACGTGGACTGCACCTGACATGGATCCTGGATCCATCTATCCTGATGATATGATAGGGTCCAAAATAAGGGTCTTCTAGGCAGTTACGGGGCCAGGAGAGTAGGGGTGAATGGTGTACCAAAACAAGGTCACCAACCTTGAAGCTGGCAGGTCGCGGTAGGCGGTTCCGTCGGCTCAGTTCACGGTCACGAATGTGTCTCAGGTTAGTCCCAGCCTGGTTAGCCAGAGACTGCTTGTGTTCCAACCAATCTCCAAAGGGCTGTTGAAGTCCTCAAGAAAGGGGGTTTTGAAGAACCAAGCAGGTCGTCCTCCATGGAACAGTTCGTGGGGGGTGAAACCCGTAGAAGAGCTCCGCTGTGTGTTCATGGTCAGCACTGCCCAGGGCATTAGGCGTACCCAGTCCTTGGTACGCTCCTGTTTCATCAAGATTCTTAGGTTTTGCTCCACCACACGGTTCTGTCTCTCACAGAGAGGGTTAGACGTGTGGGTATAGCCTAACCCTCTCTGTGAGAGACAGAACCGTGTGGTGGAGCAAAACCTAAGAATCCTGATGAAACAGGAGCGTACCAAGGACGCTTAGTGCCCCGGGCAGTGCTGACCATGAACACACAGCGGAGCTCTTCTACGGGTTTCACCCCCCACGAACTGTTCCATGGAGGACGACCTGCTTGGTTCTTCAAAACCCCCTTTCCTGAGGACTTCAACAGCCCTGTGGGAGATTGGTTGGAACACAAGCAGTCTCTGGCTAACCAGGCTGGGACTAACCTGAGACACGTTCGTGACCGTGAACTGAGCCGACGGAACCGCCTACCGCGACCTGCCAGCTTCAAGGTTGGTGACCTTGTTTTGGTACACCATTCACCCCTACCCTCCTGGCCACGTAACTTCCTACAGGACCCTTATTTTGGACCCTATCGTATCATCAGGATAGATGGATCCAGGATCCATGTCAGGTGCAGTCCACGTCTAGGTGGTGAACTGCTGTGTGCACCTAAACAGTTGAGGCACTATCACTCCCCTGACGATTTGTCCTGGGATGAGTGGCGCCTGACACTTAGCACCGGACAAAAGATCGCCACAGATCAGTGATGAAGAGGACACCCTCCAAAGAGCAGGGGCCGGGCAGAGCGGAAGGGGGCCACAGCAAGGGTTCCTTTTAAGGGGGGGGGGTGTCCAGGCGGGGGCTGGGTCCACCCCCCCCCATCCCCCCCTCCCCAGTGGTGCTGAATTTTGAGAGGTGCCGGGTCCGGAAGAAAATTTTTGGTTTAAAACAATTGTCGCCGAAGGCCCCGAAGTAAATTTGGCCCAATCTTTTACGGGAGGAGATGGTGAGTGGGCCGGTGGGTGGGTGGGTGGTGTGGGACCCCCCCCCCCGTCGTGCCGAGTTATTAAAACGAAGCCCTGGCCAAAGCGCACGTCACTGCTGTATGCAATGCAGGCACTTGCCGGCACAGAACCAGTCCTGGCTGACGGCAATGCGGGCCTGGTTCATGGTGCGCATGCAGCTGTGGAACGCCACGTGCTGACAGTCCTCCTCCCCAAAGAAGCCCCGCTCGGCGTAGCGGCAGTTGAGGGTGTAGTTCATCTTGTAGATGGCCAGCAGCATGAAGACGGAGTACAAGGGGAAGAGGGCCTCCTCCGCATACTGGGCGAACCACGTGTCGTAGTCGGCGGCGGTGCGGAGGTGGTTCTGTCGCGCGCACCTGCCATTTGGTGTGCAGGGCGAGGCCGAGGGTGGGGAGGGGCGCAGGGGCAGGGCTGGTACCCAACGAATTAGGTCCCAAAAAAATACTGTCTGAACGGATGTGTTCGTTGGACGGGCGGGGGGGTACCATTTTGCGTGCCGGTGTTGATCAGGCTGTCCCTAATGCCCGAAGAGACAAAACATTGCTGGCCTCAGGTGCGGTTGGACCTCCACACAGAGCCAACCGGCGAGTACCTGCTGTCCCTCATGTGCCAACCGGCGTCCTTTGACCATCAACTGCCGTCGGTTAACTGCCATTCTCCGTCGGGTGAGCGTCAGCGTCAAGCGCCGCTGCCCAACCGAACCCTGCTACGGATCGTCTCAGGCCGTCCTCAGCAGAGAATGGAGAACCAAAACCATCCCAGTCCCAAAAGACAGCCCCTGTCTGTGCCATGCAGCGGGTCCAGCAGGCAAGCACCTGCTGTACCACATGTTGTACGGGGCCAGCCGGTTCCGGAACGCCCAGCGGTCCCAGTACGGGCGGCTCCGGAGCGACACCGCGTCCCACTCCCGGGCCCGCCGCAGCAGCGCGTGGACCAGCGTCGCGTTGTACTCGCACCACGTGTCCAGGCCATAAAGGTGGTTTGCTGAAACGTACAGACGTCCACCACCGCCTGTCGTACAACCATACGTTCTTCACGTCAGTGCATGCATGTGCAGTTCAATCACACAGGCTCCATGTGTCCCCTTCTTGGTTGGGGTGCTCCACTATCTATGTACATTACCAGAAAAATCAAGGGGCGTGGCAAACGCATGTGTGCCATGTGGCTGTGTGTATGGGGTATCCCATCGCGGGTGAGGTGCCCCGTGCTTCAGTGGAAGCACCCTGAACTCCAGCTTCGCTGGTCCCAGGTTCGAATCCCGCTGCCCGGGCTGCCAGAAGCGGATCAAGCGGAGCGGCAGCTCGGGCAAAGGCAAGCAACGGGTGGGGTGGCAGCCTCCCATCGGGCGTGGGCGGTGGCGGGGCGCACTGCTGCAGGCGCCTGGGCACATTTTTCTAATTGATGATTGTAAAAGGGGGAGCTGTAGCAGCTCAGTGGGGAAAAAAAAGTTAAGGCCAGCGAGAAAAAATAGAAAGCAACGGGAGGGGCCCCAGTCCCCGGTCGGGCGAGGCCGGTGGGGGGGAGCACTGCTACAGGCCGGGTTCGAACCGGCGATCTATGTGACGACAGTCGACGATGTTAACCACTACACCACACTGCCTCCCATACTGTCTATGTGGGGGGATACGTTCAAAACTTGCACACGGGGGGGTAAGCGTGGGCATGTAGTAATCACAACCCGGTTGTGCTGACGTATGAGCTGAACTCGACGTCCCGTACATGATCGTGACTAGACACAATAGTCGTACAGGCCTATGGCTACGTGCCGCTGCATGCTCAATCAGATATGGGAGAAGGCCTCTACATCTCAAAACAGCCAGAGTCCGGGGTGGTGGGTGACTCTGGTGGGGAGTGCCCTGAGCAATCAGTGTCACAAATCGAGCAGTGCCAGAAATTGGGCGTGTCTGGCGCCGGAGGCGATGCTGGTTGCCGCGGTGAGTATACGGGCTGTCTGTTGGAACGTGCCGGCATGCTGGGTGAGTACATGGTTGTTCCGTGTGAGTGTATGTCCACTGAGGCGGGGCTTGATGGCACCGGGCTAGGCGTGTTGAAATGCCTGCGTTTGGTTGGCCGCGGGGCCGAATGGTTTTCACTCCCTGATACCGTGAATAGACTGTCCTGCGAGGCCTGAGACTGAATGTGATCCTCTGTGGAGGCGAGGGACACGGTGGTCTCAGAGAGAGAGCCACTCTGATGACTTACAGGTTCATCCATGAGACATAGGTCCAGCTCATTCAAAAGCAGGCGGGCGGGTGTATCTCTGCACAATGGGGAGGCACTGACTGGTACTCTAATAGGTGTCACGAGGGGTGTCACCATGTTGTGTGTATCTGACTGTGTGCCTGACATGGGAGCGGACGGTGTCGCACACGGCGGTGTCGAGGGTTCTTGCACCACTGGGGGTGGGGGTGAATCTGCTCGTTCTGCGGGCTCGGGGGGGGATGGGTGCTTGTGTGAAAAGATGATCACTTTGCTGTGGTTCGCTTCCGTGCTTGCCCTGCCCTCCTCTCTGTCCCCGGGGGGTTCAGGGTATAGCGTGTTTTGTTGCCGTCCCCATTCTGCCAAATCATTGGCACGTTCATTACCCTCTATCTGCACATGAGATGGGACCTTGTACCAACTCAGTACACCTTGGTGGCCCGCGATGAGCTGAAGCAACTCTTCCCATAGCTCGGGGTGTAGTATGGGGCCGTGTGATCCGTGCCAGCCACGGATTTTCCAGATTCGCGCTGCGCCGGTGGCTCCCAGGTAGACCAAGGCAGAGTCTGTCATCAGGGCCAAGTTTGCTTGTGGGAAAATTTTTAGCCCCTGTGTCACTGCGTACACCTCAGTAGCATTATTTGTTTGAGGCAGGTGGGCAGGCATAGGTGCCCCTAGATCCAGTGTGTTCGGCACATGTACTCCGTATCCACCAATATACCCTATGGGCAGGACCCTTTCTGATGAGCCGTCCGTATATATCTGGGTCAGCCCTTGTGCCACGATTCCCTCCAGTTGGGAGGCAAACTCTTGCTTTGCAGCCAGTTTCCTGGCCATCTTGGCGTTATTGCCCGTGCGTCGTGGCCTCGGCAAATTAGCAGAACAGGAGAGGTTGGGGTGAACCAACTTACCCTCCTCCAAAAGCTGCAGGACGCAGTCCGTAAATATACTAAGGTCACCAGTGGGCAGCCACCTCAGAGGGTATTGTTGCCAAGTGGCTAGTTTTTTCACCCAGCCAGTCAGGAAGTTTTCCCACGTGACGGTGAAACCCTTAATCCGGGCTGATGTTCGCAGACCCCAGTTGACCACGATGGCCGACCAGGCCAGAAGTCCTGGCGCAGTACTCAAGCTAAGAGAGGGGGTATCCCAGACCAATGTGGACACAGAAGATATGGGGTTGCCTTCAATCACAATGGGCGCATACGCCTTGTTGATGCAGTCAAAAGCTATTTTCAAAAAGCGGCAGTCCGTGCAGAGATGCTTGTGGGTTTCAGGCACCCCATCAATAGGGCAGTTGGCCTGTCCCGGGTTCATTCTTGCTTGGCGTTGTCCCGTCGGGAGTTTACGCCATAATGCCCTGTAAAGGAAATGCCTGTCCGTGTCTGGTAACTGTAGGGCCATGAGGGCCTTCCATGTGTCCCTGGATTGTCTGGTGCAGAAATTGTTCGGCTTGGCTAGCTCCCTGGACACAGCCGAGGATTGCCAATGGAACCAAAAGCTTGGCACATGATGTACTGCAGGGGGGGAACTGCGCAGTAATAACAGCTTTCGCTTGCGCAATCGATACACAGATCCCCACGTGTGTGGTAGTGCTTCGCACAATTCCGGACTCTGGACGATGTCTCTGAGAAATAGCACATTTTTACGAATCAGCGATGGGGAGTAGTAGGTCCTGCCTGACGACTTCGCAAACAAGCGATTGTGCCACAGTGGTAGTAGGGCCGGTTCTATTGCTGGCAGAGTGGGTGAAGCCAAATTCATGGTGACTGAGTATGCCTTGGCGGCATAGGCCATGGTAGGCATGGTGCTGTAAAGAACCGGTCCCATGCTGAAGAAAGGAAGGGTTGCCGAGGTGCAGTGCACTCCGTATCTCTGGGCCCAGTGCTTGAAGGGAACGGCTAGGATGTTGGAAATTGTCGCTGGTTCTTTGACGTACTGCAAAAACATGGAGGCGTGTTGCCACATCAAAAAAGATTTCGGGGGCATGAGTGAGAAACCCCCTTCCGATACAGGTAGCCCCAGGATGGGGGGAGTGATGCCCCACGGGTTCAATTTGAGTGCAATGCGGTACACGTCCGCCAGTTGGGCACAGATCGCCTTTGTGGGGAAGATGACGCGTGCTGGTACCGTCAGTACAGGCAATATCCATTGTTTGAGTAGTTCTATGCGTTGCTGGAGTGTCAGTCCCCATTCTTGCATGCGCACCGCTCGGTGGAGAGCCTTTTGCAGTGCCGGTGCAAATGACTCTTCGGGTGTCGCATTGCCTAACAGTACCCCAAGGTATTTAGCGGATGGTTTGATGGCAATCGGGAGAGAGTTGATGAGTGATTTGTGATGTAGGTTCCATGTGCCTTTCAACAGAATTGCCGACTTGTCGAAATTGACCCTGAGCCCCGTGATCCTGGTGAAGAGAGCAAGCTCGTGCAGAACTCCATGAATCAATTTCACAGAGAGATGCTGGGGAAAAGGTAGAATAATCAGTAAATCGTCTGCATACAGAAGTGAGCGGATGTCGTGGTTCAGTGAGCGCAAATGGGCAATTATTGGTGAAATGAGCATTGAGAACAAAATGCGTGAGAGAGGGAAGCCCTGCCTGACTCCTGAGGTGGGGGAGTATCCATGCAGATGCATGATTCCTTGTGGTAAGAGGAGTTTGATTGGTGCTTGAAACAGATGAAGCAGCGCAGGTACATATCCCTGTGGCAGTCCCATCATTTGAAAAAAGACAGAGCAATATGTGTGCGTAACGCTGTCAAAAGCTTTGGAAAAGTCTATAGGGAGAAAGGCTGCTTCTGGGTAATGCCTCCAGGAGCCGAAAGATTCATACAAATGATCAAACATGTATCTACCGCGGATGAAGCCCTTTTGCTCAAGTGGGGTTAAATAGATGATGAGGTCTTTGAGATGCAGAGAAATAGATGCTGCCAACCATTTCAGTGCCACATTCTGGAGTACCAGCGGTCGTAAATCACCTGCTGTGGGCACACCTGAGCCCTTGGGGATGGGATTGAGTAGCGCTGTGGTCCACTGCTGCGGCAGTGTGCCATCAACCAAAAATTGTGTGACAATACGCAACATGACAGGCGCAAATTCATGCAAAAAAGAACGGTACACTTGTGCCGTAAAACCGTCTTCTCCTGGGGAAGATGTGGGATGCAAAGACAATAGGGCTGCCTGAATCAGATCTAGATCTATCGGTTTCGTGAGCATGCGGAATAGTGACTGTGTGTTTTTGCCATGAAAGAAGGGGTGCAGATATTGCCGGCATGCGTCCTCAGAGGCACCAGTGGCCTGCATGGTAGACTTCAGCTTGCTGGTGATGTCGTGGGCGATTGCGTCAGCTGAGTGTAGGGACTGGCCGGTGGTTGTCCGCAAGCATGAGAGCTTTCGTTTTATTTTGAGTTGTTGGAGGAGTCTCCAAAGCTCTCTTGACTTGTCCTTTGCCGTGTTGGCTGTGTCAAGACTTTCTTTCAGTTGTCGCTGTACCTGTTCCCTGGCCTGTTCACCCTCTGACTGAGCCTGTAACATCACCAGCATAGAATAGGCAGAGGAGGGGTCTGGTGGGTGGCAGCCCAGGCCATTCAAATGATCCCATGCCAGTGGCGAGATATGTATAGTGGAGCACTCCATGACGAGTGCCTGTATGTTGCTGAAACCCGAGGGGTTGTGGTGCTTCTCGTAGTCGATGGGGGTGCGCATAATGATTTGCTGTGCGTCCTTCCACCAACAGAAGCCCTCTGAGCGTAACCCCATCACCTCTGCTTTCAGTGTGTCGACCAGTTCTTGATTATGCAAAAAATTTGTCGGGCAGCGGGTGCGCTTTGCAGTGTTCGATTGCGGCGGTGGGTCCATTGTCATTAAGACACACTTGTGGTCGGAGGCGCCTAGGAATAGAGGATAGCATCCTGTAACATACTCAGAGAGTTCAGTCGGGAAGTGGATTCTGTCAATGCGCCTTCTGCGGTCCTTTACTGTTGTGCCGTGTGTGTGGTTGGCTGGTGGCGTCGCCGTGGTCCTGTGGTGTTTTGGGGGTGGTTTTACTTGTGGTGTGTCTTGTGTCGTGTGACTGTGTTTGTGTTTTTTCCCGGCCGGTGGTTTGTTTGGTGTTGCCGCAGGGAAGCCCCAAGTCCATCCTTCCAAATGTGCCGACACCGATTTGGCTTCATGCACAAATGGGTAGGCGTCCATCAGGAATTGGGTCTCGACTGTTCTAGCTGCAGTCACCTCAGAATCAATGGTTTGTGGGGGGCAGGCAACATCTCTGTGGGGCAGGATGAATGAATTATGGTCTGCCAATAGTATAATCCTGTCCTGTCTGTGGACAAAAAATTGATGTAGGGCTGTCCATTGCGCTTGCCTCAGTTTGGCCTCATGGTGGAAGTGGGCCACCAATATTGGGTAACAGGCCCCGAAGGGGGAAAGTAACTTGACCAACATCATTCTTGACTGCAGCTCAGGGTGTGTTGGGATGGGGATGGGCTCTGGGAGTGATGGCATGGACCAGTCCTGCCTGAAGGCAATGCTTGCTCCGCCTCTGCCCTGTGGGGAGAGTTGGGCATAAAAATGGAAGTTGAAAGGCTTGAAGTGTTCCTGTAAACGGATCAGATCTTCGGGCGCACTGAGGTGGTGCTCCAGTATCCCCATGACGGAGACCTCTTTTTGTACTAAAAATTTTGTGATGAAGTCCACGCGTCGTTTCCGTTGACCAGAAGAGGTTACTTCTGCGCAGATTCCATTGGCATTGAACACCGCTAGGCGTGTTTTGGATGCAGGTGGGAGCAGTCTTATCTTATTCAAGGAAGCAGTTTGTTGGGTCGGATTCATTTTCCTGGCTCATCCCTTTTCCGCTTAGCAAAGGAGATACTCACAGCGGGTGTGTTGGGTTGCTGCTGTGGTGTTCTGGCCGCCGCTGCCGACTTCCCTCGGGCCATGCGTTTTTTGGACTGGAAATCCTCGTTGCTGATAACCGTCAGGTGCCTGCGGCCATCCTTGGTTTTGAACACGGTTCCGATAAGATCGTCTGCCGTTGGTGTTTGAATTCTCCAAGTGGCTAGGTGCATCTCACCGGCGTTAAATGCAGACCTGTGTAGCACCATTTCTTGCTTGTGCTTGCCGCCTAGCACTTCCTTGACCTGGATCTCTCTCCAATAGGCGGGTACCCCGATCAGATACACCGTGGTTATTGCCGACCATGAGGCAGTGACTGTGGAGCTTGTTCCGTCAGAGTCATACCCATTCAGCAGATCTCCAGTCAGTTCTTCCTTCAGAGTGATACCCGCCTTCTCAAATGATTTTAGTTGCGCACACACTTTTTTCTTCATGTCGGTGGTAACACCCATGCGCAACTTTGAGGGGTTGAGGTACTGCAGCATGATACCGGAGTCTGGTTTGAGGCAGGAACCCTCTTCCCAGAAGGGAGCAATTATAGTGGCAAACAGATGTGGACCCAATTGTTTACGTTTGCCCTTGGTGGTAAAGATTTCCAATACCTGGTGCATTTTCCCCAAATCATCAGCCTCCAGCCATGGAATAGACATTATTGCAAAGTGTGGCTGCGATCCGAACTTGTCCACTACCTCATTCAGTATCATAGAGTCCACGTTGGCGAAGAAGAGGCGTGTGTCTTTTCCATCTTTCCCAGAACTTTCACAGGCGGTGTGCTTGTTGAGTTTGAGCAGATCATACGCCGACTCGATCCACGACTTATGTGCGTGAATTGCATAGAGATCCTCCGGCATTTCTGGTTCTTAGAAGAGCTGGTCGTTCGGGCTTCTGCCTGGCGTTTGTAGTCCCAGTGACTTCAAGCGGGGTTGACGGTTGGAGTGCCTGCTGATGTGTGTGGAGAATAGGACCCATGCAAACCATTGCTTGTTTAATCCCGTGGCGACGGAGCTGATTTTTCTGTCGGTGAGAAGTATCCTGTCCAGATTCCAGGGCAGCTTCTCTGCTAGCTTCAAACCATCATATACTAGTTGCTTTGGTTCGAGATCGAACACCACGTACGCTAGCGTTCCAAGGGTGGGCAGCATGCGAATTAGGTGCTCACCTGGTGTGATGGCGTCGTCCAAGTTGATGAGCTCTGTTGCTATGACAATGTATGGCTTTTCTCCTTTGAATACCCCTGTAGCATTTTCCACTGAGTCCAGCTTTTGAGCGGAGTTCAGCAGCATGAAGGGCGTGCTCGGGTCCAAACCACTGTGGATGTATCTTTTAGACTGTAGAATGAAGTCTGCATTTTCCAAGTCGGCGTAGGCGCAGATTTGCTCTGATTCGTATGTCATGAGCGCTTCGTCATTGGGTGTGGCATTAGCGCGGATGAAGTCCCGTGCACTCATTCGGCTGTGGGACATCGATTGGCAATAGAAAGCAAATAGCTGATGCAGCGAGGTGAGGGAAGGCGGTGCCAATGTCTCCGTGCCGCAGAGCAACCACTGGCACAGGAGCCGAATTGGACTTCGCGTTTTCGGGAGGGCCGCTGCATTCGGTTCTCCCGTCTGGGGTGGGCAGAAGCGTGTCGCGAGGGGCGGTGGTGTCGATGCGGGCCGTCCCTTGCTGTTGCTTGGTGGCTGCTGAGGCAGCTCTATTGAGGGGTGTGAGGAGGAAGGAGGGAGGTGTCTGGGCTTCCTGTGGTGAGCCCTTTGAGGAGTTGATGGTCTTGACCTGCCATCAGTACCAGGCATGAGCCTTTCAGTATTCGAAATCCATTTCCTCTGTGCCTTCCAGTGGGGGCAGTGACTCGTCGTCGCGAAAGGAATGGTTTTGTGCCTCCAGGATTGGGTGAGAGTGTCGAAAGGCGCACTGTGCTAGGGCTTCTTGGAACATGTAGCCTTTGTACTCTTTCGGGAGCAGCACTATACCCATGTGGTAGTGGTGGAACCCGATTTTCTGTACCCCGGCGAATGCCATAATGATCCATATGGGTTGGAAGTCTCTTTTCATTTCTTCGTGCTTTTGCATGCAGAAATCAATAGATCTATTCTCACAGTTCCGGTGGAACTTGAGTAGGCTTTCGCTGCAGGCGCTGTCCGTGGACATTTCCAAGTGGTTTGCTTGTTCGTCCTGAGATGGGCGTTCATGTTGGACGTCGCTTGCATCTGCCATCATGTCGTACAGTTCATCTGGGGAGGCCGTAACAGCCAGTCTCCAGAAAATGTAATGATCCAGGGGCAAGAAAAGTTGGTACAGGGAGTGTTTGAGTTGAAATTTGATCGCAGTTGATGATGGGAGTATGAAATCCGTTATTGTGAACACGGGGCGGAAAGCGACGAGTAGGCTGTTGGCGAAGAAAAGTCGATCGCCGTGACCCCTGGGGGGGTAACCCTCGTGTGGTGTTTGCGACATCAACAATGCAGGGCCATTAGGCCGGGCAGGCATGGCAAAGAAAGGCATCGAAAAAAAATAGACACTCAGAAAGTGTCCAGGTCCAACAGCACGAGGTAGTCGCGGTGCGTGTGCCGCGCATGCGCCGCCCGCAGGAACGCGTTCCGCGCGCGGGCCATCTGCGCGGCACGGCCCTCGTCCCCCGCGGCGACCCCGTCCTCGAAGAGGAAGGTGCTGTTGCGGGTCCGGGCCAGCGCGCGCTGGAACGCGGCCCGCGATGCCGGGGGAGAGTCGTTCTCGTAGACGAGGATGTGGTAGCCCCCGGGGAAGGACTCGCCGAGGCGGATGAGGGCGGGGACCAGCCGGTAGACGGTGGCCGGGGGGATGTCCCTGGCGATGCCCCCGAGGAGGGCGCTGGCGGTGCCTGGGCATGGGGGCGGGGGGCTCTGCGGCGCCACGAGCTCACGGCCCGGCGCCCGGGCGGCGGCGGGCATGTAGTGCGCCACCGCCTGCGGCGCGGGGCACGGGCGGCGGGCCGGGGGGCCGCGGATGGGGGCGATGAGGGCGAGGGGGGGCTCGTCGGGGGCCCACCCGGCCCAACCGGCCAGCACGCCCCCCAGCACCGCCAGAAGGATCAGGGGGCCCAGCGCCATCAAGAGAGAGACGGGGGCTTTGCGCCACATGGCCCCATCATTGGGACCTGCCGCTCAGCATCGGATCAGGAGGTCACACGTGCCCCGGCCCCGCGTGCCACAGGGCGTTCGTTACGAAGGGTCAATCGACGTGCTGAGAAGGTGTGGGAGCTGGCAACAGACATGTCTCCATGCGGCATATGGGCATGTCCAAGAGGCTGGGACACCCTCTCCCCCCCTGTTGGCCCAGGCTAAGATTCTTCTTTACCGGAAGGGGGGGGGGGGGGGCATGATTGTTCGTTCCAGGTTGCGGGGGGCAGCCATGGTGGTGGGGGGGGGGATGATTCTTTTCTGGAGAGGGGTGAGACCTAATTCAAAAAACAGACCAATGCAAGCCAGAGGTAATGCACTCCACAGTCAGGCATAAGTGCATCTGTATCCTCTATGCCAAACCTGGTTAACCCTCAAGACACACACTGTGCCTGAAGCAGAAAACAGAACATCATGCCTGACTACAGTGAGTCAGACAATCACAGTCAGTAGCTGTCAGTCAGACATCAGCAATCAGTGTCGGATCGCCCCCCCCCAACCCCTTTCAGGAGGGGGGGGGGGGCGGACGACACAGTGGAGAGAGAGCAATGGTGGGTTCTGATTGGGGGCGTTTTCACACAGCGCCAATTATTACATTGTTTATCCCGGGAACACCCCTGAAAACCACCCACCTACAGAAAACAAAATTCCCTGGTGTACCAGCAGGGGGTGTAGGGTGCAGAATTCAGGACCCTGGGATCCGTGGCTAGCGGTGGTGGAAAACAGCCAACTTTTTGCATAGTGCGCGCACAGCGCACGGTGCGCCCCCATCGACTGAATGCCTCCGCCATAAGCACCTTTCAGCCTTTAGTCCAATAAGTTGTTTATGCCTCATCAAAGCTGCCATCCACTAACTACAGTGGCTACTGCCATGAATACATGTACACAGCATATCGACAAACCACGGGCTGTCCATGCTGATATGGTGGTGGGGGTGGGGTGGGTGGTGGTGGGGTCGGTAATAATGCCAGACCCTTGGTGCAGCCCGACTGATCCGGAAAGGAAGCTGCGGGCAGCGTCACCATTCGTGGGGGATTCAAAGATACACCTGCTGGGCTTTCCGATAGGTAAGGCAAGGAGCCGCATGTGCACCCTCCCCCCTCCAGTCTTGCAGGGGAACATGCAGTGCAGTGGGGCCAGTAAACTGCCCCCCCCCCCCCGAGTCAGGGGCCGCTTGGGCACATGGGTGGGAGAAAAAAGGTCTGCGTGTGGGGGAGGTCGTTGGAGCCCCTTTCTCAGAGCCCCCCCCCCCCCTCTCCCCTTCAGGGCTGGGGTGACGGGACCTTACTGACCACCCGAAGGGACCCCAGGCGGGTTCTGGTGGGGGGGGGGGGGTGAGATACATGACTCAAAATGATCCGGACATCAGCGCTGATCATTTTGATCACACAAATGTTGAGGAAACAGGCCATTTCTTCCGGCACCTGCGGCGCCAAAATCAGTTGCAACAACAGTCCTGTCAACTGAGCCCCCTTCCCATCCTGGGGGCGCAAAACCGTATCCCCCCTCCCCATGATTGACAAGCATGGACTCATATCCAATCCCCCGGCCAATTTTATTGTTGCCACACCGCATCCCCCCCCCCGTTTACTGTTGCCCATCCTCTGACTGCACCCTTGCTCTTACTGCTGCCATTCCTCCCTATCCTAGATACTTCCCACAGCCCCCCCCCCCCCCCCGCCTGCCCGCCCTGAAGTACCAAGGGGCACACTTACGGAGCCACACACACACTCTCTCTCTCTCTCTCTCTCTCTCTCTCTCTCTCTCTCTACAACATGCAGCTTTGGCGTCCTGTGTCCATTTTTGTTTGGTTGATGAAGCACAATGCAGGCCACCATGGGCAACTACTGCACATGCTTTGACACAAACTGGACACAGCCCTCTATCGCACACGCTTTCAGTGGTTGGTGGAGCATGCACTCTATTGCAGCCCTTGGGACGGCGAGTGTTGGGGCATGCATCCACTGGGCCATCACAAGAGGCACGGTCCGCAAAAATGGCACGTTGGGCACAATTGGGACACTTGGAACAGTTGGAACACCGCTGGCACAGTTGGCAATCTTGGCACAAGCACCAGCCCAGGCACCAGCACCAGCACCAGCGCCAACAGCCCTTGCCTCACCACCCCTCACCACTATTCCCAAACTGAGCATTGAACCCACATAACTCTAATTTTGGGGATATTTGTGCATTACATTCCCCTTCTTTGCACCAGCTCACCATGTCCGTGTTGCGCGGAAGCTACGGCCTTGTCTAAGCTACAGTAGGTGTAGGGACCGTATTGAGTTGGGACTTTTCTGTAGCTTTTACAAGGGGGGGGGGGGGGGGTCACCCTAGTGTCGATGGATTGCCGGGTGAGGGGGAGTTCTGGACAACTCTTTTGTCCACTGACGCCTGTACCGAACTTTGGTTGCAAGGGTATCCACGCATTTTACGGGTGGTCTGAAGGGTGCTCACGAAGGGGGGGGGGGTCCATCCCTGCCATTAATTCTGAATGTGGACGAAAGTGCGGCTTATTTTTTTGAGGAGTCCTTGCCACATGCTGGACCCTAATCCACACCCTTGTCCAAGCGACGCAGCTGCGCCGCCGTTTTCATTTTGTGGCAGTGAAACTCTGCTCGCTGCTAATTTCACAACTAGTGTCTTGATTTAGTTTCTACCCCCCCCTGTAAAAGCTACACCCTTGTCCAAGCTACAGCGGGCGTAGAGTTGGTACCTAATTTGATTCCGTACAAATGTAGTGTGGCCACATAAGACATGGGTTTGGTGCCATTTGCCAGTTATATAGGGTCATGGACACATTCGTTGTGAGTGTTTGCCCACTTGAACCCACATAGCTCTGATTTGGGGTATATTTGTGCATTATATTCCCCCTTCTTGCACCAGCTCACCATGCAATGTTCTCTTGTTGAACCTGAGTGTCTAATGCCTTGTCCAAGCTACGGTAGGCGTAGGGACCGTATTAATTTGGGACTTTTGTGTTGCCTTTATAAGGGGGGGGGGGGGGGGGGCACAGGGGCGGGGGGGGGGGGGTAGTGGGTTGCCTTGGTCAACTGTGGAAACCGGGTGGTGGTGGTGGTGGTGGTGTTGGAAGTGGGCAAACACTCCCAAAAAATGTGTCCATGACTCTATGTAGCTGGCAAATCTGGCACCAAACCCATGTCTTATGTGGCCACACTACATGTGTACCGAATCAAATTAGGTACCACAATAATACTAGGACAGGCCCAGATTACGAATTTTTTTATTACGATTTTACGGCATTTTTTTTTACGATTTTACGGCGTTTTTTTACGATCTCGTTACGATGCTTCGGGAGCATTCACTACCCTACCGTCCCATGTTTTCACTTGTTTTCAAGCCTAAAAATTGGCAATAGGGGCAAGGGACGTGCATATCTCAATGATTGTTGTGTATGTAGGGACGCGGTGGCTTAGAGAAGCGAGCATGTGGACCAAAAAAAAAGGGGACCCTCCACTCTTGGTCCGCGGCATCGAAAACTGGCCGCCCACGGCCCCTTCCTCCCCCTACGCTTGGTTTGGATCCAAGAACACAATCCGGGGAAGAGGATGTTTGCATGTAGGGGAGGCCTTGTAGAGGAAGAAGAGGGACCCCGGCACTCAAGGGTTTGGGAAGAGGTGGAAGACGAGGGAAGAGGTGGAGGACGAGGGAAGAGGTGGAGGACGAGGGAAGAGGTGGAGGACGAGGGAAGACGTGGAAGTCGAGCCACTAGAAACGTCCTTCAACGTCGCCATTCACGAAGAGTGCCACGGCACATCGACGCAAATCAGGGCGCGTGTTGCCCCGATTCTGGTCATCCAGCAAACCAGCAAGGCTGAATGAGCGCTCCACATCCGCGCTGGTCACTGGCATCCCAAGTAGTGTCACCACCAGTTCCGACAGTGGACCTGAAAGGGCTGACCAAAACTACATTGGATCCTCAACTTGCTTGGCCTTCTGGCTGTCCATGTTGACATAGAGTTCCCAGTCAGCCCGCATTGTGTCGGAGAAACCAAAGATCTCCTTATTTTTCTCCCACGTTGTATCCCGGAGTGGCAATTGCTTGGGATCAAATACTTGCAAAGTTGGGGCACAAACAGGGGGGTCCACATGACAAAAATCGGCAACATGGGGGGGGTCCAGAGGCCAGAAATGAGCAACAGGGGGGATCCAGGGGCCAATGTCCTTTTTTTTTTGGCAAAGGATAGTGTTCCCTTCTTTTTGCCCATGGAGACAAAGAGCGAAAAGGGAAAAAAAATTGCCTGCCACATAAACATCACAGCCACGCATGCACACACATTAAAGGGGTTGTGGGCTGAGAAGGCAATGGGGAAGGGGCAAAGGGGACAGGGAAGGGGAAAGGGGGAGGGGGCACAGTGACAGTGAGGTGGAGAGGAGAGACGCACCGTACAACACAGCACCAAAAACGATAAAAAAATCGCCGAAAATTACAAAAATTACGAAAATTACGAAAAATTACGATCGTAATCTGGGCCTGTCCTAGAATAATACGGTCCCTACGCCCGCTGTAGCTTGGACAAGGGCGTAGCTGTTACCAAGGGGGGTACGATAGGTCGGCTTTATGGTGCCATGCCTGTCCTCATGCAAACCCTCGGTCACGCTTGGCTCAATTCATTCAGTCGTTGACAGGCAAAAAGATCCGAAGCGTATCAGTCCGACCCCGTCAGCGTACTCAGTTGCTGCACATCACGTCAGATGTGCGGTTTGTGACATCAATTGAGTGCAAAACTGCGCCAGAGCGGGGCAGTGGGGTCAGCTATCGTACAGGAGCACCGGGCATTCGGAAACCGGCAGCATGGCCGCCAGAAGATCCGGGTCCCTAAAGTCGGCTCCTCGCCTTGGCACCGTGACATGCTGTAGCTCCCTGCCCACTGCCAGACCGTTTGGGTGTGCAGGGTTTGGCTGGTTCCCTGGATTCCGTCGTCCTCCTGACAAGGGCACAGTAGAAGGCGAACAACCATCTGACGGGCGGGAGCGCACGGCCCCGCGACAGTTTGCGTGTGCACGGTCTTGGGACTGCAACTGTCCTTGATGCAGGACGGCAGACTGCAAGACTAAGGGGGGCATGCCAGCCCTTGTGCGCCATCCCACGCCATGGGCTTTCTGAATCTGAGGGGGCGCGCTGTGCACTGTGCACGCGCTGCACAAAAAGTAGGCTATTTCGGACCTGTTCTCCGGGATGGCCACGGTGACCGCGGTAATCACTATGTTCCCGTACACAGGACTGCCCCAGCCTCCTACTCAGTCCAAGAAACTCAGATAATAAGTCAAACAAACTGTGCATCACACTAACAATGCCAGAATGCTGTCAGTTTTCTAGCTAAATCTGCTGATTTTGCCCTGTGGACGCATGCTTCCCCAGCTTGGGGTGGTTTCCAGGGTGGTCACGGGAAAGCTAAATTAGTATTGGGCGCTGTGCCCGTGTTGTGCCCGCACTGTGCACACGCCCCCTGAGGTCAGGTGCCTGGGGTTTGCCTGTTTTGATGAGTTTCGTGGCGGCATTTGCGTTCAGCTCTTGGTCAATGACGTGGCCCGGCGGGTGAACAGCATTGGGTCAGATATGAGGTCAGGCATGGGTTCAGATCACAAGTCTGCCCCGGGGAGGGGGCAGTGGCCCTGTCTCTGTTTGGCACGAGGGGACCTCGCGGAAAGCGCCTGGTGCCATCCCCCGTTCGGGTGCACACAGCAGTGTGCGTTGCCCCTGCTTCTGTGGGTTGGAGGGGGGCTGGGCGGGGTCACGGCCCCTTCCGGCAGACATGGACCCATCGTTGTGGCTGGTGAAGACACCCCCACACGAATCGGTGTGAGGGAGGACGAGGCATGAGGAGTGACAGAGAACAGACGAGTCCTCCCCCCCCTCCCCCGGCCCCCCAGGGCTCCGCAAAGCGTGAATTGGGTGGGGCACGGGGTCTGGGGGTACACCAGCTTGCCTTCGTCCTCCAACACTTGACCCCCCAAGCGAAGTGACATGCCGGTGGTGCATGACGCCGAAGGGTCACCCCCTGTACACACCGACACTGTCAACTCACAGCTCTCTGACCTCATGTCAAGAGCACAAGAGGTCTCCTCCACATCATTCTTCGTCTCTTGCGGGACCTCAATCATTGCCTTTCCTGAATTCCAAACACCTTCGGACCCTGCATGTGCTAAGTACCTGCTTCTGGAGGTGGTGCTGCACAGCGCGGGCACAGCGCAGGCACAGCAACACCCAATGCCTAGTACTGAGATCCGTGGAGAATGAGAAAGTGAGTCTAAGGAGATGAGGTGAAAAGTATGATGTCCTGCAGCAGGCACTGTGAAAATGTACCACCATATCTCTCAGGGACGGCGGGTTTCATGCCAACTTCGTGGGTTTTTGCTGGTCACCGTCATTCTTGCCTTATTTGTGCCCACTGGGTGTTCCGGAGGTAGGGGTATGTGGGGTATATTCAGAAAACCCTTGAAAAGGGCTATTTGGAACACCCTGGGTCTGCATGCTGTACTGACGACATGTTTGAGATTTTCGTCCGTTTTGGACGGCGCCTGTGTTGCTCGCTGCCTCTTTTTGTCAACAGGCAGCTACCATGTCTACATACAAATTCACTCCACGGGCTGTTGCTTCCCCAGATGCACCACAAAAGCCTTTGGTTCGCAAAAGGGCACGCTCTGGGGGTGAAACCTGGAGGAAGGTGACTCGGGAGCCTGCCAGGCAGGCCAAGAAGCCTCGTACCGCCGGTTCACAGCAACCTTCATGCACCCACAAGGAGCACGACATTCTGACGACCGCTGGTTTTGGGATCGAAAGACACACCCCACCAAGGCTGCGCAACATGAATTTTTGGCCACATGCATTGACGTTGATGTGGATAAGAACATCAAATACAACAATTACCAGAAAAACACCAGAATGCTGACGATGACAGTGATTCAGAGAAAACTGGATGAACGGTGCAGTGCCATGTTTGTGTGCACCGTCCAATGTGTTGTGCTACGCTGAAAAATGTGACCACCACCCCCCCAACCCATACATTTCTGAAATGGCGTTTTCTTGCAGATTTCAAAAATTATACACATACCCCCCCCCCAGGTGACGACATGTTTGCACATGGAACCAAAACTTGTAGAAAATGCCGAAAAGTGCCAAAACCCACGAAGTTGGCATGTTCTGAATGTCCCCGAGAGATATTTCAGGCCTCAGAAATACCCGGACGAGGTGGGTGGCAATATTCCCAGGGGGAAATGGGGGGAAATGGGGGGGGAATGGGGGGAAATGGAGGGAAATGGGGTGTTATGGGGGGAGGTGGGGGCAAATAACAAAAATCGTGGGGCTAGGGTGGACTGGTTTGGTTTCCCATTTTCCCCCATTTTCCCCCATTGTCCCCCATTTTTTTCCCCGGGAGCTTTCACCAATGCACCCCACCCCCCTAGCCTTGTCGCCAATCAAAACCATGTTTTTTTTTGCCTTTTCAGCCCCAAAATTCCTCATTTTTCTACCGAGCATCCAAAATTTCCCACAGTTTTCCCCATTTTCCCCCGTTTTTCCGAAATCAGCCCATTTCGGGGATAAGTGCACGGTAACGTAACCCGGAAACGGGTGTTTCTGAGGCCTGATATTTGGCCAAACAACAGCAATGGCTGAGGAACCGCTGCAGCATCGAAGAAAACGGGTCCAAAATAGCGTACTTGCACAGCACGCCCACAGCGCATGGCGCGCGCCCTCCGTTTCAGGCCTCACTCCCTTCACAGTGCCTATGCTGCTCTGTGCCAGTAAGGCAGTGCATTGAAGACTGCCACAACATCCTCGATAAACAGAAATCAATGTCAGTATCGTTCTGGATACGATCTGAAGAGGGTTAGCATTGGGTGGCTGTGGGCAGCCGCAGAGGGACAGTAAATGGGAGCCCCCACAGCTACAAGTATGTGCTGCACAAAAGTATCGATGTGGTACATCTTCACGCTCTCTGAAAATGTAACAGGGGAGGTAATGTGGCGGTTCTTGAGCAACCGTTGTTTCTGCCAATGCCCTGCCCAACTGAAGTGCAGATGTGGGGAGGGGGGCGGGGGGGGCGCCCCACTATAATATAATGAGATAAGCAACAGGGCCACCACTGTACTCCAACCCCGCCTGCCTTCACAGGGTCTTCATCGCCATCTTAGTTCGTAGCATGTCCAATCTGCAGTTCCATCAGGTGTTGTTTGGATTGCACGGCTCCCTGACCTCCCTGGCCGGGGCAGTTGGCATTACCGCCCGGGTCCTGCTTGCTTATGGCCTGGGTTTGGGTTGTGGCGTACATACCATGCCTTGTGGTGGGTTGTGCTGTGTGGGGGAGGGGGAGGGGGGTGATGGGGCAGCCCCCCCCCCCCCCCTCCCCTGACAGCTGCACTGTACCTCACCGCAGTGCACGCCCAAGTCAGGGGTCACGTGATCGGGGAGCGCGGAACAGGAGAGTGGGCAGGAGAGTGGGACGGCTCTGGTCGTCCCTCCAGCGATGACCGCGGGCTGGTCCCGGATGGCACAGCATGAGGCGACGAAGAGGGGCCCTCCCCTACAATGAAGGGGCACTCCTTGAGGTCAAAGAAGGTCTCGGTTGGGGCTGTGTGGGACGGCATGACCACCATCAACTGCAGGCGGTTGACCATCCAAAAGCTGCCAGCCCGGCCTTCGGTTCCACTGTCTGTCCAAATCTGAGAGGCCGAAAGATCGAGGAACAAACCCCACAGTCCCTAGTCCCTGCCACAACTACCACCACACGACACCATACCACACACCACGCCACGCCATGCGACACTAAACCACACACCACGCCATGCCACACCACACCACACCACACCACACCACACCACACCACACCACGCCACGCCACACCACGCCACGCCACGCCACGCCACGCCACGCCACGCCACGCCACGCCACGCCACGCCACGCCACGCCACACCACACCACACCACACCACACCACACCACACCACACCACACCACACCACACCACATCACTCTGTTGTGATACACTTGTGATAACTGGATGGCATGGTGGAACGCAAAATTACGAAGAGAAGACTCCACAACAAGTGGGTGCCGAAATTGCACGCTCGAGCAGCGTCCAGCTCTGCCATTCTGTGTGAAGAAGGCTAGCCTGAACTCACTTCTCTTGCACTGTGGCGTCTGTTGGGATCTTGAGAAATCGGACTTCACTGACCTGCCAATAGAAATGGCAAGCTACTGGCTAACCATGGTCGTTGGCGGTGACCCACCAGTGTTGCTACTTACCGATGGTTGGTGGTTCTGGGGCGCAAATCGCCAGCGATGGGTTTGGACAAGACCAGGAGGCACAAAGGGAAGGGGTTGGGTCCGTGGGTGCATCAGTCGCCGAAAATGAATCAACAGTCTGACAGTGTGCTGAAGCAGACCCGGCATACACAGCAACATGAGCCCCCTAATAGGCCCCCCAATAGGCCCCCATTAGGCCCCCTAATAGGCCCCCTAATAGGCCCCCCGGTAGGCCCCCTGATAGGCCACCCAATAGGCCCCCTGATAGGCCCCCTGATAGGCCCCCCAATAGGTCCCCTGATAGGCCACCCAATAGGCCCCCTGATAGGCCCCCCAATAGGCCCCCTGATAGGCCACCCAATAGGCCCCCTGATAGGCCCCCTGATAGGCCACCCAATAGGCCCCCTAATAGGCCACCCAATAGGCCCCCTAATAGGCCCGTGGTACATAAGTTACAAGGAAATCCCAAATTCCCAACTCATCTTTGAACTTTGGGTGGGCCTGATCTGGGATTCATTTCTTCTGGGATGAAGAAGTGCCCTACGCATATGTCGAGCCCCCCTGGGCGCTAGGGTGCTTGGAGACCCCCACCCCATCCCACCCGGATGCAGCAACAAAGAGAGGGGGACACGCAGGACATGCAACACGCCGCATTTTTGCTGCAGCCCACTGTGCACCCATCCAAGTCCCAGCATCCTTCTGCAACCGCTGCAGCAAGCAAGAAGGTAGGCGTGCAAGCAGGCCGGCAGTCTGGTAGCCATGCAAAGAAGCAGGCAGGCGGGAAAGCACATGGGCATGCTCATATGAATGCAGGCAGGTGAAGCGTACAAACCTACAAACCGACAGGTCGGCAAGCACGCAGATAGTTAGACGGGCAGGCAAGCGGACAAGTAGACAAGCCGGCAGGCAAGTACAAAAGGGGACAGGCAACAGACATGCAGGCGGATGACCAAGTAGGATGGTAGGCAGAAGCACATTGGCAAGTAGGGGGTGGGGGGTTAGGGAAGCTATCAAGCATACAAACCGGTAGGCAAGGTAGAAGGCCAACAAGCGAGCTAGCACACATGGACGCTTGCAAACAAGAAAGCGCACGGACCTACAGCCAAGAAGGCATGTCATGTTGCGTGGGGCCGCGTGATGTAGTGTAGTTGAGTGGGGCGGGGCCTCAATATGGTCAAGTTGCAGTGTCCGCATTAGGCTCTGGCCGCGCCTGCCCCGCGACTGTCATCGCCTTCTGTCCTTGGTGCCAATGTTCGGCGCTTCCGCTGAGCGTTCGGCGAGCTAATGCTCATCCCTTGACCCTGCCTCCACTCACTACATTGGCGCTTCGGGCTCTACAGGGTTACGCGTACATACCGGTCAGGGGTCACTCCCTCCCTGTGTTGCTACATCAGCTGGCCCCATTTGGCCACGCGTGGTTGGGCTGGGACGGGGCCTAAGGTTGAAAAACCCAGTGGGTTCAGTTTTGGTTAAAATCAGTAAACACGGAACATTCAACACTCAAAGAATGGGGCGGGGGGGGGGCATAACGCACTGCGGCAGAGCTCCAGAACCACACCTGCTGGGGCTCAACCGTGGACGGCTGTACCCACGACCGGGGGACGCAGCGCATGCAGTCCACCGGCGGGACCTCGTTGGAGGTGGTGCCCACCATCCCCAGGGCCACGAACTGGTCGCTGGTGGGCACAGGCATCCACGCAAAGAACGAGTGCTTCCCGGACGAGTTGGACCAGATGTGGCGGAACCGGATGGGGTGCGGGCAGTACTCGTCCACCACGCGCTTCAAGTGGTTAGTGCTGGTCAGGCCCATGCTGGACTTGTCGGAGATCTCGAGGATGTGCGGCGTGCTGGCCCCTGTGCGGAAACGCCCTCATTGGTAGGTGGGAGGCAAGAAATGCAAAGAGGCAACAAACAACAACATCATCATCAACAACAATAACAGCAGCAACACTGACAACAACAGCTACTGCTACGAGAACAACAACAACAACAACACTGACAACAACAACAGCAGCAGCAGCAGCAGCAACAACCCTGACAACAACAACAACAACAACAACAACAACAACAACAACAGCAGCAGCAGCAGCAGCAGCAGCAACACTGACAGCGACAACACAAACAACGACAACAACAACAACAACAACAACAACAACACTGACAACAACAATAACAACAACAACAGCAGCAGCAGCAGCAGCAACACTAACAACAGCAGCACTGACAACAACAACAGCAGCAGCAGCAGCAGCAGCAGCAGCAGCAGGAACACTAACAACAGCAACACTGACAACTTCTCTGACCACAACAATACCAACAACAAGAACAACAACACTGACAACAACACCAACAACCACGAGAACAACAACAACAACAACAACAACAAGAACAACAACAACAACACCAACAACAACAACAACAACAACAACAACAATAACCACAAGAACAACAACAGCAGCAGCAGCAGCAGCAGCAACAGCAAAAGCAACACCTTTGCCGGGGCTCTGGAACCCGGGCGTGGCGTAGTGGCCGAGGCAGAGGCGGATGCGGTTCTTCTTGCCGAGGTCCAGGGCGCCGCCGGTCAGATCCTTCGGGAGCCAGACGCTGGCCTTCTCGCGGCTGACGGTGTGTTTGCTGGTCCAGATCTCCTTGAAGTTGGTGTGGGCCTTGAGCTTGACCTGCATGTGCTTCAGGTGCTTGTCGGCCACGGGCTTGGGGACGCTGGCGGTGGAGGTGGACTCGGCCAGGGGCGTGCTGGGCTCGGGGTCGTCCTCGGTCTTGCTCTTGTCCTTTTTAGCCTTTGCCTTTCGCTTGGGGTTCGTGATGATGGGGGGGACGAAGTTGAAGTCCTGAGGTGCGGGCGGCAGCGGATGGCAGAGCGTGGGCAGAGGAGGATGAGGACGGAGGGAGGCGGGTGCCGGGCAGGGGTTCCGGGCCATCCGTGATTGGTTTGAAAAATCCAACCGTGAGTTTCCCGTGATTTTCCATGATTTTCCCCATTTTATGGCTCCTGCTTTTGTGGAAGGAAAAAAAAACAGCAGTCACAAGCAATCACGGAAAACCACGGGAAAATACGAACAATCACAGTAAATCACGGTCAAACGCAGAGCGTGCAGCACATGACCTCCTGATCCACGTCATCCTCGTCCAGTCCTTCGGACTGCTCCGGGACCTCAAACGTCTGCTTGAACTCCCGCAGCGAAATGGTGCCGTCGCGGTTCTTGTCGGCCTTGACAAAGATGGCGCGGATGTGTGCCATCTGCAAGTGCCCCAGCCCCAGCGACTTCAGCCCTGCAAAGAGGTCCTGCACCGTCAGGGAGCCCTTCTGCCCCGTGTCGAACGCCAGGAACGCGTCGCGCGCCCACATGTTCTTCTCCTTCAGAATGGCCTGGACGCGCGCGGCGGTGGCGCGGAACTCCAGCAGCGGGAAACTGTCCGGCGTTGCGAAGAACGGCGCGAGGCTGATGCGGTCGGGGCTGACCTGCGGCCGGCGGCGGCAGCGGCGCACGTCGACGAAGAACTCTTCCCGATCCTGTGGACCAGCGGACACCAGCGGAGGCGATTCAGACGGGGAAAGGCAGAGCGGGGGTCGTCCGGAAGGGGAAAGAAAATACCTCCGTCACACTGACAAACTGGAATGCTCACAATCACCCCCAAATCGCCGTCGGTCACCCCCCAACCGCCGTCGGTTACCCCCCAACCGCCGCCGGTCACCCCCGTACCGCTGCCGGTTACCCCCTAACCGCCTCCGGTCACCCCCCAACCGCCGCCGGTCACCCCCGTACCGCTGTCGAGTACCCCCTAACCGCCGCCGGTCACCCCCCAACAGCCGACGGCCACCCCCGTCGGTTACCCCCAACCGCCGTCGGTTACCACACCAACGCACGCAGTCACGCCCTTGACACGGAACGCAGCGCTGCGTTGTGGTGCCGATCCCTCGCGTAACAGTCGAGTGTGCGACGTGACGGTTCATCAGGGCCCACCACAAAAAGTACGCCGACAACCCGACTTCACCCACTCGTTCGCCCTTCGCGGGCTCGCCATTGCAGCAACACGGGCCCCCCGGCGGGCCCCCAGACACTTCGCGGGCAGCAGCCTGACGCCGCGGCAGTACCAGCCTCCAGCCGCTCAGACACGCCGTGCCCCAGGAACGGACGGGATGTGCACTGTGGAGGGGTTGAGACGCGGGCTGTGCTGCGAGCGCTCGTGCCCTGAACCGCGGCCTTTGGCCACAACCCCCGGCCGTGTGCTGCCACATTGCAGTGGCCTTTGCCGACATCAATCGAGGAGGCGGGGGGGGACGGCAAGAGGCATGACTAGATGCACAATGAACGGGAAACACAGCATGTGACGTCCTCGATTCTGCCAAAGCTGGGCCACCACAACTTGGGCCTGCACAGAGCATTTGGGCGGCCACCAGCGGTTGCGTATCAGGGCAACGATGATTTCGTTTCAGGGCAGCGCGTGGACACGCCTTTGTGGGCGTGCATGTCGGTCTCAATGCGTCTAGTCAGAATGGTGAAATGGTGCCGCGTGCGCCGTGTGGGACACTCCTAGCAAGCAGCACAACTTGCCTCAAAGACGCTCGGTAAAATAGCCTGAAGCTGCCCGGGAAAGGGAATTATGGTAGAGAACAGAGAACAGTAGGTGTATGCTGAAATGTACTGGCCAGGGCAATACAGATCTTTGGATTGGAGGATTCTAGGAATAGCCCAGAATGCGCACGCGATTATTTCACCGTCTGAGCGTTTAGTGCATCCGTCCATCCGTGTGTGTCTATGAACGACTGTGCAGCACGGTGCATGCCCACGTGCACGGACAGCACCGAGACGACATGAGCGGCGAGTCGAGGAGCGCAAGAATAGATCGCCCACACCTGCAAAGGGGTGTGCTGCATGGCGCGCAGCAGAAGGTTGAGCTCCAGTTCCTTGAAGTGGGACTGGCAGTCCAGGAAGCGGAAGCACTGCACGGCGGTCATGCACTGGTACTCCGCTGGAGCCGCTGCAATTTGTGAGTACTCCCGCGACGTGTCCAAGGGTCCGTAGGTGCTGTGGACGGAGCGCAGGGCCACCGCCGTCTTCCCGGCGGGCCACAGGCCTGGCCCGGTCTGTGCCATGTGCAGAATGCCGCGGAGGGACTCCGCCTCGTTCAGGGACAGCGCGACGAAGTACCGGCCGCTTTGCATTTGGTAGAACGACTGCGAACTGATGACCTGATGCAACGGACGTGGGTGTGCGTGTGGGTGTGGGCGTGGGTGTGAGTGTGAGTGTGGGTGTGGGTGTGGGTGTGGGTGTGGGTGTGGGTGTGGGTGTGGGTGTGGGTGTGGGTGTGGGTGTGGGTGTGGGTGTGAGTGTGAGTGTGGGTGTGGGTGTGGGTGTGGGTGTGGATGTGGATGTGGGTGTGGGTGTGGGTGTGGGTGTGGGTGTGGAGGAGGAGGAGGAGGAGGAGCGCCTGCCGCGGTCCCACGTACGGTGAGCCTTGGCGTCGTCCCCCGGGGGGCCCACGCAGGCACTGCCGAGGGAGTCCTCCGTCTTACCTCCGCTAGAGTAAGACGAATCTCGTCGCACACCTGAGAACGCCCCTCCCAGCAGGCCGTCTTGGTCAAAGCGCCGGTGTACGACAACGCTACGGTCCGATCTGCTCTCCGGTCCCGGCCACCGACCGCTCCGAACTGTCCTGGATCCACCCGAGGTAGCGTCCCAGGATCAACGGGCACGGAAGGTGTGGGTCTCCCGGGGCATCACCCCCGACTTGAAAACGTCGCCGGGCTAAATAGAACGCGGCCCAGCACGACTATGCGCACTGCCGGCGGGCTGAGTACCGCCGGCGTCGCGAGTACGGTCACGCTACACGATCACGCGCACCGCCGGTGGCCTGGGTACCCCCGGGTTCTGTGAGTGCGGGCCGTGCATCACAGCCATAGCACCACGGTGGTGCACCGCCGTGGAGGTCACCGACGACGCCCGGCCGCAAAGGCCGAGCCCAAACGACGAGCCCTACGATACGTGCACCGAGACGGCACGTGACCGAGAAAGTGGCACCACGATGATGCCCGAGCGAGACGGCGACGTTCGCCGATGGCACGTGAGGCGGTGAGTACCGCCGATGACACGTCACCTCTGCACGGGGTGTCACGGAGGTTGGCGGAGCGCCAGGTGCAAAACTCGCCATGGTGCCTCGAGTATCGGTCTGGAGGATACACCATGGCCAGGCTGGCGCACGAAGACCGTCTGGGCAGCGCCACGGTGGCGCTCTGCCCTGAAGGTCGCGCCACGACGGCGCATGTGGACGTTGACTGCACCACGGTGGTGCCATGTCACTGAACTGGCGCCACGTCGGCGCAGGGCTGTCTGGGCAGTGCCGCGGTGGCGCTCTGCCCTGAGGATTGCGCCACGATGGCGCACGTGTACGTTGGCGGCACCACGATGGCGCTCTGCCACTGAACTGGCGCCACGGAGGCATAGGGCTGTCCGGGCACTGCCACGACGGCGCCGTGCCCCGAACATTGCGCCACGGCGGCACACGCGCACGTTGACTGCACCACGGTGGTGCGCTGCCACTGAAGTGGCGCCACGTTGGCGCTGGATTGTGTGGGCGGCGCCACGGCGGCGCTCCGCCGAGAAGGCCGCGCCACGACGGCGCTCTGCCCAAAAGGCCGCGCTACGACGGCGCACAGGTACGTTCGCGGCACCACGATGGTGCCCTGCCACTGAGCCCGCGCCATGTCGGCGCAGAGCTGTCGGGGCAGGCGCCACGTTGGCGTCTGGCAGTCGGGGGGAGGCCACGTATGTGCATTTGTCCCCCACAGGACTGCATGTCTGGCCCAGGGAGGGGTCCTGGACAGTTGGCGGGCGGGGTGGGCCCGGCCTGACACAGGGAAGACGCACGAGAAATCAAGACGTATCACGACTGGTGTCGAGCGTGGCAATGCGTGTGGGCAATCCGTCTCAAAGCTACCATCCTGAGGGTTTTTAGACTGGTGCCAGGTCACCAGGGTGTGGGTGTGGGTGTGGGTGTGGGTGTGGGTGTGGGTGTGGGTGTGGGTGTGGGTGTGAGTGTGGGTGTGGGTGTGGGTGTGGATGTGGGTGTGGGTGTGGGTGTGGGTGTGGATGTGGGTGTGGGTGTGGGTGTGGGTGTGGGTGTGGGTGTGGGTGTGGGTGTGGGTGTGGGTGTGGGTGTGAGCGTGGGTGTGGGTGTGGGTGTGGGTGTGGGTGTGGGTGTGGGTGTGGGTGTGGGTGTGGGTGTGTGTGTGGGTGTGGGTGTGGGTGTGGGTGTGGGTGTGGGTGTGGGTGTGTATTGGGTGTGGGTGTGGGTGTGGGTGTGGGTGTGGGTGTGGGTGTGGGTGTGGGTGTGGGTGTGGGTGTGGGTGTGGGTGTGGGTGTGAGGTGGGTGTGGGTGTGGGTGTGGGTGTTTGTGTGGGTGTGGGTGTGGGTGTGGGTGTGGGTGTGGGTGTGGGTGTGGGTGTGGGTGTGGGTGTGGGTGTGGGTGTGGGTGTGGATGTGGATGTGGGTGTAGGTGTGGGTGTGGGTGTGGGTGTGTCCAATGAAGCGGTGTGGGGACATGAGTCCCTGTGGACCTGCAAGCAGCCACACCAAATGCATCAAACGTGAAGCATGTGTGTCTATGTGTCTGTCCGTCTGCTGGTCTGCATGCGGCATGGGTCAGAGAGTGGGCCTCGGCAGTGAGACAGACCGTTCGGATGTGGTCAAATGCAGCTTCGGATTGGGGACTGGGCTGCTGGCCCATTGCGCGACCGACCACTACATCAGTGGGCTCCACATCCAACGCGCGCAGTGCCTCTGCGACCTCCACCCGAGAGAGGGTGCCGTTCCCATTGAAATCGAACATTGTCAGGGCTCTATGGATGGTCTGGCTCTGCTCGGGGGACAAATTGCTTGTCTGGGGGGTGAACGCGCCCAACGCCGTGCTGTCCGGCACCCACTCCATCAGCATGATCACGTTCTTAACCCGTCGGAAGGTCTTCAGGGCCCAGCTGCGGTGATACCAGTTGCGGCTCAGGTGCAGGTACGCCGGGAATTTCACCGCTTTGCTCTTGCTCGCGAGCGTCTTCAGAATTGCGAAGTCGGCGCACGGATAGAACTGCGTGTTCTTCTCGCACTTGTCCTGCAGCTGCTGCAGCGGCCATGGCTTGACCTCCTCGTCCTCTCGGGAGTACTTCTGCTTGACGACTTCATCAATGTCCTCCTCCACCCGCTCCTCCTCCTGCTCCTGCTCCTGCTCCTGCTCCTGCTCCTGCTCCTGCTCCTGCTCTTGCTCCTGCACCTGCTCAGAGCTGAGCGCCTGCTGCAGTGCAATGTCCCCTGCGTTGACCACCTCGTCTTGCCCCGCCGCCTGCACGGCATGGCTGCTGTGGTGCTGCTCCACGCGCGTGATCAGCTGCAGAAGCTTCTCAGCCGCTTCTTGCGGGTCCTCCCCGCCCTCCGGCTTGTCCTTTTTGCAATTCTTCAGGTCCTGCAGCAAGCCGCTGTTCTGCTTGATCTGGCCCCGCAGCTTCGTGTGGTACGGGGCCCGGCTCGGCACCAGGTTCTCCACGCTGTGGTGCACGCGCTCCCGGAAAACCTCAATGCAACGGCCCATCAGCTCCGGGGCATCGCGGTTGTCCACCAGCGGGTGGTGGCGCACGATGTGGCGGAAGGCCTCCTTCCGCCAGATGTTGTGCAGGCTCTGCTCGCACAGGAGGTTCAGCTGGACGTTCTCCGCCCGCATGGAGTTGATCACCAGCCAGGCGCACACGTCCTTGAGCATCTGCTCCAGGGCCTGCACCAGAGCCACGACGCCGGCAGGGGGACGCACACTTGCGGCCAATGGGGCGTGTCGCACGTGGGGCAAATGTGGAGAGGCGCCCCCCTCCGTTGGCGGGGGAGAAAATTGGGTTTGGGGGGGGGGGGCTTGCCAGCCCGTTTTCCAAACCCCCCCCACCATGGGCTCCCAAATCTGCCTCCTTGCTATGCTGGGGGTGGTCTCAGAGGACGCCCGGGGGGGGGGGGGGTGGCACAAGGCCTCGGTATCAGGTTGTTTGCCTTTGGCGGCACCTATTGGCCTCTCGCGACTGCTCATTCTGACCCTCTGTGGGTCTGAACACCGGGGGAGGGGGGGGGGGGTACCCGAACATAAATGATAAATGATCCCCATGACGCGCTGATCATTTTGAACATGCACAGGTGGTGGGGGGGGGGGGGGGGGAGACAGTTTTGTCAAAAAAATTTTCCACCCATCAGCATTCGGGTAAAAACAGAGAAAAGTGGCTTCTGGACTTGCGAGCCCATTGTCTCACCCCCCGCCCCCACCATCCTGGGGCTCCCGAGTCCCCCTCCCCCTCAAGGCAAATTTCTGGTCGCCTTGGGGCCGCTTGTCATGCGACAGGGTGCCTCGGGAAACGAAGGCCCTCAAAGAGATGGTGTTCTCCGGGATCAAGGGGCCGCCACCACAACCCCCACAACTGTGACCGCACAGCAGACTAGGCCTCCCACATTGCGCACCGGCCGACCACGAGAAACGTGCCGCATCATCTGGGGAACCAGCCAGGCCATGGCCTATCAACGGGGGGACAGATGGACCTGGGCCCAGGCCCCATCCAGGTGACCCTGGGCGGCATGATTGCAGAGCAAAGCGGGGGGGGGGGGGGACTGCGGTCAAATCCAAGTGCGAAAAATTGCGGGCAATTGCGGGGGGGGAAATGCGGAAAATTGCGGGAATATTGCGAAAAAATTGCGGCGCCGCAACCAAACCTCCGGAAGCCTCAAGGAGCAACACGTCTGCACAGGGGACACACAGGGCCCCAATAAGCACGCAAGGGGGACACGTAAAAACAATCGCGGAAAATTGCGGGAAATTGCGGGGGAAATGCGAAATTGCGAAAAAAGGGCGAAAACCTGCGCAACTCAACCCCCCCCCTCTGTTGCAGGGTCTGATGCCCCTACAGCGGCCGTTGTAGAGGCACAGCTGCACGCAAAAGCACGCCTGCATGCGCACACCTGTGCGGGCGCCAACGCTGCCATCTGCCTCTGACGTTGCTCCACAGACACGCCCGCACCCGAGGCCACATGCGTCCCAATCAGTTGCGCAACCTCGGGGATGACGAAGAGCTTGATGCGCTGCCCCTGGCCGATCCCGCGCATGCGGAACGCCCCTTGGGCGTAGTCCCGGAACGTCATGTCCTTGGAGAGCGTCAGCACTGCCTCGGCGTTCGGGGTGTGCTTGATGTCCATTCCGGTGGTGTGCACCTGGTCGTCAAACGGCATATGGGACTCTGGGGAAGGGGGAGAGCTCTGGGGGTGGGGCGCATGCAAGCGCGCGAATGTCACGACGCCCGCAACAGCGAACTGCTGGTCCGGTACACCTCCCCATGAAATGTCGCAAGGTGCAGCAGCCAAATGACGGCGCCGGGCCAGTCAACATCGGCAATTCGCCAGCACAAAACACCACAACCACCACAACACAACAACACAACAACCACAACAACACAACAACAACAACGACAACACCACCAACACCAACAACAACAACAACAACAACAACAACAACAACGCCGCCGCCACCACCACCACCACCACCACCCAGGGATGACCCTAGCATCAGACTACTTCACATTCAATGTTACCTTACCTGCCTACCTACCTGCATGAGAAACACCACTTGCCATTACCTGAGAACAAAAGGCTTTCAACCGACAGCACTTGGCAGCAGTGGCAATGAACAAACATGTTGGCCAGTGTCCACCGGCCCACAACATCATTGCCCCAGAGACAAATGCACAGGAGCGGACCTCTTCTGTTCTGGAGGAAATGAGATGAAGGGCACGGCACCCCACAATCGATGGCAGAGACACGGCCAGTGTGCACAGGGGAAAAGGGGGGGCAATGCAGAGGCAGGCTGTTGCGTACGTGTGGAATGACCCAGACAAGATCAAAGCATACACAACCTGCGAGGTTCAACCCCCAAACATTCCTGCTGCTCAGTGGACGGCATCTGTTCTTCGTTCGTCCGCCCCAGGAGCAGGCCCACTAGCACACAGATTCCCAGTTTCCTGGCTGTAACAACCGCGAGTCCATCTGTCCTTTATGTGGCCTCAATGGCATCAGGAAGCTACTGATGTGTATGTGTGTGTGTGTATGGGTGTGTGTGTGTGTGTGTCCGTGTGTGTCGGTCAATATCATTTGCAACAACATCAGCGTTTGCTAACATCTACTTCCACTCAACAGCCTTGTTCACACTGCAGCAATGCTTGGTATCTTTTGCATCACATGCCCGCTTAGCGAGACAAAAAACACCAGTTGTGTGTGTGGGTGTGTGGGTGTGTATGTTTATTGTGTATTATTTATGAGGGCACGTGGCTATTATTGTACTGGACGCTCTTGTGTATTATTTATGACGGCACGTGGCTCTTGTTGTCCTGGACGCTCTTGTGTATTATTTATGAGGGCACGTGGCTATTATTGTCCTGGACACTCTTGTGTATTATTTATGAGGGCACGTGGCTATTATTGTACTGGACGCTCTTGTGTATTATTTATGAGGGCACGTGGCTATTATTGTCCTGGACGCTCTTGTGCATTATTTATGAGGGCACGTGGCTATTGTTGTCCTGGACGCTCTTGTGTATTATTTATGAGGGCACGTGGCTATTATTGTCCTGGACACTCGTGTGTATTATTTAGGAGAGTACGTGTATATTGTTGTACTGGACACTCTTGTGTATTATCTATGAGGGCAGGTGGCTATTATTGTCATGGACGCTCTTGTGTATCGTTTATGAGGGCACGTGGCTATTATTGTCATGGACGCTCTTGTGTATTATTTATGAGAGCACGTGGCTATTATTGTCCTGGACACTCTTGTGTATTATTTATGAGGGCACGTGGCTATTGTTGTCCTGGACACTCTTGTGTATTATTTATGAGGGCACGTGGCTATTATTGTCATGGACACTCTTGTGTATTATTAATGAGGGCACATGGCTATTATTGTCCTGGACACTCGTGTGTATTATTTAGGAGAGTACGTGTATATTGTTGTACTGGACGCTCTTGTGTATTATCTATGAGGGCAGGTGGCTATTATTGTCATGGACGCTCTTGTGTATCATTTATGAGGGCACGTGGCTATTGTTGTCATGGACGCTCTTGTGTATTATTTATGAGAGCACGTGGCTATTATTGTCCTGGACACTCTTGTGTATTATTTATGAGGGCACGTGGCTATTGTTGTCATGGACGCTCTTGTGTATTATCTATGAGGGCAGGTGGCTATTATTGTCATGGACGCTCTTGTGTATCATTTATGAGGGCACGTGGCTATTACTGTCATGGACGCTCTTGTGTATTATTTATGAGACCACGTGGCTATTATTGTCCTGGACACTCTTGTGTATGATTTATGAGGGCACGTGGCTATTGTTGTCCTGGACGCTCTTGTGTATTATTTATGAGGGCATGTGGCTATTGTTGTCCTGGACGCTCTTGTGTATTATCTATGAGGGCAGGTGGCTATTATTGTCATGGACGCTCTTGTGTATCATTTATGAGGGCACGTGGCTATTACTGTCATGGACGCTCTTGTGTATTATTTATGAGACCACGTGGCTATTATTGTCCTGGACACTCTTGTGTATGATTTATGAGGGCACGTGGCTATTGTTGTCCTGGACACTCTTGTGTATTATTTATGGGGGCACGTGGCTATTACTGTCATGGACACTCTTGTGTATTATTAATGAGGGCACATGGCTATTATTGTCCTGGACACTCTTGTGTATTATTTATGAGGGCACGTGTATATTGTTGTCCTGGACGCTCTTGTGTATCATTTATGAGGGCACATGGCTATTGTTGTCCTGGGCGCTCTTGTGTATTATTTATGAGGGCACGTGGCTATTATTGTACTGGACACTCTTGTGTATTATATATGAGGGCACGTGGCTATTGTTGTCCTGGACGCTCTTGTGTATTCTTTATGAGGGCACGTGGCTATTGTTGTCCTGGACGCTCTGGTGTATTATTTATGAGGGCACGTGGCTATTGTTGTCCTGGACACTCTTGTGCATTATTTATGAGGGCACGTGGCTATTACTGTACTGGACGCTCTTGTGTATTATTTATGACGGCACGTGGCTATTGTTGTCCTGGACGCTCTTGTGTAGTATTCATGAGGGCACGTGGCTATTACTGTCATGGACGCTCTTGTGTATTATTCATGAGGGCACGTGGCTATTATTGTACTGGACACTCTTGTGTATTATTTATGAGGGCACGTGGCTATTGTTGTCCTGGACACTCTTGTGTATTATTTATGAGGGCACGTGGCTATTATTGTCATGGACACTCTTGTGTATTATTAATGAGGGCACATGGCTATTATTGTCCTGGACACTCTTGTGTATTATTTAGGAGAGTACGTGTATATTGTTGTACTGGACGCTCTTGTGTATTATCTGTGAGGGCAGGTGGCTATTATTGTCATGGACGCTCTTGTGTATCATTTATGAGGGCACGTGGCTATTACTGTCATGGACGCTCTTGTGTATTATTTATGAGAGCACGTGGCTATTATTGTCCTGGACACTCTTGTGTATTATTTAGGAGAGTACGTGTATATTGTTGTCCTGGACTCTCTTGTATATTATTTATGAGGGCACGTGGCTATTGTTGTCCTGGACGCTCTTGTGTATTATTTATGAGGGCATGTGGCTATTATTGTCATGGACACTCTTGTGTATTATTTATGACGGCACATGGCTATTGTTGTCCTGGACACTCTTGTGTATTATTATATGAGGGCACGTGGCAATTATTGTACTGGACGCTCTTGTGTATTATTATATGAGGGCACGTGGCTATTGTTGTCCTGGACGCTCTTGTGTATTATGTATGAGGGCACGTGGCTATTATTGTACTGGACGCTCTTGTGTATTATGTATGAGGGCACGTGGCTATTATTGTCCTGGACGCTCTTGTGTATTATTTATGAGGGCATGTGGCTATTGTTGTCCTGGACACTCTTGTGTATCATTTATGAGGGCATGTGGCTATTACTGTCATGGACGCTCTTGTGTATTATTATATGAGGGCACGTGGCTATTGTTGTCCTGGACGCTCTTGTGTATTATGTATGAGGGCACGTGGCTATTATTGTACTGGACGCTCTTGTGTATTATTTATGAGGGCACGTGGCTATTGTTGTCCTGGACGCTCTTGTGTATTATTTATGAGGGCACGTGGCTATTGTTGTTCTGGACGCTCTTGTGTATTATGTATGAGGGCACGTGGCTATTATTGTACTGGACACTCTTGTGTATTATTATATGAGGGCACGTGGCTATTGTTGTCTTGGACACTCTTGTGTGTTATTTATGAGGGCACGTGGCTATTGTTGTCCTGGACGCTCTGATGTATTATTTATGAGGGCATGTGGCTATTGTTGTCCTGGACACTCTTGTGTATTATTTATGTGGGCACGTGGCTATTACTGTACTGGACGCTCTTGTGTATTATTTATGAGGGCACGTGGCTATTATTGTCCTGGACACTCTTGTGTATTATTTATGAGGGCACGTGGCTATTATTGACATGGACGCTCTTGTGCATTATTTATGAGGGCACGTGGCTATTACTGTACTGGACGCTCTTGTGTATGATTTATGAGGGCACGTGGCTATTGTTGTCCTGGACGCTCTTGTGTATTATTTATGAGGGCACGTGGCTATTGTTGTCCTGGACGCTCTTGTGTATTATTTATGAGGGCACGTGGCTATTATTGTCCTGGACACTCTGATGTATTATTTATGAGGTTACGTGGCTATTGTTGTCCTGGACACTGTTGTGTATTATTTATGAGAGCACGTGGCTATTACTGTACTGGACACTCTTGTGTATTATTTATGAGGGCACGTGGCTATTGTTGTCCTGGACGCTCTGGTGAATTATTTATGAGGGCACGTGGCTATTACTGTCATGGACGCTCTTGTGTATTATTTATGGGGGCACGTGGCTATTATTGTACTGGACACTCTTGTGTATTATTTATGAGGGCACATGGCGATTGTTGTCGTGGACGCTCTTGTGTATTATTTATGAGGGCACGTGGCTATTATTGTCATGGACGCTCTTGTGTATTATTTATGAGGGCACGTGGCTATTATTGTACTGGACACTCTTGTGCATTATTTATGAGGGCACGTGGCAATTGTTGTCCTGGACGCTCTTGTGTATTCTTTATGAGGGGACGTGGCTATTATTGTCCTGGACACTCTTGTGCATTATTTATGAGGGCACGTGGCTATTGTTGTCCCTGACGCTCTTGTGCATTATTTATGAGGGCACATGGCTATTACTGTACTGGACGCTCTTGTGTATTATTTATGAGGGCACGTGGCTATTGTTGTCCTGGACGCTCTTGTGTATTATTTATGAGGGCACGTGGCGATTATTGTCATGGACGCTCTTGTGTATTATTTATGAGGGCACGTGGCTATTACTATACTGGACGCTCTTGTGTATTATTTATGGGGGCACGTGGCTATTATTGTCCTGGACACTCTTGTGTATTATTTATGGGGGCACGTGGCTATTGTTGTCCTGGACGCTCTTGTGCATTATTTATGAGGGCACGTGGCTATTACTGTACTGGACGCTCTTGTGTATTATTTATGAGGGCACGTGGCTATTATTGTCATGGACGCTCTTGTGTATTATTTATGAGGGCACGTGGCTATTGTTGTCCTGGACGCTCTTGTGTATTATTTATGAGGGCACGTGGCTATTATTGTCCTGGACACTGTTGTGTATTATTTATGGGGGCACGTGGCTATTGTTGTCCTGGACGCTCTTGTGTATTATTTATGAGGGCACGTGGCTATTACTGTCATGGACGCTCTTGTGTATTATTTATGGGGGCACGTGGCTATTATTGTCCTGGACACTCTTGTGTATTATTTATGGGGGCACGTGGCTATTGTTGTCCTGGACGCTCTTATGCATTATTTATGAGGGCACATGGCTATTACTGTACTGGACGCTCTTGTGTATTATTTATGAGGGCACGTGGCTATTATTGTCATGGACGCTCTTGTGTATTATTTATGAGGGCACGTGGCTATTGTTGTCCTGGACGCTCTGGTGTATTATTTATGAGGGCACGTGGCTATTATTGTCCTGGACACTCTTGTGTATTATTTATGGGGGCACGTGGCTATTGTTGTCCTGGACGCTCTTGTGTATTATTTATGAGGGCACGTGGCTATTACTGTCATGGACGCTCTGATGTATTATTTATGAGGGCATGTGGCTATTGTTGTCCTGGACACTCTTGTGTATTATTTATGTGGGCACGTGGCTATTACTGTACTGGACACTCTTGTGTATTATTTATGAGGGCACGTGGCTATTATTGTCCTGGACACTCTAGTGTATTATTTATGAGGGCACGTGGCTATTATTGACATGGACGCTCTTGTGCATTATTTATGAGGGCACGTGGCTATTACTGTACTGGACGCTCTTGTGTATGATTTATGAGGGCACGTGGCTATTGTTGTCCTGGACGCCCTTGTGTATTATTTATGAGGGCACGTGGCTATTGTTGTCCTGGACGCTCTTGTGTATTATTTATGAGGGCACAAGGCTATTATTGTCCTGGACACTCTTGTGTATTATTTATGGGGGCACGTGGCTATTGTTGTCCTGGACGCTCTTGTGTATTATTTATGAGGGCACGTGGCTATTACTGTCATGGACGCTCTTGTGTATTATTTATGAGGGCACGTGGCTATTATTGTCCTGGACGCTCTTGTGTATTATTTATGAGGTTACGTGGCTATTGTTGTCCTGGACACTGTTGTGTATTATTTATGAGACCACGTGGCTATTATTGTCCTGGACACTCTTGTGTATTATTTATGAGGGCACGTGGCTATTGTTGTCCTGGACGCTCTGGTGTATTATTTATGAGGGCACGTGGCTATTACTGTCATGGACGCTCTTGTGTATTATTTATGAGGGCACGTGGCTATTATTGTCATGGACACTCTGATGTATTATTTATGAGGTTACGTGGCTATTGTTGTCCTGGACACTGTTGTGTATTATTTATGAGAGCACGTGGCTATTATTGTCCTGGACACTCTTGTGTATTATTTATGAGGGCACGTGGCTATTGTTGTCCTGGACGCTCTGGTGTATTATTTATGAGGGCACGTGGCTATTACTGTCATGGAAGCTCTTGTGTATTATTTATGGGGGCACGTGGCTATTATTGTACTGGACACTCTTGTGTATTATTTATGAGGGCACATGGCTATTGTTGTCCTGGACACTCTTGTGTATTATTTATGAGGGCACGTGGCTATTATTGTCATGGACGCTCTTGTGTATTATTTATGAGGGCACGTGGCTATTACTATACTGGACACTCTTGTGTATTATTTATGGGGGCACGTGGCTATTGTTGTCCTGGACACTCTTGTGTATTATTTATGGGGGCACGTGGCTATTGTTGTCCTGGACGCTCTTGTGCATTATTTATGAGGGCACATGGCTATTACTGTACTGGACGCTCTTGTGTATTATTTATGAGGGCACGTGGCTATTATTGTCATGGACGCTCTTGTGTATTATTTATGAGGGCACGTGGCTATTGTTGTCATGGACGCTCTTGTGTATTATTTATGAGGGCACGTGGCTATTACTATACTCGACACTCTTGTGTATTATTTATGGGGGCACGTGGCTATTATTGTCCTGGACGCTCTTGTGTATTATTTATGAGGGCACGTGGCTATTTCTGTCATGGACGCTCTTGTGTATTATTTATGAGGGCACGTGGCTATTATTGTCATGGACACTCTTGTGCATTATTTATGAGGGCACGTGGCAATTGTTGTCCTGGACACTCTTGTGTATTCTTTATGAGGGGACGTGGCTATTATTGTCCTGGACACTCTTGTGCATTATTTATGAGGGCACGTGGCTATTATTGTCCTGGACACTCTTGTGTATTATTTATGAGGGCACATGGCTATTACTGTACTGGACGCTCTTGTGTATTATTTATGAGGGCACGTGGCTATTATTGTCCTGGACGCTCTTGTGTATTATTTATGAGGGCACGTGGCTATTATTGTCATGGACGCTCTTGTGTATTATTTATGAGGGCACGTGGCTATTACTATACTGGACACTCTTGTGTATTATTTATGGGGGCACGTGGCTATTATTGTCCTGGACACTCTTGTGTATTATTTATGGGGGCACGTGGCTATTGTTGTCCTGGACGCTCTTGTGCATTATTTATGAGGGCACATGGCTATTACTGTACTGGACGCTCTTGTGTATTATTTATGAGGGCACGTGGCTATTATTGTCATGGACGCTCTTGTGTATTATTTATGAGGGCACGTGGCTATTGTTGTCCTGGACGCTCTTGTGTATTATTTATGAGGGCACGTGGCTATTATTGTCCTGGACACTCTTGTGTATTATTTATGAGGGCACGTGGCTATTGTTGTCCTGGACGCTCTTGTGTATTATTTATGAGGGCACGTGGCTATTACTGTCATGGACGCTCTTGTGTATTATTTATGAGGGCACGTGGCTATTGTTGTCATGGACGCTCTTGTGTATTATTTATGAGGGCACATGGCTATTATTGTACTGGACACTCTTGTGTATTATTTATGAGGGCACGTGGCTATTATTGTACTGGACGCTCTTGTGTATTATTTATGAGGGCATGTGGCTATTGTTGTCCTGGACGCTCTGGTGTATTATTTATGAGGGCACGTGGCTATTATTGTCCCGGACGCTCTTGTGTATTATTTATGAGGGCACGTGGCTATTATTGTCCTGGACACTCTTGTGTATTATTTATGAGGGCACGTGGCTATTACTGTCCTAATAATACACAAGAGCGTCCAGGACAACAATAGCCACGTGCCCTCATAAATAATACACAAGAGTGTCCAGGACAACAATAGCCACGTGCCCTCATAAATAATACACAAGAGCGTCCAGGACAACAACAGCCACGTGCCCTCATAAATAATACACAAGAGCGTCCATTATGAGGGCACGTGGTTATTATTGTCCTGGACACTCTTGTGTATTATTGATGAGGGCACGTGGCTATTGTTGTCATGGACACTCTTGTGCATTATTGATGAGGGCACGTGGCTATTATTGTCCTGGACGCTCTTGTGTATTATTTATGAGGGCACGTGGCTATTGTTGTCCTGGACGCTCTTGGGTCAGGGAAGGGCCCGGGGTTTAGGCTTCGGGGTTAGCCTACTCCCTGGCCCCTGGCCCCTTTCCAGGACGGGGGGGGGGGGGGCTCTGGGTTCCGGGGTTGCCTGGGGTCTCGTGATAACACTCCATCCTCCCGGGTCTCTGGAATGCCCCCGAACCTTCCCTTTCATGAAGAGGCCAGGCTACAGCGCGCTGCACCTGGTCATAGAAGGCGAATCGGTGCTCCCACGGGATGCCGCACTGTGAAAGCTTCATCACCCGCCATCCGTCCCGGATCAGCACCATCTGTCGGTCATCGGAATCCAGGAACACAACGCCGTGCATCGAGGCCAGGCCCTTCTCGAGCAGGTACCTGGCGACCTCCAAATTGGTCATGCCAGTCACCAACGCCCCGGTGTCAATCAAGGCGTGGAACGGGGGCGAGGCGGTGGCAATGGTTTCCAGTAGGCCGTGGGGGGACCAGCCTTCACCGACGGTTTGGTAAGTCACCACCGAGGGCGAAGTCAACAGGTACATGACGTTGCCATCATCACCCCTAGCGAGGGCGAGGGCACAGGGCGAGAGCAGAGGGTGGGGGCTCGAGTGTTTCGAGAGAATTGCACGCCTCATGACAATGCTCCTTGTGCACGCCACCCCCCCCTGCACCTTGTCAAAATGGGTGATCATGGCGCCTCCAATAAAAAGGAAAAAAACATGGCGATGGCTGCCACCCCATCACTCACAAGTGTGCCCTAAGGTGTACACACCCGAGTCCAGCCACGGTGCACACTGTCAACAGAGCACCATCGGCAGCCGTTGTGGCACCCGCGTACATTCGGCTGCACCTCAAGGGAATCACTCCGTGCAGCTCTGAACCCGAGCCCGAGCACAGTTGACACGGCCCTGTGCCTGCTACCCCACCAGCGCCGTGGGGGAAATGGGACGTGGGCGTTCCCTTCTCCCCCGCCACCCACGCGGGTTGCAAAACAGTGAACGGTTCCCGGTGACCGGGAACTCAGAGGTCGTTTCCCCTCGGGTCTTGCAGGGGCTCGGGAGGTCGGAACTCCTGCGGCGGAGAACACCCCCGCAGGGTCCACGATGCACTGAGGTGTCCCCTGTCACCCCACAAAACCCTGTTGGGTAGGGCCGCCACGCCGCTCATCCACTGACTCCTGCCGGCCGGCATGCACCCAATGAACTGAAGGGGAGAGCCGCACTATAGTGCGTCCCATGCCTCCCATGGGCTGGGACGCAACCACAGACAGCACTGAGCTTAGCACCAGCGATGTGCTTATCCACCCGGGGGGGGGGGGGGCTGATCTGGCGGACCCAACCCCCCCCCCCCCCTGGGCCAAACCACCCACCCACCCACCCAAAACTAAAAAGATTGTCCTCCGGGGGAAAATGTGATTCTGAATCGAGAGCCAAAAGTGAGAGGCCCACTTTAGGTACATAAACTTTTTCTTGCCCTCATCCCCATCCGACCGCCCCCGTCCCGTAGACCAAACACTAAGCACAGCCTTGCTGAGCACTGAGGGGCAGAGCCACTGCGTGGCCAGCCCGAGAGCTCGCAACGGGTCGAGGTGCACTTTGGGTCACGGGATCAGGAAGGCAAACCCGGAGGAACAGGGGGTCGTATTGCGCCCGTGGCATGCTGAGGCTGCGGTTGCGTGGCCCTGTCCTCACACCCTGTCCCTATCCCGCCCTCGCAGCGCCCGAAGAGGGTGCGCCACACCCGCATAGCACAGACGCCCGCTATACCCTGCGCCCTGTGGTGCCCGGCTGTCCGCTGGGGGGGTTACCCCCTGCCTCCCCCCCCCCCGGACCCCCTGCCCCCCAGACCAAAGTGACCATCGTGGGAAAGAAGGAAATTTGCAATGGGGAAGATCTGGTTGGGCCATTCTTGGTGCACATACTTTTGGGCCCCAGACCCCCCCCTTCCTCTCTACTAACGCGGATGGGGGAGCGCACAGCCCGAGATCTGGGCAGGGTCGCTCCTCAGAGGATCCCACGTAGGATGGAGGCCCAGGTCCTTCCGTCGCGCCGCGATACGCTGGGGGGGGCAGGGGGGGTAAGGGCCTTAGATATCTGTATACAGCTGTATATAGATGAGCTCTCACCCGCTAACCCCCTGATCCCCTCAATCGCACTAGCGTCCAGGACTTGAAAAGGCGAATGCTTCCTCTCTACTAATACACCCCTGCCCCCGGCGCACACTGGTGCGTTGTGCCCGTCCATCGCGCCTCTGTGTTTGATGGGGCTCTCCACACGAATGGTAGATATTGTTGTCTCTTGCCCACGGCACCCCATGGCACTGCTCCCGACCAGGCCACCCACGACATGTGTCGGGTGCCCCCCAAAAGGGGCAGCCATGTGTGATCCTCCAGCAATGCGCGCCTCCGTCCTCCAGAGGATCCGTGTTGGTGTTGAGGGTTTGGAGCCGCCCCGCCGCACACAAAGATTGCATCCGACACTTCGGGCAGGGGAAGTCCTACGGCCAGGGTCAACAAACCATCCACTGAGCGTGTCTGCCTCATCCCTCCCTTTCTGGGGGCGCATTGAGCAGGTCATGGCCTGAAGTCCATCTCCACTCAGGCCGGTACTGCTGCCACATGTGATGGACCTGTTGACGCAGGTTCATGTCACCGCGCTGGGACTGAGTTGTGGGGTCCGCCCAGGGGGGTCCTTTCAGGAGAGTGTTTTTTTCTTTTTTTTTGTCACCCACCATCCGCCGTCAGTTAACCGCCAACCGCCGTCGGCTAAGCACCAACCGCCGACGGTTAACCGCCAACCGCCGTCGGTTAACCGCCAACGGCCGTCGGCTAAGCACCAACCGCCGATGGTTAACCCCCCACCGCCGTCGGTTGGGCCGCACCCGCCGTTGGTCAACCGCCTACGGCCGTAGCCAGTCCAGACACGCAAATACCGGAGTCCGCTTCTTTGGTTTTTTTTTTCCTGAAGCATGTCCCCCCAGGCTGCAACATGGGTGTCAACGGGTGTTGATGTGGGTGGGCGTGTCCCATAGTAGGTACGGGTGAGGTTCACGCCCCCCCCCCTCCTCCTACGGCGTGCGGCCATTCTAAAAAAAGAGCTGCGATTCGCGTGCAGCACCCGTCAAGCACCGGGGCGCGAGTGTGCGCCGGGGGCGGGAGGGCAGGAAGCGGGGTCTACTTTTCGTAGTGGCATTTGCCAAACTCGACCGGGAGGTTGTCGTTGGGCGTGCCCGAGAAGCCGAAGCGCAGCGGGAACAGGATGTTCCCCCCCAAGTCCTGCCCGCTGGCGGACAGCTGCATGCCCGAGTGCTGCATCGTCTCGGGGAACACGTACTCGTGGAGGTAGTAGATGATCACGTGGGGCTGCAGGCGCAGCAGCCGGTACAGGAGCTCCATCTGCTCGGGGTCGCGGCGGTCGACGAGTTCCAGAGGCCAGATGCTGTCGAATTCGCCCTCCTGCCTTGGACTTCCTGCGGACGCGGGGAAGGGGGGGGGGGGGCTACGGGGAGGGGGGGAGGATTTGGTGCCGAGTCAATTTGGCGGTGGGAAACTTGGCGGAGGCAAGGCACAAGGAAAGAGACGTGGGGCATGCAAAGCACAAGGGGATGGGGGGGACGAAGCAGGAGGCCCCTGGATTTGGCGCGGGAACTTTGGCGGCCGAATTGAAACGCCACATTTCCCACACCACCCCCCCGCCGCCGCCGCCGCTGTAGGAGAGTCTGGGGACCCCTGCCAAGAGCAGAGCAACACACAGGGGGTCCCGTGAGTGGGCCTTGATGGTCGGGTGCGTGAATCTCCTCCGGCAGCGCCGTCAGGGGGCCGGGGCATCGCCTTTCGGTCCTGTGCCACGAGTCAAGAGCGTGGGGCGCTGATTTACAAGAGTTTCACAGGGGGGTTGTTGTTCTGTGGTGGGGGCAGCTGGGGTTCCTGCGCGCGTTATGATTGCCATGCTTTGATTTGTTTTGTACCAGTGCAACCCCTCGCACCTGGTCTCACATCCTCACCCTCATTCAACTCTCTCTCTCTCTCTCCCTCTCCCTCTCTCCCTCCCCCTCCCCCTCCCTCTCCCTCCCTGTCCCTCTCTCTCCCTCCCTCCCCCTCACCCTCTCCCTCTCACCCTCTCCTTCTCCCTCTCCCTCTCCCTCTCTCCCTCTCCCTCTCCCTCTTCCTCTCTCCCTCTCTCTTTCTCTCTCGCTCTCTCGCTCTCTCGCTCTCCCTCTGGCTCTCGCTCTCGCTCTCCCTCCCTCACTCCCCCCTCTCTCTCTGGGTGGGGGGGGGGGGCTCAGGAGGAGGTGGGGGGACACGATAGAAAGGGGGAGTGAGGATTTGGGAAAGGTCGAAGGGGCCTGACAGGCAGGGCAGCGGAAGTGCAGGGGAGTACAACCTGCGCCATCCTTGTCCTTGGCACCGTCTTTGAGGGGCGTCTTGACGCCACGCACACGGCCCCCCGCGAGGTGCACGAAGCGGATCCACAGCCGACAGGCCTTGCGATTGAGGAACGGCCCCTGCACCGAACACACGAGGCTTTGGCTAGGAACACACACACCCGCGTGCCGACAGTGGCCGTGCACTCTGAATTTCTGCAGACAGCCCAGATGCGCAGGCCCTTCCGCAAGACACTGGGGTCCGGCAGCAGCAGAAACAGAACTGCCGACTTGCGCAAACCGCCATGAAATGGCCACCAGGGCCATCAACTTGCGACACCCGAACCACGGGTGGGGGACCTCGTGTGTGTGTGTGTGTGTGTGTGCGTGTGTGTGCACGAGACAAGCGCTTTAAGGAAACCTCCTCACGCGCTGCAGAGCAGCCCTAGACCCAGCGATGCATTGGAAGGGGGGGGGGGGGGGGTGGCACTCGCCGTCAGGGAGATGTACATCCCCCCCCCCTCCAGGTCCCCCAGCCTATGCCCAGCCACTGTCTCCCTGACGGCGAGTGCCAATGTCAATGGCTTTGTCACCGACAGTCACCGCCACCAACAGCTTTGGCAACATCCTCCAACCGCGTATCTAACCGCCTCTGGGGCCGCCTCCAAGGTGCCTCCCCGTCTGATGCATCCCTGCCGAGGAGGTCTTTCGTTCTGTCGGAAGAGTTGAGATCGCATGCCACTCTGCCCCTGACATGGCGGTGCACAGGTCAACCATAGCCACCCAACCCCCACAGAGCAAATGTCTCCATATCAGAGCCCATGTTCACCCACCCACCCGTCAAAAACACACGGATCTGTGCGGCTCTACCTCCACTAGTCCCTTGTTGCCCCTCTTTGCCCCTCCCCGCCCGGCTCCACCCCGCGACACCCTGCCCGGCCCGGCCCCGCCCTTCACCTTCACCTGCCCCGCCTGCTCTGCCCTGCCCCTCCCTACGTCACTCCATCCGCCCCCCCCCCTGCCTCCCACTGACGTCCCGGCACCTGCTCCATGTCCATCATATCGCAGAGGTTCTTCATGACCTGCACGAAGTCCATCATGCGCAGCCCCTCGTACCGGTACGCCAGCGCGCTGAGGCCGATGCGGCAGTCCGGGTGGCTCCACTCCGACTGGCGGCTGGGCACGTCCTTGCCCACGAACGGGACCGAGAGCAGCCGGCGGGACTTGGACAGATGGCCCTCGCTGTGCATGAGCCGCGCGATGTCCTCCGGCAGCAGCAGCCCGTACCCGACGCGGTCCACTTTGGACAGGACGTGCGGCAGGAGGCAGCGCAGCCATTCGCGGGACAAGTTCAGCATCTTCATGTGGTCGTCGGACAGCTGGCGGCCCATGGCATCGTCCATCTCCCCGTGCTGGAGGTACCGGGACACCTGCGGGCGGTGTGGGCACGAGGGCGCAGGCATGGGCGGCGGAGGGGCAGGACGAGAAGGAGCGGGGCTGTCCTAAAGGGGAACAAAAAAAGAAAAGGGATCGTGACACCAACAGAAAAGAACGTTCACGGGGACGGTCGCCGCTTCATGGTCAAGACATGGGTAACACACAAGACCACAGAAAGAGTATTGAACAATGGTTGGCAGTTGGCGGCGGTTGGCGGTTAGTGGCGGTTAGTGGCGGTTGGTGGCGGTTGGCAGTTGGCGGCTGGTGGCGGTTGGCGGTTGGCGGTTGGCGGTTGGCGGCTGCTGGTCCTTGGGGGCTGTCCTTAACAAAAAGAAAATTGGGGTTTGTTAAGGACAGCCCTGAGAAAAAGGCGGAGGCAGCCCACTCACATACTCCACCAACACACTCTGCCGTGCCCATCCAAAGCCGCCCGCCAGGCGAGACATGTGTCACATCACAACCGCGTGGCAAGGCGCGATGGCGGGAAGCGTGGGCCCCTTCCTCCAAAGCCCCCCTCACCCCCCCCCAAACGAGCCGAGTCAGATGGGCCTCGACAGGGGGCCTCCACCACCAGGGACCGCCACCCCCTAGGGAAGGTGTTATGCGGATGGGGCAGCCCTACCACTGCCAGACCAAGTGGAAGAAATAGGGGTTGCCAGCCACGGTCTCCGGGAGAGCCTGGCTTCAGAACAAAGGGGTGGGGGTCACATGCAGGTTCTGCTTGGGGTACCCCTGAGTACGAGTGGCCAGGAGCCCAGCGTCTCAGCCCCCTGATGGGCCACCCTGTATGTGTGGGACGTTCCGTGTGGATTGTCCATGGTTCTCACTATCACAAGTGGTCTTGTGGACCTGTGGGTTAATCCTCTTGGTTGTCCCGAGTGGCCTAGAGCGCGTGGATGCACACCAGAGGAGAAGGTGGCCAGTGGCTCACCCAGTCAGGTCAGTCCTCCAAAAGAGTAGCAAGGGACCCTTCTGAGAGGGGGCTTGTGACCCTTAGCCTGTGGCTCAGGAGTGTTTGGACAGGGTCCACACCTCACTGTGTGAGGATCTACAGTGGTACTAGTCCGATATGAGGACGGCCCTGTCATCACCCTGCATGTGCGTGGCATCCACCCCAGCGGTCATGTAACATGGACCCGACCCGTCCAATGGCAGCCACCATGAAGTGATGTGGTTAGGATTAGGTCCCCCGGATGTTTCACCCGTCTATCGCGAAGGCGGCAGTGGCACCACCCCTGTGGCCTCGCGGACCCGAAGAGGCAACCAGGATCCTCCAAGCGTGCGTGGTAGCATGGCCCGGCGCGGCCTGGCACGGTGGGGTCCTGGCAGAAGGGTCAAACCCAAAACCAAAACCAAAACACCCCAAACGAGCGGTGACACGATGGGCAGCGAACACTGGGCGGTCCTGAACAGCACTGAACCGAACAACGGCCGGACGCCGCAGTCCAGTCGGGCAGCCAGAGAGTAGCGGGCGGCGTTGAGATCGTGACAAGGACCGTCCCCGGGGACGATGGGGCCGACCGAATGGCGTGCCCAGGGGGACGGGGCATTGGGCGATGTTGTCGGTGGTGCACTGACCAAGCGCGCGGGGGATTGGAGACGGGGCGTATCTGCGCCACCGGAGGTGCTCAGGGGGGGGGGGGGGGGGGGGCGAAGGTGATGGGGTGGGGGGTCCGAGATGGGGAGGGTTTGTGGTCCAAAAATGGCCCAAAAATGTTGTCCCTTGACAAAATTTACTTTGCCCCCTGAGGAATGTTGTGACAGACCCGCCGGGGGGGGGGGCCTACCTTTTGCCAATTCAAGCACTAGCCCGGCTGAGGGGTCAGGGAAGGACGCAGGCAATGAGGGCGCAAAGGACAGAGATTTGGGATGGTGCAGTAGCAGTCGCAGGAGCACCCGCATATATCCCGTCGCCCCCCCCCCCCCACGTACACGTGGCACATGGAGGACCCCTGACCGGTGGGGCACCGAGTTCAGCTCCGGCACGTACGTCATCGTGCCAAGCCCCGCTTGGGTGCCCTCGGCGACCCCGCGAGCCACGGGGGACCTGAGGACTGCCCGGGTACCCCTACCGCAAGCGTCCGTGCTCACCGCCACCGAACTCGCCAACTCACCAAACCCGAATTTGGAGGCTGGAAAAATGGGGGGAGTGGGGAGAGTGGGTGGGGGGGGGGGGGGGTATGGTATGGTATGGTATGCCCTGCGGTCTCGGGGCGGCGCATCGCCTGCCCCTCACGTTCCCCGTTAAGGGCCCGGGGTCGGGGCAGTAGCCGGCATCGACACAGGGCCGGCTGGTGCACCCAGGGGGGGGGGGGGTTGGCAGCTCTGTCTCCCACCCCTTGCCCACCCATCCCCCTTCCTCTGGTGCTCCCGTCCCTCGCGCCGCTAACCGCAGGCACCGCAGCTGTTCTCGCCTGGCGCCGTGTTAAGGACGGCACATGTTGCAGGCCACTGTGTGGGGCGCGGCCTCCTCACTGGCTGCACCCTCAAGTCTGGCCAGCAACCAAATGTTGGAGGGTGCCGCCCGGCATAGGGCACCACCCACAAGTAGTTCATGACATCCTCCCGTGGGGGGCTCGCTCAGGGCTGTCTGTGACCCGTGCCATGTGCCGGCTGCAGGTCCCATCACTGGTGGCTTTGCCACTGGCCCTCGCCCCACACAAGTCATGGAGGGTTCCGCCCGGCATAGGGCACGACCCACAAGCATGGGAGGGTTCCGCCCGGCATAGGGCACCACCCACAAGCTGCAGGGAAGGGAGGAACACCTGTGCTGTCCACCGCGGGGGGGCAGCTCGCCTGTCCTCTCGAAACGGCATGTGTTGTGGGCCCCTTTGCTGGGCGTCATGCCTGCGGGAGGGTTCCGCCCGGCATAGGGCACCACCCACCAGCAGTTCATGGCATCCTCCCGTGGGGGGCTCACTCAGAGCTGTCTGTGACCCGCGCCGGGTGTTGGCTGCTGGACCCATCACTGGTGGCTTCGCCACTGGCCCTCGCCCCACACAGGTTATGGAGGGTTCTGCCCGGCATAGGGCACGACCCACAAGCATGGGAGGGTTCCGCCCGGCATAGGGCACGACCCACAAGCATGGGAGGGTTCCGCCCGGCATAGGGCACCACCCACAAGCTGCAGGGAAGGGAGGAACACCTGTGCTGTCCACCGCGGGGGGCAGCTCCCCTGTCCTCTCGAAACGGCATGTGTTGTGGGCCCCTTTGCTGGGCGTCATGCCTGCGGGAGGGTTCCGCCCGGCATAGGGCACCACCCACAAGTAGTTCATGGCATCCTCCTGTGGGGGGCTCGCTCAGGGCTGTCTGTGACCCGCGCCATGTGCCGGCTGCAGGACCCATCACTGGTGGCTTCGCCACTGGCCCTCGCCCCACACAGGTTATGGAGGGTTCCGCCCGGCATAGGGCACCACCCACAAGCATGGGAGGGTTCCGCCCGGCATAGGGCACCACCCACAAGCTGCGGGAAGGGAGGAACACCTGTGCTGTCCACCGCGGGGGGGCAGCTCCCCTGTCCTCTCGAAACGGCATGTGTTGTGGGCCCCTTTGCTGGGCGTCATGCCTGCGGGAGGGTTCCGCCCGGCGCAGGGCACCACCCACAAGTAGTTCATGACATCCTCCCGTGGGGGGCTCGCTCAGGGCTGTCTGTGACCCGCGCCAGGTGCCGGCTGCTGGACCCATCACTGGTGGCTTCGCCACTAGCCCTTGCCCCTCACAGGTCATGGAGGGTTCCGCCCGGCATAGGGCACCACCCACAAGCATGGGAGGGTTCCGCCCGGCATAGGGCACCACCCACAAGCATGGGAGGGTTCCGCCCCGGCATAGGGCACCACCCACAAGCATGGGAGGGTTCCGCCCGGCATAGGGCACCACCCACAAGCTGCAGGGGAGGGAGGAACACCTGTGCTGTCCACCGCGGGGGGGCAGCTCCCCTGTCTTCATCTATCCCATGTCGTCCCTCCCTCCCCGCTCCCTGCTCCCTACCCGGAGACGTGGTGTCACCTGCCCCAGGCCGGTCTGTGACCCCGGCACTGCACTTGCCCAGGACCCAGTTCCAGAGGCTTCGCCCCTCGACCCAGTGACCCAGTTCTCCCCCAGGCTGCACCCATGTGCCAGTGCGCCTATGGGCCCCGCCAGCGGCTGGCACAAGCTGGCTCTGCCACAGGCGGGGGGGGTTGGCTGCTCATGCCCAGGCTACCGCCGGGTGCCAGAGTCGGGCGCTAATTAGGCCAGGGTGTGGGGTCGGCCCACGGATTCCCGGCAGGAGGCTCTATGAGTGGTTTGCTGCCAATGCCCCCCCACCTCCCCCCCTGTGTGCAGGCGGCAGCACATGAGCCGGTGCCGCCAGTGTCGCCCGGCTGACGCCCTGGGGGCTACCGCCCCCTACCGGGAAGCCTCCTCGGGGGGGGGGGGTCCGGGGGGTGGGGGGGGGTGTTGCGTGGGGGTAGAGGGGCGGGGGTGGGGGGCTGGGGGGGGGGGGGGGGCTGGTGTTTCGTGCGGGGGCACTTACACCCGACACCGTTACCATGCCCTCCCCAACGGGAAGAACACCCAGGCCCTGTCGTTCGGGGGCTTCGCACCTGGTTTATCTTATCCCCGGCGACCCTCTAACCGCACCTTAGCCGGGGATAAGACCGGTCGGGGGGGGGGGGGCGAAATGGGGGGGGGAATGGGGGGGGAATGGGGGGGAATGGGGGGAAATGGGGGGGGGATGGGGGGAAATGGGGCGAAATGGGGGGGAATGGGGGGAAATGGGGCGAAATGGGGGGGGGATGGGGGGGGAATGGGGGGAAATGGGGGAGGAATGGGGGGAAATGGGAATGGGGGGGGAATGGGGGGAAATGGGGAGGAATGGGGGGAAATGGGGCGAAATGGGGGGGGGATGGGGGGGAATGGGGGGAAATGGGGGGCACATTACACGGGATGTGGGTTGTAGAGGGTTGTGGCAGGACGTGGTTGAGGAAAATGGGGGGAAACGGACGAAAACCGCGCTCACCAACGGAAAAATGGGAAACTTGGCCACCCACCGACACCCACCGCCACGGCGGCCAGTGCGGATGCCTGCACCCCCGCCCTCCCGACCCCCCTCCCCCCCACCCCCGGTCGTCGCCGCACCTGCTGGTCCGTCATGCCGCTGAGTTTGTTGGCGCGCAGCCAGAACTGCATCCACCGCGCCAACAGGGGCTTGAGCTCCTTGTCGTAGAAGGCGGTGCTCAGCAGCACCAAATGCGGCGTGGACTGCAGGCACTTCAGGCGGCAGCCCTCGGTGATGACCCGCTTCAGTTCCTCCAGCACCGTCGTCGCCTCGCGGCTGTCCTGCGCGGAACAGTGAGGCAGGGTCGGCCCAGGCAACGGCCCGTGGGACCCAACCCGGGGGCCGTGTGGCGGAGTCGGCGCGACGGACCGTGACGGCCCTGAGACGGGGCGTCGCTTGAGGGGGAGGGAGGCTGAAGGGGGGGCTTCCCGAGCGGTTGCAGAAGCGGTTACTGGTAGTTGCACAAGCGGCTGGGGGCCAAGCTCTGGCGGTCACAAAACGGCTGGCAGGCAGTTGGGGGGGGGGGGGGGCGGAGCAGGCTTTGTTGATAAGGGGGAGGGGGGTCTTTTGGCTCTGAGACCCAGCCACCAGAATAAATCTTGACCCAAAATTTGGCTGAGGGAAAATCAAGTTCGAATAAGCGGCCCCTTTATGGGACCCCCCCATCGCCCCCCTGTGTGACATTCCATCCGGTTGATGTTCCTTTACGGGGCCCTGCACAGTCACCCGTTCTTCCCTTCACATGTTGCGTCGGGTCGCTGCTTTCTGTCGGCCGCTGCAGCCGGTGCTCCTGCTGGTCGCGTTGCCGCGTTTGCAGAGCCGCGTGGTTGGTGTGCTGGGGCTGTGCTGGATGTGCCGCCTGACACACTAATTCTTTATAAACAAAAGCCGGGACGCAGGCAGGTGGGGTGGGATGGGCTGTCACAGCTGAAGGGGACCCCCCCGCGCGCCGCTTCACAGCCAAAGCGTGGCCCTGAGGCGGGGCATAATGGGCGCACGACTAAACGCAACGGCAGTGCGACTGCGCGCGGCGGCGGCCCCACGGAGCGCAACCGCACGAAGGGGCAGTGGGACTCCCTTCGAGGGGCCGCGTGGCGGAGGGCGAGGGCACCCTGGCCCACCGCGACGGCCGCGTGCCCGGCGGCGGCCACGGCGTGGCACAGCGCAACGACTGCGCCACCCAATGCGATGGCCGTGCGGCTCAGTGCAACGGCGCGGGGTCCCTGGTCCAGCAGGTCCACACCCAACCGTTCCGTGGTCAGGGGAGGGGGATGACTTTGTGCGGGGGTCATGTTGCAGGGGAAAATGTCGGGGGGGGGGGGGAATCTCGCCGCCCTTGCAAACCCCAAAGCTTTGCACTGCCTCACGCACACACTGCACCGCTAAAGCCCCCAGAGTTCGCCAGGGGAAAATTTCGCCACCTTCTTTAAAGACGAGATTTTCCCACGAAAAGATCCCCGCCCGACACTACCCCCCCCGCCCGACACTACCCCCCCCGCCCGACACTACCCCCCCCGCCCGACACTACCCCCCCCGCCCGACACTACCCCCCCCGCCCGACACTACCCCCCCCCGCCCGACACTACCCCCCCCCGCCCGACACTACCCCCCCCGCCCGACACTACCCCCCCCGCCCGACACTACCCCCCCCGCCCGACACTACCCCCCCCCCGCCCGACACTACCCCCCCCCCCCCCTGGTATTTGGGGGCCCACAGTGGGGAGGGGGGGGGGGTTACGGGAGTCCAGCGCCGGCCTCAGAAAGGGGGGATAGGGGGAGGGCTGGGGTGGGGTGGAGGATGATGGATGAGAGTCCCCAATCCGCATGATTCACACGATATCGCACGGCACGACACTGTTCTGTTTCTTTGTTCGGCGCCGACGTTCGATGTTGGCTCAAGCCCTTGACCGAGCCGCACTACTGGCAGGGGAGGGGGGGGGGGGACAACTTGGGAACGTGCAAAATTCGGAATGGCGAGATTCAGTGCGGTGAAAATTTGGCACAAATTCTTAAATACCGTAGCAAAATTTGGTGCAAAAATTTCCAGATCATGGCATAAGAACAGGCATACACCGAAGTTCTCGCAGGTAAAAGTACTGTGTTCAGGAAATTGAACCAAGGACCTTGGGTTCCAGAATGCAATGCTTTAACAACTCAAGTACCACCGGAGCCTGTTACCCCCCCCCCCCCCTGCCCGCCCCTTGCAATCTCCCCCCCCTAGCGCGCGACCGCCTCCCCGGTGGGGGGGGACGCTCACCAAGTGACGGTCTCCCGGGTAGGGGGGGGGGGGGGATTGCAAGAGGGGGGGGGGGGGCGGGGGACCACTCTGTGAAACAGGGTTTAAAGCTTGACCATGATGTGGTGCTGATATTACCTGTCGGACAATTCAGCCCCGGTGGAACATTGTGACCACCACTACACCTTCATAAATGCCTTCGGTCCTGAAACCCCATGGCGAACTTTGGTACAATTTTGTGGTGCCAAAGTTCGCCGATTCCAAATTCTCAGCCCCCCGGTATCCCAGGCGACAGGGGCCTGGAGGTGAAGGGGGCATCAACATGGTCCGGCTGCAACACCCCCCCCCCCCCCCCGTGCCTGCTCCCCACGGCTGTCATTGCCCTCCATTCCATGGCCGTCCGTCCCGGAGGCATTCGTGCCGTCAATGTGCACTTCTCCGCGCCCTGCCCGGCCCCTACACCTCTCCCAACTGCTCCTTTGCGTCTTGCTGCTGGTGCAATCTTCTGGCTTTACGGCCTCGGAGGGGGAAGGGGGGGGGGGCGTCCTTGGGTTGGCCGAGGCTCGGATCCCGTGAGCCGTATGGCAGAATGAAACGGAAGCGCAACTCAAAGTGGGGCCGTGTAACTCAATAACGGCCGTGTGACCGGGTGGGACGGCCGGATGACTCAACGTTGATGCCGTGTAACTGAAAGTAACGGCAGTCTGGATTCCATATGACGGCCGTGCGACCGAATGTGCAGGCAGCGGCGCCCAATCTGATGGTCGTGCGACCGAATGTGACGGCCGTGTGGCTGAGGGGTCACGGCAACCACTCGATGTAACAGCAGGGCGACCGAATCTGACGGCACTATGACTCAACGCAACCGACGGGTGACTGACTGCGACGGCAGCGGGAGGAAATGCAACGGCGGTGCGGCACAATGTACGGAAACTGGGCCGTCAAAACCTAACCACCAAGAGAAAGATCCATTGGTTTCGGGTTACCGGCTGGGGTTGCAAGGGAAAAGGAAACTTCAACGCTGACACTTGGTGCATTTTTCAGCCGCGGAAATCATATCTGTGATGCACAGGGTTCATTTAGGTTCCAATCAATAACAAAAATTAGTCAAAATCCCAAAGAATCTTGCCCGAAAATCGACGTGCAAAGGTTCCAGTGCACTCTATCCGGAACGTGTGTGTGCAACCAATGCAACAAACATAACGGGGGCGGGGGAAATTTTCGGCACCCCCAACTTTTGGTGCCTTGCGTACAGTTGCGGGAACCACAGTCCTTGGGATACGCCGCGGATACAAAAAAAAATTCTTTTGGGATACGCACCGGGTACACAACATCATTCTTCCGGATACGGAGGATACACAAGAACAATTTTTTGGGATGCGCACCAGCATAACGACTGATCCTGACATGCAATACACGGGCACCAGCACCTCCCTGCAGAAGAAAAATGTTAGCTGCCGGCCCAGGGCGCAAGAAACGGCCTGGATTGCGCAAAAAATTTCGGGGGGAGGGGGTTTCGGCACCAATCTGAAAAACGAATTTCTCCCCGGCCGAAATACTCCCACCCCCCGTATTTCATTTGAAATGGATCATTTCATGGACACAAATTGAATACAAAACGAATACCAAACATGGACCAGCACACGTCGGAGGGTGCACCTGGAGGGAGGTGACCGCCGGCCCCACGTTTCCGGTGCAGTAGAACACGGCGTCCAGCAGGTGTAGGGGCAGGCGCCAGCGCAGGCCCTGGTCGCCCGGGTTGGGGCTGCTGGTGAAGTCCAACGGGACCTTGTTGCCGATGGGCCAGTGCAGTTCACTCTTCAGTGGGTGCAGGATCATGTCCACTTCGTCGATCATGACCACCGCCGATTGAAAGATGCGGAAGATGGTGATGCAGGTGTCGCATTCCGTGCGCAGGCCGGCGACCTGCTGACTCAAGGTCTTGTTCTTGTCCCGGATCAAGTTCATGAACAACTTCTTTCCGGGGCTGGTCTGGGACTGCATCTGAAGTTGGTCTCTGCAAAGAGAGAGGGATGATCGCGGAAAAGGTAGCGATCAAGCGTACTACACTAAATTAGCAGACATACAGGGGCAACCGGGCTTTCAATTGAGGGGTGGGGGGGTCGATAGAGCCCCCTGGCTAGACCCCCAAAACGAGCTCCATTGACGGGACCCCCGAGACTGGCCCCCGGGCCTCGGAGGTGACCCAGACCCAAAAATCGGCAAAAAATGAAATGGGATTTTTGGAATCAGCACGTCGAGGGGGTTGAGAAAAGTCATCATTTGCCATGTATTTGGTTAAAAAATTGACTATTTTTAAAGCTCAAAAAAAATTTTGGCGCCTTTGGCGCCAGAGTTCATAACAACTGATTAATGGTGCCCTTTTCCCAACCCCCCCCCCCTCACTCTATTGACCCCCCCCCCCCCCCCCTCACTTGAAAACCCGCCACCCCCAGGATCCCATCACCCAGCTAGATCACAAAGAGGCTGCAATACGAGCTATGGAAATCGCCTCAAAGAAGACAATTGATGATCTCGTTGGTAGCCAATTTCTCAACAGAATTGCTGGCAGAAACTACAAGTAGTGACAATGACCAAAAGGTGGGGTACAAAACTGAAGCTCGTTCTTAAAGATGCTTGAGCAATCTCTTGGCTCAAAATCTCACTGTCTCGATGATCTCAAGTTCAAGAAAAAGTCTCTGAAGGAGCAGCATGAACAGGAAGCGGGTGTGTGAGTGGGGGGGCAGGGCAGGAGTCGAGGGGGAGAGAGAATCACGACAGGTCGGGATAGGGTTGGTCCATGGTGCACCCCAAGCGCTCACCCAGACCCGGATCCGATTCAATGTTTCTTTTTATGGCCCCGTCTTCAGGTACCCCCCGTCAGCCCCCCTATCGCCCCCCGTGGGAGGGACGCACTGTCTTTCAGGCCGGCATGGGTTGACTGCAAACGTGCGTTCTTGGGGCGACGCCCGAAGATTCCCCGGCGCCTTGGGCCATGGCTTGGGCCATGATCTAGTGACAACGGGAGCACACACAAAACCCGTAGGAAGCCACGCAGCACCTACGAGCGGGGATGCATTGGAAGGGGGGGAGGGAGCCCCCCCGCCCCCTCAGGGGCACCCAGCCTATGCTCGGCCACTGCGTCCCTGACGCCAACTGCCGGTCGCAATGGCATTTGTAACCGACAGTAACCGCCGCCCAACCGCTTTGGCAACCTCCTCCAACCGCCTGTCCAACCGCCTCTTGAGGCCGCCTCTGAGGCACCTTCCCTTCTAATGCATCCCTGCCTACGAGCCTCGACCGGTGTCCATGGGCCCCTTAAAGCCCTCAAGGGCTGTTTTCAAGCGATGTCAGCCCCTTGGTGTGGATTCACGCAAAACACTGGGTCCACTTCGTGAAGTGGGACCGTGAAGAGCAGTTCTCTACAACGAACCCAAGCCAGGCCCAAAGTGCCTGGGGGTCTTCGGGGGTCGTCCAAAGGATGCGAGTCTTCAGCCACTGCGAACCAGTCAGTCCCCCACAGGTAGGGGCCCAGGGGGGGGGGGGTACCTGAAGATAGGGCAATAACCAAGAAAATTTGCCGAAGCCCCGGGTCTAGATGAGCGCTTAGTGCGCACAACGGACAAACGAAGGTGATCTCTCATGCAGCCCCCATTGTCTCCCGCATCCGCTTGGCACCACCGCCGGTGAAAAGTGCCACAACCCCCTGCACATCCCGGACCTGCAAAGGAGGAAGGAGTGCATGGCTTTTGTCATGCAGGAGGCCCACATGCTCACATGCCGTCGATGCCGCACAAAAGGCAGTCACTGTGGTGAGGCCCACTTTCGGGGGGGGGGGAGTAGACCAGGGGCGGAAGGAAAAAGGTTTGTGCGCGGGGGGGGCTTGTTGGAGCCCCTTTTCCAGACCCCCCCCCCTTTCAGGGCTCACGTGACGGGGACCCCCCACGGGCCGACGGGGACCCCAGACGGGCTGACGGAGGAGGGGGGGAGGGGGGAGGGGGGAAGGGGGTTCCTGAGGCACCATAACACATATATATGGCTCAAACTGATCCCCACGATGCACTGATCATTTTGAGGTATGTATCATGGCGGACTTTTTTGGGGAAAAAAAAAAGCTTCTGGGCCGCTTTGCGGCGCAGGTGGTGAGTCATCATTAGAGTTTTTAGACGAGCCTCTTGGGACTGGCCTGTCACGAGAGCCCCTTTCCCACCCACCCCCCTCCTTTGGGGGGCTCGAACGACCCCCACAAACCTTTTTGCGCTCTCTCCAGTGAACCATATCGGCTTTGGGTGGCAGCAGCTTGCTGAGGCGCCCGCTGTCCCGGACCCACCATCCATGTGCAGCCAGCCGGCAGAGGGGGGGCAAGAGGGGCAGGCGGTGGGTACAGGGGGCAGGCGCCGACCTGATATTGATGACCTCCAGGAATCGCAGCATGAAGGACTTGACGGCCGTCGGGTTGGCGCACACGACCGCCCCCAGCTCGCCCGCCTGCTGCAGCCGCAGCTGGACAGCAGGCTCCACCGGGACGCCGCGGTTGAAGGCGAAGGTGTGCACCGGCTTGTAGATGAACGCGGAGAATCGCTCGCGCATGACGCCGCGTGAGAACTCCACGAGCGCATGCGGCACCACCTGCACGGAAAATGAAGACACAGCAAACCCTTTTGGAAACGGCCAAACAGCGGACCACAGGTCAGCTCAGCAAGATTCAAGAGGCCTGCCCGGTACCCGGTGCATCTCAGTGACCACTTTGGGTGGAACTGTCTGCATCAAGCATTAGCAATGATGTCTGCGGAGTCTTGCTGATACAGTGGAAGCAAGACTCGTAGATGTGCACACACAGTGCCCCCTTTTGGCGGGCACTTTAGGCAGTACACAGATTCATCAGGATCATCGCACGGCAGCACTACACGTGGCGGCTGGCGGTGGTTGACGGTTGCTGACGGTTGTTGGCAGTGATGTACGGCGGTTGGTGGTGACTGGTAGCGACGGAGGAGGTCCTCGATGCGCAGTGACGGTCTGTCTGGCTTTGTCGCAGCAAAATGTACCGCAAACTCTGTCCTACGACAGATGGAGCACCTGCATCATCAACCGCGAATCCTGCGCCAGCATCAGCGCCAGGATGGGCGCCACGACTGTCGTCTTTCCGTGCCCCATGATCAGCTGATGGCACAGGGATTGAGGTACCGGTTTGCTTTGGAACGCGTCAATGAACTTCATGACAAGCCCCACCTGTGGGAGGGAAGTCGGGGGGGGGGGGGCTTTAAAGGGTGAGGGCAGAGGGTAATGGAACAGGTGAACGGGTGAAAATCCACGTGTGACATGGCATCACCTGGTCACCCTCAGGGCTAGGACCGGTGGTAATGTGGTTATTCTTCCAGCATTGGTGTTCAGCCAACAATTTGCACTGTTTGATGATGACAGAATCAGAGGTGACCTTAGTTGTTAGGCTGGATGAGGAGGCTAACCATTTCCACTTTTGTTTGAGTTAAGAATGGAGCAGCTCCACCAAAGGAAGATAAAAGACAATGAGAGGCATAAAAGGAGGCCACACATGAGGATGGAGGGCATTCTGCAGCCCAGTGAGGTCGTGGAAGGAGAAGGCCGCATGACTGTGTGTGTGCGGGCGGGCTCCATACCAATTGCAGTCATAGGAAGGCAAGGGCATTTGGTTAAAATTACTGATGCCTCTTGGCAATTGTTGCACCCCCCTTTCTGCGGAATCAGAACCTCTGAAAGATCAGGGACCAATCTGATCTCGGTGATAGCTCTTACGTGCTCTATCATAAAATGCTGACAGGGTAGAACACGTTCCCCGTCCCCATCCTCCTCCAGCCCTTGCAGGACAGGGGCTGGAGGTAAGGCGGGTTGTGGTGTCTTGGGTCTGAGTCGCTTCAGTGCTGGTGGAGTCGAGGGTCGGTGTGGGGACCTATAAGAGGTGGCCCGTCCGCATGTGTGCGCCGACTGGGCAAGTGGCAGTTTGTGTGCCCGCTCAGAAGATGCTACAATGGTTTGTGTCTTGTTTGGAGGGGGAAACGGTGTGTGCACTTTATGATGCCTTAGCCTACAGCAGTGCCAAGCCCACATTGCTTGAGGGTACATTGTGGGTAGGAGGGTAGTTTGTGTAAGTCACAGGTTTGAAGCTGTGGCCGCCTTGGCAGAAATCCAGACACATGGTGCCCCCGGGAGCTCCACAGGTCTACCGGCTGGCACAATCGCCAAGAGTGTGGTAAAGCCTGATGCTGGCATGAGCCCCGTCGTTAGTACGTGGTGAAGCGCCCATTGGAGGCAGTGTTCCTCCACCTCTTCAGCTGTCCTGTGTCAGTACTTATCATCATATGTCACCGTGCTGGGCTCGGCCACCCATTTCAGTGCACGAAGCCACCGAAGCAGATCTGCACATCTCCCACAGCCAGTCGCTGGGGGGGGGGGGGTACATATTGCTAAATATAGACGTATATGCGTGTGTAATGTATGATTGTGTGTTTTGGGTTTGTGATGCTATGTGCCACCAAAAAATTCAATGCTGGAAATGAAGAAGTACAAATCTACTGATTCTGCAAATATTGAAGAAAGATTTCGATCAAAATGCTTATCGGGCATCGTAATACAAGCGTTATGGAAGAAATTGTGAGATGCGAACACCGCAGAAAAATCGAAGCCATGCCTAAGCAAGCACCGGAGCAATTGACAGGTATTGTTGGGCAAAGTTTTTATGAATTTTCCTTGAAATATGAAAAAAAAAATAGAACTTGTTCTCAAGTTATAATCTAATTGCCAGTGGCTGTATTCAATTGTCAGTTCAAATGTATAGCTTTTTTTATTCATTTTAGCTCTTAATTTGCTATCTCTGGCAGGAGTTTGATATTCTGTGTCGACAATTTGCCCAGCTCTGATGTCTGCTTTGGCGCTGTGGTGTGTTGCAGGGGCAGGAGCACATGTTGGGACCCACAGTGAAGGCAGAGGTGAGGGCAGGGTGAATGCGGACAGGTGTCACCTGCCCGCCCCATAAAGTGATATTGTGGATGAACTCGAAGATCAAAAACCGTGGATCGAATGCAATAACTTTGGCCCCGTTGGCATCTGTCTGCAGCTTCGTGTAGTGGCGGCGGGCAGTGATGTCTTTCGCAAGGGTCTTCGACTTCTGCTGAATTGAATGCTGCAGTGCTGTCAGATTGCCCTTCACCTCACCCTTCGCGATGCCGCGTGCTGTGACGAGCAGCTTCAGCAGCTCCCTAGCGGTGGTCATGCACCGCTTGAGCTGCCCAATGCGGTTCGTGGCCAGCAAGATCACGCTTGTGAGGCGTTGGATGAGCTCACAGTACGCCTCGTCAAGGAAGGGGTTGATTTGCCGCAGGACTGCCGTGCTGTTGGGGCAACCCAGGAGCTTCACGAGGAGACTGAAATTGATGCTCAGACCTAGGCCTCCCCATCTGTGTGAGGTGAGGGCAGTGGCACTAGGAAATGAACATCTTGGTGCTGTCCCATGCATACACTAATCTTTTGTGGTGGTTGTGTGCTACCATGTCCTGTGGCTGTGTCGTGTGGTATGGTGTGGTGTGGTGTGGTGTGGTGTGGTGTGGTGTGGTGTGGTGTGGTGTGGTGTGGTGTGGTGTGGTGTGGTGTGGTGTGGTGTGGTGTGGTGTGGTGTGGTGTGGTGTGGTGTGGTGTGGTGTGGTGTGGTGTGGTGTGCCGAAGGCGCTGTTACCAAATGTCAATGGCCGGGATGCCTTGCATACGGGAAAATGCAAAACAGGAGGGCTGTGTGTCCGAGTGCGCGCGGTGTGTAGTGTGTTGAGGCAGTCGGCCTGAGCCTCCCTGGGAGCGGCGCCCATCACTTCAAAGTCACCCTGGGGACGACCTGCCGCTCCGCGTGCTGGTGCAGCTGAAGCTCCCACAACGCCCACGCCATCATGCCCCCGGGCCCTGAGCAGGCCTTGATGAGGCTGTTGCGTGCTCTGGCGTGGGCCAGTCAGACCTTCTGTGACGCCGACAGCACTTGCCGGATGAACTCTGTCCCTGGCCTAGCCAGACCCATGTACGCCGCCCGTAGGGGCAGTGTTGCGATGGCCGCCGACCACTGTTCGAGGACTGTGGAGCCCCACAAGTGGCTTTGCACATGTGAAGCCCTGAGCACCGCATAGGGCACACCACATGTGCAAGCGCTGCTGGGCTGGTCGCCACTCATGGGACTGCCGCAGGCACTCCCATAGGTGTGGGGCCGTCTCTGGGCTGCCTCCGCACAGCATGCACATGCACTAGCATGCACTGCGGGCATATGCGTGCACAGCTGCACGTTCCTATGCTCGCAGAGCTCCACCAGCACCATCACGGTGGGGAGGGGAGGCAGCTTGGCAGCTAGGCAGTGTATGGAAGGATTTCCACTACCCACTGCCCCCAGGCAGTGAGGCAGTGTACAGAAGGATCCCCACTGCCCACTGCCCATCGCAGTAGTGTGGTACACAGAAGGATCCCCTGCCCACCGCCTGATGAGCTGCCCGAGCGCCGGCCCCATCAAAGCCCGACCAGGGCAAGGAGGCACATAGGCCTGGGCCCAGCGAGAACTTCAGAGGCACCATCAAGCAGAGCGGCAAGGCGTCCCTAGGGCAGCCCAGACAGCAGCCACCCGGCTCCAGAGAGAGTGATGGCCCTCTGCCGCAGGTGCACCACATACTACATGCAGCTTGCGCGTTTAGACACACAGCCCTCCCGTTTTGCATTTTCCCGTATGCAAGGCATCCCGGCCATTGCCATTTGGTAATAGCGCCTTCGGCACACCACACCACACCACACCACACCACACCACACCACACCACACCACACCACACCACACCACACCACACCACACCACACCACACCACACCACACCACACCACACCACACCACACCACACCACACCATACCACACCACACCACACCACACCACACAACATGGCAGTGGTGATGGGAACACGCACGCACACACACACACACACACAATACACACACAAACGCACAAACACACAATCGCACACCCGCACGCACGCGAGCACGCACGCGAGCACGCACGCGAGCACGCACACACACACACACACACACACACACACCGATATAATTGGGACAGCAGCATCTTCTGCTGCGCCGCAGCATTGGAACTTTGGCTGCTGCCACTGTTCACCAATTTGGTGACGTAGCCTTTGGCCTTGGCCACAAAAGCCTGGTCTTTGGCGCACAACTGCACCATTGTCTTCTGCAGTTGCTGGATCAAAACCCCAGCGCGCTCCACCGCAGCCACGCTCTGTGCGAACGTTGAGATCTCCGCCTCAGACAACCCCAAAATCTGCGGGTCCGTCTGCGTGTTTGTCTTCTGGGCATGGTATGCCACGTCCTCCTGGAAGCGTTGCGTCATGGCGGCCGCCGAGTGCGTGCAGGCGCAGGCATGCTTCTCCACAGAGAGCGCGATCTGCGAGGGGACGGCCGCCAGCCCCTGCTGCTGCCGCGTGCGCTCTGCTACGTACTGCTTCAGCTCCACCACGCTCAAGGGCATCGTCGCGAACGCCACCATTTCGGCCTCAGTGACCTCCAGCGGACTGCCGTCCCCGGAGTCCATAACGCGCACGGGACACAGCGTGCGCCGGTTGCAGCTCAGCTCCCCAAGCTTAAGGGCGTCCCACCAGGACATAGGGCCAGGGGTCCATTGGGGGAGCTCGGCCCGGCCGGGGTGCTCGTAGTGCTTTTTCGGCAGCACCCACCGGATGTCCGGCTTCTTTTGCTGAAGGAATTTGGAGATCTCCTTCATCAGCCCGCCCATGACCCCTTGGCCGGGGAGGAACACCTGCAGACAGCATTGGTATTGACCGAAGATCATGGAATTGCCTGGAAAGGCATTGCTATGACAAGATCTCCCTCTGTTCTCCTGACAGGCTTGGGGGTGAAGTGCACTCGGAGCACAGCATCAAGGGTCTGGCGCAACACATCTTGCCCCAGCCGATGATGGTCCAAACTACAGTAGTACCCAGGGAAGCCTCAAGCCAAAGGGTCACATCTGCCCTGGTCCAGTGTTCTCATGTGGTGTCGGGCCGGAGAAGAAAGCGACATGGCACTGGGGTGACCTCTCGCACCACCGTCCCATGCCTCTCTGCTTCTCCTCCTGCTGCACCTCAGTGAATGAGCACGCCGATAAGGCAAGGATTGATAGGGGGCTGCCCTTCAAGCCAGGGCAGGCCCGCCCACTCTGCTTCAACAACGGTGGTGCGGTAGCCCAGCGCAGGACCATTGCACGGGCCAAAGGGAAGAGGAGTGATCGGATTGTGTTGTGTCGCTCAGACAGCAAACGGGCAAAGCCCGGCGCAGGGGGATCGCCAGGGCGTGCTGCTTGACTGAGGCAGCACGCTGCACATGGACGGCTCCTAGCTGGGAGAGGGGAGTCTGCTCTAATGCGACTGCCACTAGGCAGCCATGGCAAACACTGTGACAGAGGGTTGGACGTGCAGGCCCATGCAATGTCAAAGCACGTAGATGTGACCCTTTTACCAGAGGCTTCCCTGGGTACTACTGTGGTATGGACCATCCTACACTTGAACTGATGTATTGCACCGGGCTCTTGATCCTGGTGCTCCAAGTGCACGTAACCCGGGTGAATTTGGGTGAAAACTGATTCAACAAAAACTTGAGCAAACATTTCTTACAATTTGTTGTTCCTACTCAGTCTTATAAGACCGGACCAGAATGACAGCAGACAATCCCCTGTCAGAGAAAGACCCAAGGAGAAAAACAAGATCCATCCATTCGCCACAAATACAATAGACCGGAATATTGGCGGTCAAAGGACGAGCACTGCTTCTTGCTGTGCATCCGTTGTAAGTTATGGAGCACTTCCCACCCGCCTCTGCCGGTGCAGCAATGCACCAACAATGGCATTGCGATTTGAAGACGTTTACCATGTGACTTTGCCAGAAAAGGGGCATTGGGATGAATCCAAGATCGGCAACACCTCCGTCTTGAACTTGCGGTCGTCCTTGAACTTGGGCATCTGCAGGGCCAAACTTCTGTTGACACACAGCATCCGGAGGATGGACATGATGTGCCCTGTCTCGCGAGTTTCCTTGGCTGGCAGCAGCCTCAAAAGGATGCAGCCCCAGTTGTAACTGATGTCCTCATCGGTGATCTTCAGCTTCAGGGACTCCGTCAGGAGCTCGTACAAAAACAGAAACCCGAGGTTCTCTTTGCCGCCTGAAATGAGAGGCAGGCTCGGATGGGTGCCAGGGGCCATGGTGCGTGTGAAATGAGTGCCTCTGTCAACATCACACCGCAGTATTATTGGGCAGCTCTCGTTTTTTAACATCGCTGGCCCGATATGAATAAAATTTGCCGTGGGTTGTGCTCAGAGTTTAAAACTGTGAAAAGAACAATATGCTAGAAAATTAAGCATCAAGCCCACTGAGGGGCTGCCATAGCATATATGCGTAGGGCATCATGCCCTGTCAAGGTTCAAAACCCATTAAACGTTCCAATAAGAAAACCAAAAGCTGAACAGAAAATCCAACACTCGGAGTGTTGTCTCAAAGCAAACAAGCAGGCTACAAAGCCACGGCGGAGACAAGTGTGGAGGTAAATTTATCTTTTTCCCTCTTCTTCTTCTCTGTGCTTTCCGAAATATTGTACGAGACTCCGCCGATTGAATTCAATGAGATTTTTTCACGCTTCTACAGTCAACAGTAGTCTGCCTGCAACACATACAGAAACAGAACACTGAGCAGGTGCCCGGCATCCACAGGCAGTAAAACAAGACAGAAACAAACAAAAATCGGAAACCAGAAGCGTGCACATCAATGCATACACACAGAGCCAAATAAGACAATCCGCCGTTACTACTGAGCGAAATACACCAGTCAATTTTACATGCACATCACCCATCCAAAGCTCTTGGGGCGCCGCAGCCAGAGCCTCGATTCATGGTGGCTGGACTTTGCGCCGAAGGGGAGGAGGGCTACCACGCATGTACCGAGGAAATGGGGAATTTCGGGGGGTCTGAAGAAACCTACAACATGTCTCTTGCCTACTTCCCACTCCACAATGTCGCTTAGTCCTACACCATACAAAATAGCATCAAATAACCCCCAAAAAAGCTCCAGGGTGTTGTTGTATGGAAAAAGAGTGGGTGTATATTTGTTACTACGTCGGGACAAAGCTTTTTCGTGCTGTACCCTCCCAAAAATAGTGATACCGCAAAATAATTTTGCCCCGTCCACAGACAGGCCCTTCACATGCCATGTTGAATCACTGTACAGGCCAGTGGGGAGGGGCATGCGCATATGAAGCAATGGCCTGCTCATGGACAAAAAGAGTTTGTTTGGTTGGGGGGGGGGGGGGGCATTAAGGAACTAATGGCATATCAGCTGCATGCCTTTGATCTTCAACCCGCCAGCCACGCACTTCTCCAGGAAATCAATGGCGGGCTGGCCCTCGATCTCCTCCGGCGAAGGGCGTGCGTACGCTGACTGCTGAAAGTACTGCGTGAAGTGCTTGCTCCAGAAATCCGGCGTGGCCTCGACGCACGTGCGGTCGATCAGGCTGTCGAAGCAGTACCAGACCATGGGCTTGCGGGGGTACACAACGACCATGGACTTGGCCTTCTGTGTCATGCAGCTGAGCATATTGTGCCGGTTACGGATCAGCACCGACTTCGTGGCATCAGCAGACTCCTCAATGCAAAGATCGAGCACCCGCAGCTCCTCCGTCGAAGACAATCGGCATGAGGCGTTGATGTGCGGTAGCTTCTGCACGTACGCCTCGGTCTCCTCGACGAGGCTCCACGGGCACTGGTTGGCCAAGGGGCTGCCCAAAGTGGCCAGGGATATCTTGAGCCTAGTGAAGAGGAAAGGAGGGCAAAGGATGAAAAATGCCCCCTTTTGTACTTCCAGGACCTGATGCCTCCATCTGCGTCGACACGTAGCGCTGAGGGTTGGTGCCGAGTGGTTCACACATTGCAGATCCAAGCTTCTGTACACATTGGAGATCTCAGCTGGTTCACACAAAGGAGATCCTACCTAGCTCACACATTGGAAATCCAATGTGTTGTACATGTGCCGATTGTAACCATCCAAATGTGGCACACTTGGGCTTGAACAAGTGAAGCAGCCATGCCTACCAAGCCATCAGAGAGCAATGCAACAACATTAGATACCTCAACATATACCTAAAACTGATTCCGTGTTTATTGGAATCGAGATCAGAGTAGTTTCTATATCTTGGGGGGAGTGGGAGGCTTGGAGGCCTTGGGGCCTGGGGCCTTGAGCGGTAGGTGGCAGGGCGGGCAAGGGGTCCCAGCTGCCAACAGCAGGGCAGTCAAGAACGGGTGCACTAGACAATAGACATAGGACCCACTCAAGGTGATGACGTCCCATTCAGACTACAGGCAGGGTTAGAGTCAGGGCAATACAGTACAAATTCAAAATTTTTGTTTTATTGTTTTGCACAGAGATCGAAAATGAGATGGTCAAATAATTTTGGTAGTTTTCTTATTCTTGTATCTGGTTTTTCTGTTGTTTGACCAGCACACTTATTTGATTTGGCAATTAATATGTTTTTGGACACCCATCTTTCAACTGAAACCTAGAATTGTATGATGTGGTCAGAGGATTGGTAGGTCGAGCAGGTGTCTACGCAGCGGCCTGTGAGACACAGGTGGTACTTAGAGAGCAAACGAGAGGGAAACAACAAGACCAACAGAGAAGAGGTACTACATGGGGCTGAGAGACAATAGCAGCGATGGGGCACACCAAAGTCCACTCGCAATAAAGTAAATTTTGCAATTGATTTTTTTTGGTACACAATGAAACTGTGCTTCTGCGCACCCAATTAATTAACATTGCAAATTAATATTTTTTTGTATCAGGCTATTTGTGACCAAAGTTGCCCAAATAATGAATTATCTTTTAAATCAGTTTCGGATTCTTACAGTAGAGCTGGTGCAATTGGGAATATTTCAAGCCCCACTTAATGGTGCAGGGTGGAGCTACCCCCTTTTAACTACATTAGCAGCGGCAACAGCAGCAGCAGCAGCAGCATCAGCGACATCAGCAGCAGCAGCAGCAGCAGCAAAGTGACATAAGTGACAGTGTGCTGGCATGATTTGCTAGGGCGAGGATCGGAATCTGTTTGCTTGGCTGCCGGATGCCCAAAATGCCTACAGGATGGCCCAAAATCTCTGTGGCACACTTCTAATGTGCATTTGCCACATGGCCGTTATTGCATGAGCACTTATTACCAACATGGGTGGCATTTATGTTTAAGGGCACAAAAATCCCCAAGTGCTCCCACGCCTCACGGTGCAATGTCCCACGTGGCCTCTGGTTCGCAGCAAGCGTCCCCATGCATGGCGCATGGGATGAGAACCTAGCAAGCAACTAGCTGTTCAGTAGGTGACCCAAGCCTTCTTCAGACACCACAACGTCGAGCTTCCCAACCATTCATTCTTGTTTGCTTGCCGCCGGTGTGCACATTGGTGGGCGACTCACAATGGTCGTTGACCACCCCTATCTTGTTGTAATAGCCCGTCTGGGTTGGTGCCCCATATCCATTGCAGATCTGCTATGCCAATGTTACCACCTGACCATTTCACTATGCACTATCTTGCCATGTAAATGACACACTTGTAGTGCTAATAGTTGGGATCTAAACCACAACACAAGGAAAAAGTACAATAGTGACCCAAGCTGGTTTGCACAATGTACACCTTGTCTGCACCGGCTACATAGTTTTGTGCGCACTAGTATGGGCCAATGTATGGGTGGGACCCATGCACACGCATCCCCATTCCCTCACGGCAGACAAATTTGGATCCCCCAACAACATCCCATGGGGGATTGTTAGGTAGGTTTACCGAGGTGCTCCTGTTTGTGGTGCATACCCCGTCACATTGGAGAATTCTACCTCTTTCCGGCATGAAAAACCCTCTTGCGCAAGGAACGCCTCCCTCAACAGTGGATTATCCACTCGCTTCTTGGATCACCAAAGCAATCCGCGGTTCAAAATAGGCCCAAGGAAGCTGTACAACAGACTCCAATTGTGTTGTTAATTTTCTGAAACCACAACGCGGTTAAATCGTACTTGTTGGGCCAAATTTAGTGAGCACAGGGGGATTCGGCCCTTCTTCCACCAGAAATGGGATTGTTCCTTGCAAAAAGGGAGGTTATCCACAAGAGGATTTTCCATTGCTGAAGTGGGTATGATGGCAGCAGCAGCTAGATTTTCAATTGAAGAGGTGGATTCTCCAGTGCAGGAAGGGGAAGGATTCTGCAGTCATAGAAGAAAATGAAGGGCTGTGATCCGGGGTGATAAGAGTGTACACGCTGAGAAAACACCCTCTCCAGTGTGTGAAATGCATTCTCTAGCCCCTGTCATTAACCCTCATTGATCAGGTGAGGCCAGTGCTTCCCTTGTCACTATCTGACCACTTGGATTGTGAGTTCTGCAATGCGACATGTAGTGTGATACAACACACAACACATGCACTGCAAAGTGCAATTAGGTGCAATCTTGGAGAACGAGGACGCGTGTCCCTGCTTCTCCCAAACAACTTCAGGCTTGCACCTTTCGTCCTGGAGAAAGGTGCCACCTGCCCCCGCTTGTCTGGAGAGGCGCTAGGTCCAAGTGTGTCACAGACGTTGCACCTTCAGTTGCACAACAGCACCTTGAATTGCCGACAGATGCACATTTCTGTGGACATCGCACTCAAGGTACAGCTAGGACACCCTCCCTGCACACCTTCCTAAAACGCTCACGGAAATGTCCCCCAGTATATCGCCACGGTGTGTTGGAATTTCCCCCCCATCCCTCCCAAGCTGAGCATTGAAAGACATCGGATTTTGCAATTAGCGGGCAGTTTCAAGAGGGCCGCCGGCATGGACAACGATCACTGGGCAGCTCAAAGCAACCCTCACTTGCCAACACAACTGTGCACCAACATGAGACGCACACGCGTAAAGACTCACACTGCTCCCTACAAAGTACACACATGGTATCAGAATGGATTAGCTATGATGCAACAACGTCGCCCAGGGCGCTTTCTGAATTTCTGTACCCCCTCTAGACATCGCAATGCATGCTAATATTGTCCTAGAAACAGACCGACTTTGAAGCAGCAGGCAGTGTCTATCATGGTAGTTGCTACATGGCATGTCACCAATACATCTCAGTGCACATTGCATGACAGGAATTGATTGAATGTAACGAAGTAATCATCCCTGCGGTCCAAACAGAATTCTTCCAAAGAGAGACGGGAGAGCACGGCAGGTTTCACAGACACATGTCGACAGGGCTATCCCCCAGGCTGGCTTGCAGGCGAGTTTCTTCGCAACTGCAAAAGGCGTCCATGCAGCAAGGGGCCGGTCCACACAAGACCAAGCACACATGACCCACTGAGAACACTGCTTTTTGAACTGGGGCCGAAGAATCCAACAAGTAGGGGCACATCGGGCACATCGGGCCCCGTTTCTGGCGAACAGCCCGTGTCACATGCCTTCCGCCCTTCCAAGGGCTGCGCTTCAGGGGGAGGGTGGCTCAAGAGCGGCTGCAGCAGCGGTGACTGGCGGGTGGAGAGCAATTTCAGTAGCCGTGCTGGCGGTTGAAGGGCGATGGGGGGCGGACAGAAGCGGTCGGGGCAAAACTGACAGTCATCCCCGAAAGGGGGGGGGGGGGGCACCCCCTTCCAGCGCAGGTCTGCCCCTTCCCCTCCCCAAGCGCACCTGCTCGCGTGGGCGTCGGGGTGGCTGTCGCTGCTCATGTGCTCCAGCAGGTCCCACAGCTGCTGCTCCTCCGGGGACAGCACCGTGTCGGACTGGCAGGAGCTGACCATCTCGCACACTTCGTCGTACTTCCGCATCGCGAACCGCAGCACCAGCAGGTACAGCGCGGAGGCCAGCGTGGGCATGAAGAGGGCGGAGCGGGAGATGTGCACGGGGTAGACGTAGTGCTTGGCCTCACGGATGTTCGCCACCCAAATCCGGTTCCCGTGCTCGAGGACGATGTCGCTCGGGAAGTGCATCGACGGAAGCGGCGCGCGCGACAGCCCCGGGCTCGGCCACTCGATGTCCGGGCGCGACGGCCGCGCCGCGGCGGACACCAGGACGAACAACTCGCCTTGGTCGTTCTCGAGGATCACGCCGTGGGGAATGGCCTGGAGCATGCGTTCGGTGGACGGGCAGGCCTGCGTGGACAGGAACAGCCCGGAGTGCTCGTCGCAGTAGAGCCGCGAGGACTCCGCCCCGTGCCTCGCCCGGAAGGTGAGGCCGAGGCGCGGGAGCTCGATGACGTCCGCGCGGCATTCGTCGGAGGCCTTCGCAACGACCGTCTCCGTCCACACGAGGCAGTGGGACAGGTTGTCCAGGCGAACGAGGACCTGGCGAGGAGGGCGGGGGGCAGGGGGTGGGGGCGAGGGGGCATGGGCGGCAACGCAGGGTGAGGGCGGGGGCCGAGGGTGGAGGATGAGGACCGGGAGAGATGGGCGGAGGTTGGACGGATGGATAATAGGCGGTTTGTACAGCGCGTCATACCGCCTGTCCAAACAAGAACACGCGTCACCACAAGAACACGCGCGCAAGTTCTCTTCACTTTCAGGCACTTTGAGCACAAAATGGACATGACCAGGGTTCGTCCTTTTCCTGAAAAGCTCCAAAATGATGCTGCTGTGGTCCATCTCAACCGGGGGTGGGAATCTGCGGGAGAGGCACCGTAAGAACACGCGGATGTTATGTTCTTGTTTGGCGCGAGGGTTTACCGCCTTTCCAGGGTCCATTGTATTCATTCGATGGACTTCACTTTTCTTCATTCACTTTTCTTTCTTAGTGTCGCTTTTGCTTTTCGTTTCCCGCCTGTTGTGCACGCGGCAGCTCCATCCATCATCCATCCCTAGAAAACTCGATGTCAGGGCACGAATGCCGCGCGATCAGCCCGCCAACCGGTGTGCGCGCAACTGCTGCTTGTTCCGGCGTCCCACGTTTATGACCGCGTGTGGCGGTGTGCCGTCTGCGCACGTTTGGATCGAGGGGGGGATCGGAACGGAGGAGGGACCGGGAGTGCACCGCGGGGGGGAGGGGTGCCGGAAAAAAAAAGCAAACAAAAAGCGTACAGCACCCAGTGTTCCCAAGTGGTCTCCCACATCAGTACTAACTGGGCCTGACTAGGCTGAAGTTCTGAAATCGGACGGGTTCAGGTGTAAAGGGCGAGGGCAGAGGGCCAGGCGAGAACAGGCAAACCTGCGCCAGCTGGTGCAACGGGGTGTCAGGCTTGGAATATAGCAGGTTCAGTAACGTGAGGGGCTTCGTGTTGTCCACGGACCTGTCGGCGCGGAGCGGGAAGCGCCGCACCATCGCATTGGCCTCAAACTTGTCATAGACATTATCGGTCTGCTTCAGGGCTTCGCTGGGCTGCAGGAAAATGTACACCACTGAGTCCATTTTGGCAGAAGATCGGACTCGCGGTGGCTGGGTACCCACGATGGTGCCGTCCTCATTCTGCCAGAAATGGTAGTCCTCCAAGAGCGCAAGCGGCAGCAGCCCAAACAAATGGGACCTGGGGAGATGAACGCATGCATTCCTGCACCGCCCCCTTGCGTCCTTCCAGCGCCCCTTCAGCCCCTCCTCATGTATCGTGTTGGGTTCTCTCGCATCCTCCTGCATGCTCTCACATCTTGTTCGGCTGTTATTGGGGGAATGTTTGCCCGGCGCGCTACCTTTGTACTACGTATCCTATCTCTAGCCCCAAATTTATCCTCACCGAGGGAAATCCATCAAGTAGACCGCACCAGACCGCAAACCTTCCGTGCAAAGCACGTTGCATGAGCCGAAATATGAGAATGCAACAACACAAAATGTCACTCCCACCATTTCCAACCACCACCCTTGCCATCGTCATAAACTGGGTGCAAACGATGGGCCAGATTCTTAGACACGGCGAGAAGGTACTCCAGATTGTTTGGTGAGGGGGCGCAAAAACAGGCACAGTTGGGGAATGGTCAAAAAAAGATGCCCGGTGCGTGCCCAGCGCGCTAATACTCCCCCATTCACACATCCTTTTGTACTCTCCGGTGGCCTTCTGCATCCCCTTGAGCCCTTCTTCATGCACCCCCGTGTATTGAAGTAGGCGACAAGCAGCTGACAATGAGATAGGCGACGAGTGGGTGACAAATGGCTGACAAGCGGGTGACAAGTGGCTGACTCTTGAGCGCTTCTTCGTGTATCCACGTGTGCTTTCTGCTTCCTGACAACCTCCTACATGCTTCTGATCCTAGTGCCTGTCGCCATGCATCCTCCCACCTCATTTCTCCTCTTGGTAACCTTAGCATTCCATTGCATCCTCAAGCATCGTTGCATCCTCGTACACCTTCTGAGCCCTTTGTTATGCATCCCCTTGTAATGGTGTGCATCCTCTTTCATACCCCTAGAACACTCTGGAGCCCTCCTTTCAGATGCTGTTGTCTTCTCCTGCATCCTCCTGAATGGCCCCATATCCTTCTGAGCCCTCCTTCACGCATGGATTGCATTCTGCTTCATCCTGGTACATCCTGGTACATCCTGTGAGACCCTTTTTCATGCCTCCTACACATGTTGGGCCATGCTTAAGTATCCGGTTATGTTCTGCTGCGCCTTCATGCATCCTCTGGAGCCCTTCTTAATGCATGCCCTTGCCCTTGTCCTTGTCCTAGACCCTGTTAAACACCTGATCATGCACCATGTTGTATTCCGCTGCATCCTTCTACATGCTCCTGTATCCTCTCAAGCCGTTGTTCATACATTCAACCGTATTTTCTGCCATACTCCTCACCTCTCATCCTAGTACCCATCTTCATGCATCCTCTTGCATCCTTTCGTATCGTCACACCCTCCTTTCTCCTCAGGGTGACAGGTTCACACATCCTTTTGTATTTCCCGGCATCCTTGCATCCTCGTTCACCCTCCTGAGACCTATGCCATGGTCCTTGTACTAGCCCGCATCTTCCTCGGTAGTCCTCGTGAGCCCTTCTTCATACCCCCTCTGGTATTCTCCTGGCTCATCCCACATCATCGTATATTCTCTTGATCACCTGCTCATGCACCATGTTGGATTCCCCTGCATCCTCATACATACTCTGAAGTCCTTCTTCATGTATCCTCTTGTTTTTTTTTTTTATATCCTCCTGCATCCTTCCGATCCGAGTGCCCATCTTCATAAATCTGCTTATACCCCTGCTTGAGGTCTTGCCCCTGCTCCAGTGATGAGGGGATGATCTTTACAGCCGAGAACCCTGACCGTATCGTCGTGTGCACAAGTCGCTGAAAAGCAAAAGACCTGGGGATGAATGTCTGGATGCCAAGCTGCTTGGACAAGTTGCGTGTGATGGTGAGTGACTGTGCCGGGCGATGCACAGACCCAGGGCCGCCGGCAATCAGCTTCGGAATGGGGTGCTCGGTTTTGGGGTCCACCTGCATCACAGTGCGGGCACTGTCCAGGTTGTGGTAGCACCACCGCACGTCAGAGGTGAACACCAGCGATCGGCGGTATCTGCGTCCGAGCTCCAAAACGTCGTAGACGTGGACTACGGACGCCTCGCGCAGAACGATGATCTCTCGCAATGCAACGCCTGCGGGCAGCGCATCCTTCTCCTGGAGCGACAGACGGAGATGCATGGCGGTAGGCACGGAGATTCATTTGTGTGGGGGGACAAGGGGGGAGAACAACGTTGCTGCATTCTTTTCCGAATGGGACCCGCAGGTGTTGCCATGCAAATTGTATTGGCAACACTACCGAGGGGCAGTAGCATGATGGGCCAGACTCACAGGTGGAGAAGGGCCTGGCAGCGGTATAGATAACAAAAGTGGGAACGCGGGATGAGGATGGCCGACACAAGACAAGGACAGAATCATCTGCACAGGATGTGGATGGACCGATCAGAGACAGGTATAGGCAAAAGTTTGATTGACAACAGTATCAAGAAGCACCGACGTGCACAGGGTGTGTGGATTTCACAACACCGGATAAACGTCAGCGTGCAAACGAGGTGCAGATGGATAACACGGTCGAGGTATCCCCCCCTCTTGCGCAACACAGGCCGGCTCTAAAAAACAGGACCAAGGCACCATCGGTTGCCTTGTTTGGATTATGTCTGCTTGTGACACAGGTGCTGTCGGAGATATCTTACCATGGAACACGCCCGTAAGTGTCTCCTGCATGAGAAAAGGCATACTGCACCATTCATTTTCCACACCCACTGTGGCAAGCATGCCATGGGGCCAATGCAGGACGCAGGGTGGTAGTCTCCTCAGTGGGAGAAACGCAATACTGCTGCTGCTGCTGCTACTGCACCAACTGTGGTCATCAGCCGTTGCTGCACCGAATCCTCTCTACCAAACATGGATGGTCTCAAAGTACGAAAGATGAAGCCATCCAGGGTGGAGATGATGCTCTTTTGCTCATGCTTACATTCAAGGTGGATAGTGCAGATTGACTGTGTGGGGTGACAGTGTGGGATGACAGCAAACAAGAGTATTGACACAGAGTGGTACAACAGAGACACAAAAGGGTGACAGTGTAGAATGGCAGTATAGAGTGATAGTGTAGAGTGACAGTGTAGAGTGACAATTTTGAGTTGCAATACGTAGTGATACTTTTTTAGTGGCACTCGAGAGCGACAATGTACAGTGTCACTGTGCAGTGACATTGCTGCCTTCGTGTGTGTGTGTGTGTGTGTGTGTGTGTATGCGTTGGTGCAGCACAGTGTTACGGGTCACCTGCAGCGCATTTCTCTTTTGTCGGCAGAAACTTGCAGCAGTGAATGATGGTCTGTTCACTTCTCGGCTGCCTGTCATATTACAACTATTCACCAATGATGAGCTTGTGTTCCCAAGCGCTGTGATCGTTTATGACAAGTCTATATTGTCACTTCACACCGCTGCTCTACACGGTCACTCTATGCTGCAACTCGACACTGTTACTGTACACTGTCACTCTCTTCTGTCAGACACATAGAGATGGCTGCCAATACCCTGTTCCCTAACATGATCGAGAAAAGGAGCTCTCTACAAGGCCGCCGGCGCTTTATCTGCTTGGGTTTCGCAATTTTGGTCCAGAGTCCCTGCATCAGTGTCAGTTCCCGCCAGATACACCTCTGCCCTTATTTCTGCCCCTTCCCCCCAGCCGGAATCATTGTGTGTAAATCAACAGACCCCCTTCAAAACTGGAGGGGTGCTCTACAGCATGCGGGAACATGGCGGTGCCCACCAGGACAATGCTATTCTTGGTGGCTGTGCCCCCTTGACCTTTGCCCATACTCTTCAAATTCTTCTTCACGTGGTACACGCCCCACATCCAGTGTCTCATACATGTCATTTGCATGCACCCTTTGATTGCACTGGCCGGATGAGAATCACGACACTCAACCATGTTTAACAAAATGGACAGTTGGCTTGAGTTAGGTCCCACAAGCGTGCAGCACAAGCTACTGAGCTGCGTTAAATCAAGGCGAATGCACCAAGCTGATTCCTGTTGCTGCCATCATTTTTTCAAGCAGCTGGTGTGGTAGCCTCTGCAAACCTTCCTTTCCACTTGGGAGTAATGCTGTTATACCGCTTACAGCAGTCCAATTCTACAGTGCCAGTACCACGGATGGTATCCATGAATTGGAAACAGCGGGCGGTCTATAATGGAACAAAATGGGAGGAGGCCGGCATTTCCAATGATAAGGATTTGACAAAGCGTGTCGTGGCCCGTGCGGAAATGAGCTGCCACACAGGCAGCGATACTGTGTCCGGTCCAGCACAGCTGTGCTCCGGATTTTCGTTTGGAGCAGAATTAACGACGCTGTGGTGGGACATACACACACACAACAACAGAACATTATCATGGCATACCTTTTCTTTCTCCTTGTCCTTATCCTTCTCCACCTCTACAAGCGGATCTGACAGGATCCCGCACAGCATCACCACCCTTTCATCGGCACACGGTGCGTCGGGCATAAACACCGTCAGCCCCTTCAAGAAGCGCATCACAGGCTGCAGCGCGTTGTGCACCCACATCTCCGAGGACTTGAGCGCACTGGGGAATGGGCGGCTGAAATAGGGCCTGCCCCTGCGCTTGTCTGCGGTCCACCGCTGCAGATCATGCCGCACGCCCGCCAAGCGGAACCACTCCCGCTCAGTTTTGTGCTGCACTTCGGCACACTGCATGAGGTTCGCGTTGGCCCCCGTCCCGAAGACCTCTATGAAGTCCGGGAAGCGGTAGTACGGCTCCGCCAGCACCGTCAGCTGATGCTTCTTGAAAGTCAGCTCGCCCAACTGCACGTTGATCTCCGTGTCGCACTGCGCCGTCTTCGCCTGCAGCCACGCCTCGTAGTCATCCGTGGGCTTCATATCGGCGGCCCGCTCCAGCTCCGTGTCTGGCACAAACCTGGACCGAGTGTGAGGACGTGGTATGCCATCGCCCTCCCGTCCACAGCGCACACGCGTTGCCCATGCTCGCCCCCAGCCCCTTCACTGTACGGCCCCCTTCCCATTTCCCTGCCATCCTCACGTGCCCCTGTATGCCCTGATGAGCGCCGGGGGGGACCTGGGGGGAGGGCGGAGGGTGAGGCCCAGGCCTGTGCTTGAAAGGGGTGTTGTGGGGGGGGGGGGGGGGCTCCGGGTCCCAAAAATATCACCAAAACTGGCCCAAAGAAAATTGTCCTTCGGTAAATTTCGTTTTTTCCCACTTTTTGGTGAAGTAGGGCGAGGGGTCCAGTGGGGGGGAGGGTGGGGGATAACACCAGAGTTGAGGCTAGACTCCGGCAATCCGATGGCTGCCGGATGTGAGGGCAACTCTGTGCCGGAGGCCGCCGGATGCGATCCCTCCCTCTGCCCGAGGCTGCCAGGTGCGGTTATTGTGGAACTTGTGGACGTGCATTGGTTGTAACACTCTCTCCCGGGCTTAAAAACCTGGTAGCCTTGCCAAGGAGCGTCTACTTATGCTTCTGGGGGAGTGGTGTTTACCCTGCCAGAGGCTGCCGGATGCAGACAAAGTCCTTGCGGGAGTCTAGCCTCAACTCTGGATAACACCCATGCCCATGTTCCAACTGACGCCTGCGGAGGAGAGTGAGTCAGATGCAGGCCTGCGGTTGAAGGGGGTGCTGTGCGCACCCCCCGCCGCCGCCCTTCGGAGATGCCTGTCACTTCCGCCCCAACTTCTCGCGTCCGCCCCCCATTTCCTTGCAGCCGTTCTGCAACCGCCCGCACGGGGCGCTCGTGAACCCTCGCTTCAGCCTCCCTCCGGGGGGGGGGGGGGGGATTGCGGTCAGGGAGCGTCAAGTCCAATAGCTAAAAATTGCGGGAAATTGCGGGGAAATTGCGGTGCCGTGACCAAACCTCGCAAAGTCTCAAGGAGCACACTTCTGCACAGGGGACACACAGGCCACCAACAAGCTGGCAAGGCGGACAATCAAAAAGTAATTGCGGAAAAATTGCGGAAAATTGCGGAAATTTGCGGAGAATTGCGAAATTGCGAAAAATTGCAACCCTCAATCCCCCCCCCCTGCCTCCCTCCGCCTTAAGCGCAGCCCCGCTCCGAGGGCACAAACCTGCCCTCGCAGTTCAGGCCCGGCATGCAGGCCCAATGCCGCTGTACGAGCTGCTGGCCTTCGTCCTTGGCCTGGCTGATCTCCCGCAGGATGCCCTCCATGATGTCGTTGCAGGGGTCAGGGTGCGCCTTGAGCCATGCGAGCAGCCGCACCCGTAGCACCTGAAACATGTCGAAGATCTCCGTCTGAGGGATGCCAAGCGAGTGCTTGAGGCCCTGGTCGGTGACGCGGCTCTGCTCCTGCTCGTCCTCAGCTTCGGCGTCGAAGCGGTAGTTCACCCGCAGGTAGATCTGCAGAGGGCGAGGGGCGGAGGGTGAGGGGCAGAGGGTGAGGGGCGCAGGGTGAGGGGCAGAGGGTGAGGAGGAGGAGGAGGAGGAGGAGGAGGAGGAGGAGGAGGAGGAGGAGGAGGAGGAGGAGGAGGAGGAGGAGGAGGAGGAGCACCAGCGTCGGTCCCAAGGCTGGGGCGCTGTGTGTACATTTCTGCCCCACGCTGGGGCACTCTGTGAGTGTTCTTGCCCCACACTGGGGCGCTTTGTGAACGCCTCTGCCCCACGCTGGGGCGCTCAAGAATGACTCTGCCCCGCATTGGGGTGTTCTGCGAATGTCGCTGCCCTACGTTGGGCGCCACACGAGCATCTCTGCCCAACGCTCGGGCTTTTGGTGAGCATCTCTGCCCCACCTTGGGGCATTCTGCGAACGTTTCTGCTTGGGCTGCGTCTCTCACAGCCCAGCGACGTTTGCAAGCCGGAGGTGAAGCCCCGGGAACACCCACCACGTCTACTCGGCCTTCCCCAGAAAGTCACCTCAGATGGAGTGGAGCCATCGAGCACACAGGTAGAGGACGCAACAGTGGATCAAACTGTAGCATTGCGAAACACCGGCGCTATGACCTGGACGGCCTTGCCAGGGGGATCATTCTCCGGTGTGCGGCCAGATTCGTCTTACTCTGGTGGAGGCAAGACAGAGGACTCCCTCGCTTGGTCTGCGTGGGACGTGCGACTCGCAGAGCACCCCCGGAAATGTTCACAGAGTGCCCTAGCGAGGGATGCTCACAGAGCACCCCAGCGTCGGGCAGGCACGTTCATAGGGCGCTCCAGCGTGCAGCAGAGATGTTCACAGAGCGCTCCAGCGTGCGGCACAGACGTTCACAGGGTGCTTCTACCCCACACTGGGCGCTCTGTGAATGTGTTTGCCCCATGATGGGGCACCCTATGAACGTCTCCACTGCATGATTGGGCATTCCACGGCGGCTCCGCCAGTTGTTGGGGCAGCTGGCGGGCGAAGCGGGGAGCTAGGCCACAGTGGTCGTCGGCTGCGACCCTTAGACCTCCCAGAGACACGATACTCTCGCACGCACTGGGCGTCACAATGAGATGCAAATGAAGGCTGGGTGCAGCCCTCACCGTGGCACCTCGAAGGGCAGCATGGAGGAGCACCACGGTGAGGTTGACTTGAGAGTTTATGATGGAAGAAGACCGTGGATCACGAGGGGAAGCGCACATGGCGGGCCACCCCGTGTCCCTGAGAATGAGAACGCTGAGAACCATCGGCACATGCTAAGGGACATGCATGCGGCACGAGGAGTGAGCCACATTGGCTCGCACATGACGTCAAATGGCAGGTGATTATCACAACGCATTACGTATGGTATTCACAGACCGGTGCCTAGCAATGCGTATGGGCAAGCCGTCCCGCGGCTACCATCCTGAGGGTTTCTGTACTGGTGCCAGGAGAGTGAGGGGCACAGGGTGAGAGGCGGAGGGTGAGAGGCGGAGGGTGAGGGGCGGAGAGGGAGGGCAAAGGGGGAGACAAGAGCAGAGGGTGAGAGCAGAGGGTGAGGGACTAAGGGGCAGGCCCACGCGCGAAGAGGGGGCAGGGGGTTCTTGAGAAGGCAGATATCATGAGGGGGTTTGGGGTTTGCAACCCCCCGCCGCCCCTTATAAAAATTGCTTCGTGGGAGGTTTAAAGAGCATTTTACGGCGCAAACCCCCGTTTTTCCTAAATAATGCCCGTCGTGACACAATTTTTGATTTCTGATTGGGATCTTCCCAAAACCCCAGGGGCATGCCTTGACGGGCTGGGGGAGGGTGGTGGACCTCCCCCTACCCCTCACCCCTTGGGGATGACGGTAGATCCCACCCTGGCCTCTTCAACCGTTTTGTAACCGTCAGCACGGTAACTGCAATCGCTGTGCAGCCGCCAGTAACTGCTGCTGCTGCCGTTGTTGGACCCTCCCTTCAGCCTGCCTCCCCCTGAAGCGATCGTGAGAGGAGAGCGTCAGAGCAGGCAGTGATGGCAAAGCGTAGAGCGGGATGTATTAGAAGAGAGGAGGGGGGGGTCTGGAACCCAAAATTTTGTGTACCAAAAATGGGCCGAATCAATATTTCCTTTGTAAATTTGGTTTTTTCCCACTATGATATTTGGGTCCAGGGGTGGGGGAGGGGGTCCAGGGGGGGGGGGGGGGTGGCTTCCGACGATTGTCGGCCGTTTTAATGCATCCCTGGCGTAGAGAGTGAGGGCAGAGGGCGGGGCATACCTGACTGGTCAAGAGGGTGTTGGCCGTCTGCGGGTTCAGCTCCGAGGCCAGGCCCTTCAGCAGGAACAGCAGGTGCGCGTGCATGACGCACGCCGCGTGCACGTCCCCCGCCTTCGTGGCCGCCTTCCGCCACCGGTCCAGCATCGGGTACGCCTCCTGGTACAGCGCGCTGCGCAGCCGCCCCCGCGCCTCCTTCAGCACCACCAGCGTCTCCGGGAGGCACTGCAGCCCGCGGGCGAAGGTCTCCCACGAGGCGCCGGACATGGAGATGGTGCCGCTGGCCTGCACTTTGGCGCGCCACTCGTTGTGCTTGACGAGGTAGTCCACGAACTCCGCCACTTGCACGGCGAGGCGGATGATGTAGAGGATCAGGGGGCCGGACGTCCCCTTGTACCGCCCCGGGTCCTTCTCAAGCGCGAACGCGAGCAGGTCCTGCGAGGGCGTGAGGGCACGGGGGGGAAGGGCGAGGGCAGAGGGTGGGGGCGGAGAGGGTCACCACAGAGGGCAGGCGTGTGCTTGGGGGGGGTCGCCCACCCCACACACACACACACTGCAGAGATGACTGGGGTGGGCGGGTTTTCAACTTCGGGGGGGGGGGGGCGATACAGCCCTCTGGCTAGAACCTCCAAACAGGGGCTCAAAAGAAAAATGGATGGGCCCCCCAAAAATCCTACCAAGACTGACCCCCGGGCTCCGGAGGTGACCCAGACCGAAAATTCGGCGAAAAATGAAAATGGGATTTTCGGAATCAGCACGTCGAGGGGGTTCAGAAACGTCGCATTTGCCGTGTATTTGGTAAAAAAAGCTGACCATTTTCAACGCTCAAAAAAATCCGAGGTAAATTTTGGCGCCAGAGTTCATAATAACTGATGAGAACTGAATAATGATCCTGTCAATTGAGCCCTTTTCCCAACCCCCCCCCCCAAAAGTTTTGGGGGGCTCTATCAACCCCCACCCCCTGGTGTTGAAAACCCGACTTCCCGTGCCAGTCCCCCCCCAGCCTCTTCTGCCCGCCCCCCATCGCCCCCCAACCATTTCGCAACCGCCAGCACGGCCACCGCAACCGCTTTGCAACCGCCCGTAACCGCCCTTGCAACCGCTCTTGGGCCCTTGGGTGGGGCGCGTGGGCGCGGCACAGGACGTGTGACCGGGGCTGATGGGCTGCGGGCGCATGAAGTGGGGGGGGGGGGGGGACAACCCCCTGAAAATAAGACTAACTAACCTGGGGGGCTCGAAGGTCCGTAGCCCTTTTTGTGTGATTAGTAGACCTTGAGAGGCAGTTGCGCGGGTTTTGGGTCCTTTGTACCCCCCGGACCTACGAGGCCAATGAGGGGGGGGGGCAGGGGATCTTGAACAAGGGCCGGGGGCCGGCCACATCCATTTCCGTCAGCCCGCGTTTGGACGCCCGTAGCCCCTGCCCCGCCCTTTGCGCGACGACCGCCTCATCCCGCGACCAGCCAACCCGTCGACCGTCGCACCTTTCCCCTTCCGCCTCGCCTCCCCCAGGGATGCATTGGAAGGGGGAGAGGTAATCCCCCCCCCCCTCCACGGCGCCCAGCCTATGCCCAGCCGCTGTCCCCCTGACGCCAAGTGCCAGCTTCAACGGCATTTGTAACCGACAGTAACCGCCCCCAACCGCTTTGGCAACCTCCTCCAACCGCCTGTCTAACCGCCTCTGGGGCCGCCTCTGAGGACCCTTCCCTTCCAATGCATCCCGAGCCTCCCCCTCGAGCAACGCCCCGACGGAGGGGCGAGGGCGGGACCTGGATGGCGTGGAGGGTCGTGTGGGGCGAGTGCTGCAGCTCGTTGAACAGCAGCCCGCACGGGGTCGCCAGGTGGTTCCGGGACGGCGCCGGGACGGCGTCGGGGCACTTCTTGGCGGCCGCCGCCTGCCACAACGCGGGCTCGAAGAGGCACGCGTCGACGACGCCCTGCAGGGCCTCGCACTTGAGGGCGTTGATCCGCTGCTTGTCCGCGAAGAACTGCAGGACGAGGGGGATGCGGAGGTACGGGACCGTCAGGTACTGCAGCAGCAGCTCCACGTCGCTGGACTTCAGGTACCCCTCGAAGTCCGGCAGGTCCTTGACGTACAGGACGTCGTCCTCCGTGTCGATGCGCTGCTTCGCGAGGTTGCTGGGGTTGCCCCCGCTCGGCGGCGCGCGCGGCTTCTCCACGAACCCTGTGCGCAGACCGCCCCTGGGGCCAGGGCATCGCTTCAGGGGGGGGGGGGGGTTACCCCCCTTCCCCCCCAACACTCCGCCCCTGACTCTAGCCCAAAGGCATTCCCAGACCCCAACACCAGCGCCAACCGCATTTCCAACCGCCAGTAACCGCCCCCCAACCGCTTCACATCCCCCGTGACCGCTCTGCACCTGCTCTGGAATTTCCCGGATCGCACCCCCTCCCCTTCAAGCAAAGCCCTGCCTGGGGCCGCCCCGCCCGGCGGTGCCGGTCCGCCCGGTCGCATGACATGTTACGCTCTGCCCTCCCCCTCTTCAAAATCGCACGGCATAGGGCCATCGAGCGTGAACCCCCCCCCCCCTGTACTGGTATTGCACCTCACACCGCAACTCCCACTGTGTTGTCATCAGACTTGCCACAAGCGCCTGCCAGCTCAGACATGATCAGATGGAGCAGGGTCCTACTGAGCCACACGCTGGACGCAGAACGTTCCTACTGAGTTCTGGTGGTGCAGGGGGCGGGTATTACTGAGGGGCCTTTACTACGGGGGGGATGGCTACTGGCAACCAGTTTTCGTGCCAGAAGCTAGTGGCATGTCTGGTTGCCATGCCCGCCCACAACACCAGCCCCTGAGTAGATTGCATCGATGGCATGGGGCTCCTCCGGCAGCAACCGACTCGGTTCGATCTGCAGGGTACGCGGACGACAGGGTGGGCGGTGTAGGCTGCTGACACTGGGGGGCATGGGGTGTGAGGGGGGGTTTTAGCACAAGTGTGAAGGGGGGGGGGGGGACCGACCGTACAGCTGAACTCGTGGGCAATGCCGGGGGGCAGAGAGAGGGGCCAACACCAGCAAGGAACGGGGAGGGCGCTGCCGAGCGCTGCGGCTCTAGTTGTCGCTGTACCTCCGCACACAGCGGCTCTAACTGTTGTTTGGTGCGTAATCCGTCGACGTTGTCATGCACCGCTGAGCGGAACGTCACCTCGTCCCCACACCAAAGGCCCCGTGCACCGCTAGTGTTCGGGTCCCTAATTTTTGGGTCCCAAATTTTCGGGTCCCGAATTTTTGGGTCAGAATTTGTGCATCAAACATAAACGACGAGAAGCGACAGTCGTTCAGCGCAGGTCGGTGGTCCCCCATCCCCCTCCCCATCGAGGGGGCCCGGCCTCCCTCCCGCCCGCTCCATACCGAACACGTGCTTCAGCTTCCCGAACAGCCCCGCCTTCTCCTCCTTCGCGAAGGAGGTGGCCTGGAGCTGCTGCCCAAAGCCCCACACCATGAACACCTTCTCCTTCACGTTGAACTTCCACTGCAGCTTCGCATCGACGGGCTGCCAGGGGCTGACCGGGGGCAGGGTCTCCGACGTGGGCACCATCAGCGTCTTGAAGAGGAAGATGGTGTCGCGGACGAAGCCCATTTCCGGGAAGATGTCGATCAGCTCGGGGGCCTGAGAGACCAAGGGCGCGCAGGGGCGCGGTGGCATTCGGCGGTGCCGGCCCGTGGCACTGGAGGCAGGCGGGGGTGTAGGGGCAGTGTAGGCCCGGGCTACTCTGCGGCACCACCGTCCAGCAGCGGTGGCATTAGGGAGGGGGTCCCCGACCCCCCCGATGACGAAGTACGAAATTGGGCCGACCAAAAACGGGCCCCAAAGGGGGTCGGAGGGCCCCGGGAGGGGGGGGGGGGGTCACTGATACCCAAACATGATCCCCCACGACGCGCTGATGCATCACGAGGGAAGGTTTTCCGAAAACGATCCCTCGGGGCCGCTTGGCTGCCCACTTTATGAGCCACTGCCAGTGCTCCGGCGGCCCGTTTCATGTGTGAACTTCGTGATTCGCCGTCACAGCCCTCAAGCGCCCCCCCCCCCCCCCCTCCTCCCCCCCCCCGGCAATCCGGCGCAAGAACGGGACCGGAAGCACCGCTGTGGGCTGCAAATGCACGTGCGCAGGGGCATGGCCTGTGCTTGAAGTGTCGGGGGGACACCGGGTGCCGCCCCATCCGCCACCACGCACGCCACGCCGAGCGTCCGCCCGCCCGGAAGACAGCGTTGCCATCCAGCGACCCCCCTTCAGCCCCCCTCTCCCCCCATTGCCTGGCACCGGAGGCTGCGCGTTGGAGCAACGGGAGGGCAATGCCACCGACAGCGCCGTGACGTGCACTGCAACGACCGTTCACGAGGTGAAGGGTGGACCCCCTGCAGAGGGCGACAGGGGACTGAGGGGGCGTTTGGCCATCAAGCGACGCGGGTCATGCTCCAGAGCCATTGCGGCATACCACTATTTCCACATATGTCAGTAGGCGTTGGGCCGTAGCTTGGCCCTGGATCAGCGATGGTGGCGACCCTCCCCCCCCCCGCCCCACGCCCCTTTTCGGCCATGCCGGTAATGCATGGTGTCTTTATCCGACACTGATTGCTGATGTCTGACTGACAGCTACTGACTGTGATTGCTCTGTGAACGTCTCTGTCCCATGTAGAAGCACCCTGTGAACGTCTCTGCTGCACACTGGAGCACTCTTGTGAACGTCTCTGCTGCACACTGGAGCGCCCTATGAACGTGCCTGCCCGACGCTGGGGTGCTCTGTGAGCATCCCTCGCTAGGGCACTCTGTCTGACTAATGTAGTCAGACATAGTGTTCTGTTTTCTGTTTCAGACACAGTGTGTGTCTTGAGGTTTAACCAGGTTTGGCATAGAGAAGAAAGATGCACTTATGCCTGACTGTGGAGTGCATTACCTCTGGTTTGCATTTGTCTGTTTTTTAATCAGCCCCCCCCCCCCAAAGTAGCTTGGCCCTGGATCAGCGATGGTGGCGACCCTCCCGCATCACTTTGGCATCCCCAACAGTATGACAGGTCTCGACGCGGTGAAGCCGCCACACACATCGTCCAGTCAGTCCAGCCAGGCGCCGGTAGGCGCCGTCACACATCGTTTTTGATGTCCAGAAGGGCGCTGCAGGCGCCCCCACTGATTGGGTTTCCGGTCAGAGCCAAGCCTTTAGGCTCCGTCAGGATGACTCTTGATTGCCTTCTCTGCGCCTCTTCCTCCGGGCCGTATCTTGGCCATATATCGACGATGGTCATCCAAAATCGCTCTGGCATCCACGACAGGCCGTATCTCGGATCGGGGGGCGGGGGGGGGGGGGGGGGCTGGAGGACCCTACACTTGATCCAGTGGCCATGCTCTCCATCCGGGCACCAGCGGTTGCGATGCGGCAGCCGTAGGAGGCCAATCACTGACGGAGACCACAAGATGCACTGCACTTGTCGCCTCCGGGCCGGTACCTTTGGCAACGGAGGCCCCCCGGGGGGACGGGGGGGGGGATCGCGCGCCGGGACCGTGCACAATGTACGGAACGGTACATCGCGGCACACAGTCAGCGCCAGTAGGCCCCCCTCACGGCGTACACCACGCTCTTGAGGGGACCTCCCTCCGTGTCCTACGCCTGGAATCACTGGCGTCCGTACTGAATCCCTCGCCTTCGCTGTCGAACCACAGAGACCCCCCTCGTCGGGTATCACCGACGTGCTGTACCAAACTCGTCGCTCTCCGACCTCCAACACACATCCGAAGTTGGTGTGCAGAAGGCAATTTGCATGTGCGGCATGTTGAGCGTTCTGCGTGTGGTGGGGGATGTGGCAGGACGTTTTTCGTTGAAAAAAAAAAAAAGCTGGAGTGTCCAGTGGTCAGCCAAATCTGCACATTATGGCCATTGCGGTTCCTCCCAGAATTTATCTTTAGTCCTATGCAACCCATATGTCCCGACATCCCGAGCTTTGCACATTTTGACGGCTGCTGTTCCACCAGGAATTTTTGATGCAACCCGTATGTCCAGATGGTTACCCACCAACCGCCGTCGGTTACCCTCCCCGTTTTTTTCACTAAAAAAAAATTCTTGTCCACTAAAACCTGGACCTGGAGTGTGCACTGCATAGTCTGACAAGTGTGCGGTGTGTGTTGTGGTGTACTACTGAGTGCCATGTGCACTCTCGGGGGCGCTTTGGGGAGGGGGGGGCCTGATTAAAACACAGACAAATGCAAACCAGAGGTAATGCACTCCACAGTCAGGCATAAGTGCATCTTTCTTCTCTATGCCAAACCTGGTTAAACCTCAAGACACACACTGTGTCTGAAACAGAAAACAGAACACCATGTCTGACTACATTAGTCAGACAATCACAGTCAGTAGCTGTCAGTCAGACATCAGCAATCAGTGTCGGATAAAGACACCATGCATTACCGGCATGGCCGAAAAGGGGCGGGGGGGGGGGGGGGCTGCCTCCTCCTCCAACACAACGCTGCCTGAGGCTGAGGCATTGGAGCGCAGGGCGCAGGGCGCAGGGCGCACCTCGCCGGTCCAGTACCACGCAAGCAAATCACTGGACTGAGGGAACCCGGTGGCAAGGCACAGCTGCGAAAGCAGTCGGTTCTCCGCAGGGGACAGGGCCATCCCGTACTCGAAGTTGAACAGCACGTGGTCGTCCTGCACGAGGGCCGGCCGCTGCTGCGTGAAGTAGTCCAGGACCTGCGTGCGCGTCGTGTTGAGCTCCGGGCTGGCGAACCGCAGGTACTCGCTCTCGGTCGCGAAGTTCCCCACGTCGAACCCGAACGGCCGCAGGGGGCCCTCGGCCGCGCCGGCGTAGTGGAGGCAGAAGAGGGAGGGCACGTCCGACGCCCGCACGCGCAGGAGGGCGTCGGTGATCGCCACGAGGCAGGCCATCGTCAGGATGCGCGTGGCGTCGAAGCTGCGCGTCGCCCGCAGCGAGAACACCGCCGTCGCGTAGTGCCGGCACACGAGGTTCAGGAGCCGGAGCAGGTCCGCCTATACAATACCAAACCGGCAGTGTGCAGCACACAAGACCAATAGACACACATCGGCGGTATGCAGCACACAAGACCAATAGACACACATCGGCGGTATGCAGCACACAAGACCAATAGACACACATCGGCAGTGTGCAGCACACAAGACCAATAGACACACATCGGCAGTGTGCAGCACACAAGACCAATAGACACACATCGGCAGTGCGCAGCACACAAGACCAGTAGACACACATCGGCAGTGTGCAGCACACAAGACCAATAGACACACATCGGTAGTGTGCAGCACACAAGACCAATAGACACACATCGGCAGTGCGCAGCACACAAGACCAATAGACACACATCGGCGGTATGCAGCACACAAGACCAATAGACACACATCGGTAGTGTGCAGCACACAAGACCAATAGACACACATCGGCAGTGTGCAGCACACAAGACCAATAGACACACATCGGTAGTGTGCAGCACACAAGACCAATAGACACACATCGGCAGTGTGCAGCACACAAGACCAATAGACACACATCGGCAGTGCGCAGCACACAAGACCAATAGACACACATCGGCGGTATGCAGCACACAAGACCAATAGACACACATCGGCAGTGCGCAGCACACAAGACCAATAGACACACATCGGCGGTATGCAGCACACAAGACCAATAGACACACATCGGCGGTATGCAGCACACAAGACCAATAGACACACATCGGTAGTGTGCAGCACACAAGACCAATAGACACACATCGGCAGTGTGCAGCACACAAGACCAATAGACACACATCGGCGGTATGCAGCACACAAGACCAATAGACACACATCGGCGGTATGCAGCACACAAGACCAATAGACACACATCGGCAGTGTGCAGCACACAAGACCAATAGACACACATCGGCAGTGCGCAGCACACAAGACCAGTAGACACACATCGGCAGTGTGCAGCACACAAGACCAATAGACACACATCGGTAGTGTGCAGCACACAAGACCAATAGACACACATCGGCAGTGCGCAGCACACAAGAACAATAGACACACATCGGCAGTGCGCAGCACACAAGACCAATAGACACACATCGGCAGTGTGTAGCACACAAGACCAATAGACACACATCGGTAGTGTGCAGCACACAAGACCAATAGACACACATCGGCAGTGTGCAGCACACAAGACCAATAGACACACATCGGCAGTGCGCAGCACACAAGACCAATAGACACACATCGGCGGTATGCAGCACACAAGACCAATAGACACACATCGGCAGTGCGCAGCACACAAGACCAATAGACACACATCGGCGGTATGCAGCACACAAGACCAATAGACACACATCGGCAGTGTGCAGCACACAAGACCAATAGACACACATCGGCAGTGTGCAGCACACAAGACCAATAGACACACATCGGCAGTGTGCAGCACACAAGACCAATAGACACACATCGGCAGTGTGCAGCACACAAGACCAATAGACACACATCGGCGGTATGCAGCACACAAGACCAATAGACACACATCGGCGGTATGCAGCACACAAGACCAATAGACACACATCGGCGGTATGCAGCACACAAGACCAATAGACACACATCGGCAGTGTGCAGCACACAAGACCAATAGACACACATCGGTAGTGTGCAGCACACAAGACCAATAGACATACATCGGCGGTATGCAGCACACCATAGCAGATGCGCACAGATTAGGACAATTGCAGCACAACACCAGCAAAATCAAAATAATGAGCAGCCAACAGTATCGAGATGTACCAAATGCTAGTTTCAGCGCAGATCAGTTTGCTGCATGTGCAGTGCTGGAACTGGCCTTTCAAGACAATCGTGTGGCACACAACACCAACACAGGCAGTGTGCAGTACCTGGGTCTCGTACCGCATAGGCTGCCCCGTCCAGAAGCACCGCTGCACGCTGTTGGGGTGGTTGTGGGGCAGCGGGAGCGGGAGCACCCGGAGGAACAGGTGCTGCACCAGCGCCACCCGGAGGCAGTACGTGTCCCGGATCTGCTCGCGCTGGTTGGCCAGCAGCGTGCACAGGTGCGCGCAGTGCCGCAGCGCCGTGGCCGCGTCGTGGTGGGACGCCACGGTGTCGGGGACCAGGCTCATCTGCACCGGGAGGAAGATCTCCGGCGGCTTGGCGTCGCCCGCCAGCGCCTCCACGTCGGCGTCGCGGCGCAGGCGGCCGAAGAAGGGGTGGACCGCCGCGTTCGCGAGCTTCATCGCCGGCGGGAGGAGGGCCGTGGAGGACGGCACTTGGGGGGTCAGGTCCTGCACCCGCGTCTCGACGCCGCGGATGCACTGCTGGATCCCGCCGATCTGCTCGGGCGTGATGCAGGCGGGCGTGCCGTCGGGGAGGGTCTGCAGTCCCGCAGCCCGCGCCACCTGCTGACACGCGATGCTGATCATTGTCCTCGCGGGGGTGCTCAGGGACGACGTGGTGCGCAGCTCGGCGTCGACCATCCGCAGGAGGGCCCAGCGCAGGAGCAGCCCGACGTACTTGCCCTGGCTCGGGGTGCACCCCGCGCAGTTGAGAAGGAACTGAAGGCCGTGCCACGCGCAATGCACGAACGATGCGTCGTCTTGCACCGGACGGGCGGTCCACACGAACAGCGGGTTTTGGTCGTCGATGTCATTCATCGTGTGCTGGTTGTTCAGGTACGGCAGCACCGTTTCATAAATGTGCTGAGCCCAGTTCTCATCGCCGCCTTGGCTCAGGGGCCGCAGCAATATATACCAAAACGCGCTGTCCACGAGGCGGCTGGACGGGACCTCCGGGACCACATGGACGACGTTGTACTGGATGTGCGACGTCGGCGGGTCGGTGTCGAGGCGCATGATGTGGTAGGGGTCCAGTCCTTCGGTGGTGTTGCATATCGAGAAGCTGAAGGTGTCATCCCCGACTCGCCGGACAATGTACAGCAGTGCACTGCCGGGGCCGCAGGCGGAGTGCCAACCGCCAGGCACTACAATCATCTCACCCGCTCGCAGGCTATTCACTTTGACAATGAGGTACGTCAGCAGGTCTTGCATCTTTGCGTTGTCCCGTTCACCATACGGCACCTTGGTCCCGATTTGCAGAGCTTGAGCAAATATGCCATGAGCAGATTTGATCGCCTCTACCACTTCTGGTATCCCGACGCGCAGGTCTCGAATCACGTCTCCGAGCACGCGATGCACGAAGGTCATGGAGGACAACATGCGTTTGTATGCCTTGCCTTCGGCAGGAGCTCGGGCCGAGGGTTGATACGGATCCAAAAATATCGCCTCGAAGGCGGAGGATTGCCATATGGGGTCCGTCATTGCGGGCGGACCCAAATTGGGCACGTGCACGATCACACGAAGCCGGCAAACATGACGACGAGTTGTTCCAAACGACCCTACGGGTACGAAACGCATGGGGCGTCCCGACGGTTGACGAAAAGGGTGGGCAGACGGACCGGGAAGGCTGGAGGCAAAGGCAGTGGCAAATGGCTGCTGGCCAGGGATCTGGTGCGCACTTGTCCTGAACTTCACTGCACACAGAGACCCACAAACACGCCCATAGCCCATGGCACGACATGCTTGGGCTGTGTGCACAGAACATCTGAGATTTTCAGCGCACCAAATATCTACACCGGAACTCTATACCTTCCCCCCCCTCATGTCCATCCCCCCCCCAAGGGACGACGGTTCCCCCCCACCCCGGGGGGAACCGTCACCAAGTGACGGTTCCCCCCCTGGGGGGGGGGGACCGTACACCACTCCCGGCCAGCCAATTCTAGTATAACCCAACTAAAACTATTCTTCAACGCCTTCGGCACCTGTGATTCCTATTGATTTCTTATTGTTCATGGGCCAAGTGACGGTTCCCCCCCTGGGGGGGGGGGGGGATGGACACGGGGGGGGGTTGGACACGGGGGGGGGGGAAGGTACTTTATCTACGAAATGGCATCTACTGCAAACCTGTATGCAGCAAACCAAAATTTTTGGCACAGCCCAGTGCCCTGAAATGGAAACCCACCAGGTGTCAAGGCTTCTTGTTTTAGCATACAAAAAGCTGGTCAGTACAGTACGGTACAGTACAGTACATCACAGCACAGTACCGGCTTTCGTTGGACCGCTCCTGCGGCCAAGGACTTGCCTGGTGGTGGACAAGAGGGCGCAGGGTAGTCGAGATGTGCACAGCCCATTCAAGCACGGGCTCTTAATCGTCCTTGGTAGGCAATTCCGCGCATGCTTCTGCAATCCCTCTGTGAGCCTTACCGTGGTCACCACCGACAGCTTGCGGCGTGCTACCCCCGTGCGGGCGCCATTTGATGGCGGTCATGTTGTTACATGCAATGTTCTTCACCTCCTAAGCACAGAGGCACTCCAAACCCCTTTGCAGCTGTGGACCCACTCCTTGGAGGATGGTGATCTCACTCGTTGCCCAGCATCATGACTTAAGCTTCAGACCGTGCCGACGTCCATGTCACTCCTCGTGTTTGGCAACGGCTGTCATGAAGGGGGTGCTCAGGGCCGGCGACCACCGGCGACCAATGGTCACAAACACATTCTTACTGCCCCTTACTGCCCTAAAGGCACATACATGGTCAAGGTGTTCAAATTTCACGGCGACACCGTGTCACATGGATTCGAAGTTTGAAGCAGTTGATCGAGCAAGCTAGTGCAGCCCCTCTGGCAAATGTTGTGGTGCTGCAGCATGCTGCGGCTGCACTTGCTTGCTTGGGAGTGAGTCAACACCACAGGGTGCTGCAATGCTAGGGGCACAAGCATATCACACACAATGGGTTGAGCTGCAGGGTCATTCTCTGACTCTTGCTGTGTTTCTTGATGCCTCAGTCTCTGGTTGTTGCTTCTCCTAAGCTCATTATCAAACGTGGCGTCAATGGGAACAAGAAGAGCCCATGGCTTCCTGGCCTAAAGATGGTTGCAAGTTGGGGTTCCTGGGCTACTTCCTGACTTCATTCCCAACCCCATATGCTGCCGTGTGCCGGCATGTCCAAGACATACTGGACCCCCCACCCCACACACACACGAACACATGCTCCACCCAGCCCCACCCCCCTGCCCCTCTCAGGGGGCATCCGATTTTTGTAGGCACTATACAACATGCCTTTGCGGAGTAGGACAGGGTGCTCCCACACTGCAGCAAGCCATTGCTGCAACCAGAGTGCAATGGGACACCACTTTGGACTTCCCAAAATACACCCCATAGTTGCAGAAGACTGGAATCGCATGTGGATGGGGTGATGGCAAAGTTATGCCGCGAGTTTCCCAAATTTTTGGTGCCACGAATGCCCACAACTGACAGTGGGAAAGATTTGTTGGCTAATTTGATGGATAATCACCACAGGACAGCCCCCGTCCAGCGTGCAGTGTGGTGCTGACAGTTGACAGCTGACACCAGGCAAAAGGGGGGTGGTTATCGGTCAGCACAATGTTTGAGGTGAGGGGAGCTACTTTGCACATGGCTTCTACACATTAAACACAACAAATCCTGCATTGACCCCCTATGCCATCCAAACAATCTTTCTCAAATTTTAATGTGGCGGCTGCTAAATTTTTTCAGTATTAATGTTGCCGTGGTCGACAGGTGTGTGCCCACAAAACTAGACACATAATCTCTGTTCAACATTTGGGGTAGATGGCCTCCAAAATGAGAAGTAAATGACAAGGCACAAGCACACCCTACCAAACCATGCCATGCCATGCCATGCCATACCAGCCTTGCCTTCCCTTGGCGGGGTAAACGCGCGCGTGTGTGTGGGGAAAGCGCCCGCATCCAAGCCCTCTCAAACGTGCGTGACCCCCAATGCCTTCCAAGCAGGCCTCTCTTTCACAAAACTTAACGTGGCAGCTGCTCTCTTTTTTGCAATGATAATGTTGCCATCGCCAACACGTACGTGCCCAAAATTTTGACACATAGTGGGAACGGGTGCACGGTGTGTGCACGGTGCACAGCCTTCACCCCCCAATTGGACCCTCACAGAAAGGTACTAGACAGCAAGATTTGCACCAAGAAAACAGCCAGCAAATGGGTATCACATGAGTTTCTTGCGGTCCGAATTGAATCTGGATTGTACACAGCAAAATTATTGAGGTACAACATATAGATATCCAAATGCATGAAGCTGAGCAACGATGCTCACCATAAAATATTGACTGCAAAATCGACAGTCACTGTCACCTTAAAAGGAGTCCCAACACAGCATCCCAACACAACAGCATCATGAATCACCGCCTTCGAATTCGACTCATATTGTATGTGTAGGTAATCACTAGGGCGTTGTGAGGGACCCGGAATAGTAGCAGGAACCCACTCATTTGCACTGTTGCGGTTATAGAAGACGGGGGTACCGGCTCCAACCCAAGACAAAGACATTGTGTTGTTGAGCTGTACGAAGGGATAGCATGTACAATGCAATCCTCGGGGCATACAGGGTGAAATGGGGCACCAGCTTAGCAACACGTCACCTCAGTGGGCAACAACGAAGCAAAACAATGGCGTCAGGTAAATCATCTAAGTAAAAAAGATGCACGGTGCGCGCACGGTGCGTGCCGATCCCCCATACTCTCTGTTCAGCATTTGGGGTAAATGGCCTCCAAAATGAGAAATAGATGACAAGGCACAAGCACGCCCTACCAAACCATGCCATGCCATGCCAGCCACGGCTTGGCGAGGAGAGGTGAGTGAGGGCACGTGTGTGTGAAGAAAGCCGGCGCATCTCTCTCAAACGTGCGTTGACCCCCAATGCCAGCCAAGCAAGCCTCTCTTTCTCAAAATTTAATGTGGCGGCTGCTAAAATTTTTTGAATCATAATGTTGCCGTGGCCAACACACATACGTGCTCACAAAATTTGGTGCATAACTTCAGTTCAACGTTTGGGGTAAATGGCCTCCAAAATGAGAAATAGATGACAAGGCACAAGCACACCCTACCAAACCATACCATGCCATGCGAGCCATGCTTTGCCTCGGCAAGGCAACGCGAGCAAGTGCATGTGGTTGGGGGGGGGGGGGGGGCACATCCAAACCCTCTCAAATGTGCATTAACCCCCAATGACATCCAAACGGGCCTCTCTTTCTTAACATAGTAACTGCAGACTTGCATGAGAGGATGGCTGCCACAAGGTGCCCATTGGCCCCTGCACACGCGAGAAATCGTACCCCGAAGCCCTCACCGCCCCACAGCCCCATGTCCAGGCCACTGCAACAACGAGCTGATATGAGAAATCATCCACCCTCGCTCCCCTAGGAGCACCACCCTCAGGAGCCCAAAGGCAACACCTCATCTTTGCCCCCGGACAACACAGCGGTAGAATTTGAGATTGAGACCCATTCCTAACTGCACGGAATGCGTGAAAATCCTGTGCAATGGTTGATGCTCAAGTGCTATCGCATCTGCCCACAAAATCCCTGTTACCCGCCAATCTCTCGGCGGGGGCCTTTGCACAAACCTAAAACTGCCTTCGCCGACCGATGCAGTTTGAAATGCTCACATGCGCCATGTGTGATGCTTGAGTCGTGTAGCACCTACCTGCAAAACCCCTCTTACTTGCTACTGGCCATTCTCCTGGCAGGGTCAGATTATTGAGGCAAGGCATGCCCCTACCCAGCCCCCCAGCCCACCCACCCCGCCACCCAAACGCACCTTTATCTTTTCTGCCCCCCCCCCCCCGACACACAAAAGTGGTCTCCTTTACTTCAGGGCTTTTTGTGATTGTGTGTGATCTGCCTGGCCATACACCCACCCAAAACCCACACCCTGCTACCCAAGCCCGCCTTTTTTGTTTCTTTTTCTCTGTAACCCACATCCCACATCGTTTCTGCTCGCAATAGTCCCCTCCCTTTGCAAAATATTATTTTCGTTGTATCAGGCTGTCTGTGCAGAGTTCCCACCCCACGTTGGGACGTGTGCCAATGTCTAATCCAACCCCCCCTCCCCCAGCTCAATCCAACAACCGTGTCCAACATTTCTGTTCGCAATGCACACTTGTGGTGGATCCACACTTGGCAGCAAAGAATCCTACCTATTAATACCTGGTGGACATGCAAACACCGAACAAGTTGTGCGCAAAATTTTGAACTGCAATTCTCTCCCCCCCCCCCCCCTGGGACCAGTTTGGAGGTTTGATGCCTATTATGGCGGGGGAGGCGGGGCTTCCTTGTGTCACCCTAAACCCTAACCCTAGCAAAGCAGAAAGCAGAGGAGCAGTACCTGAAGTACCAACAGACAGGAAGAAAAACAACAGATACGGGACCGGATAGGAGAATCGGGACAGCAAGACAACATCCCCCCCCTCCCTCCTGGATAGTCCCACATTACCCCAAACCGCAAAGCTGCAAAATCCCAAGCGAAATCCCAAGCCCCTCGTGGATCCACACTTGGATGCTCACAGGAAGCAATCCATGTTGTTTAACCCTGGTGGACGTGCAAACATTGGACACCAAATTTTCATACGGAAATTGTAGCCCCCCCAGCCCCTTCAATCCAACAGCGCAGCCGTGTCCAATATTTCTGTTCGCAATGCACACTTGTGTGCACACAGTGGATGTGCAGACACCGAACAAATTGCACGCAACCATGGAGGCCGGCCATAGCTTCCATAAACCCCATATGAAAAAGGGTTTGGACCATTTTCCAAGTGGTTCACAAATCATGATTCGAATGAGTTGCATTGTCAAGGCCATGTAAAATGGCCACTCAACAACTCCATTCATGCAAAAACCATACAGCCCATAACTTTACCCTTCCTCCATGAGCCCCTGCCGCATTGGGGCCAAGCTGCAACAAAAGCTTGGATTGTGGCTATGCTATCCCCAGTTGTATCAACACCGCGCCCTTTGGGAAAAATGTGGATACCAGCAACGTATCCCTACGTGCCCAATAAGAGCATGGATTGTGGCCAAATATCCTTTCCTATATGTGGCCCACACATCAACAAGAGTTTGGATTGTGGTTGCACCTCAAGCCCCTGTTGCATCAGGGCCACACGCCATGAATGAGTGTAGATGGTGACTACGCATCCCCTGCGGTACCAGGACCACACACTCAGCAAGTATGGAGTGGGGCGACATACCCCCTAGCACATCAGGGCCACAAAAAGAAGAGCTTGGATTGTGGCGATGTATACCCTGCTACATTGGATCCACGTCCAATCAAAGAGCACGGATTGTAGCTGCATGTCCCCGAGTGTATCAACGCATAACCCCGTGAAAGAGTGTAAAGTCTGGCTATCCTTGCCGTGTCAGGGCCACACCCCAAAGATTGAGAATTGTGGCCACATATCCCCTGCCGTATCAAAGCTGCAACCCCAAAATGGTGCAGCTAAATGTCCTGTGCAACACACACTTCGTTCGGATTGCTTGTGCTTGTTTGCTTACTGGCTCACCCGCAGAGGCAGGGAAGAGGTACACAAAGAAGGAAAGGCACTGTGATGAGAAAATATGTCTCTTTTCTCCTGTGCCGATTTTCCAGCACCCTGTCTATATGCTCTTACAGCCCCTGTGCGACCGCCCCTGTGTCCCTCCCACCAAAGACAACTGATGCGTCATAATTAGCCACTGGTATTAGGTCAGCGAAATTCCAATAGAGCAGATTGTGTCATCGGGTTTGTGGGTACTGAACATATCTGCAAACAACCTCACTGAAATTCGGCCAGTGTCCAAGGCGTCGACACGGATACACTCCATCATCTTCAACTGCCAAAACTCAAACGCCAGTCAACCCCTGGGTCCACTGTGCCACTCCCTGAGCCACGCACACACATTCTGTACACCATCCAAATCCTGCGCCCCCGCTGCTATCAGCATGAATGAGCCAAGGGGTAAAGCGCTGAACTGTGGAGGGTTGCAATTATTTGAGACACTGCAAATTCTGTGGCGCCCCTGCATTTCTTTTAGCCCCCCTCGCGGCCTGCAATGGTGCACCTGTGGCACGCACTTTTGTGGCTTTTTCATGTCTGATGACGAGTACACGTTACGTGTTTGGCAACGATGGAGAGGTGGACTTCCAACATTTGCACAGCGCTGCTGGACAATGAGACTCTGACAGGGGCACCAGGAAATAGGCAGCATTGCGCTGGACACAACTACAGGCCAGGACGGCTAACAAATTGGAGACTGCTTTTGTTACACTTGGCCCTTGTACCTGAAACAGCCCCCGCTGACATTCAACCTGTCCCACTCAAGCCACACGGCTTTCAGTATGTGCCATCACCGCCTGGTGGCAGAGATTGAGAAGAGGTTGCCCGAAACCTGCAGCCCAATGAAGCCTTTGCAGCAAATGTCCATGCCTTAAATTGTGAAGAAGAAAGAAACCAGAGAACTGATTCCAAGTGTGGTCCCTATTGTCCATTGTCGTGCTCATTACCCCGTAACTGACCCCTCGCCCCTTTAGGTAGCAGAGGAGCTGTCCAACTGAGCTGAGCCACTTCTATTCCCTGCACTTCCGCAGTTTTGCCCCTCCCGCTGGCCTCCTTCAGGCTGCCTTAGTCATACGTGCGAGACATGGAAGTCCACACCCCAAAGGGAGGGTGGAGGGGGTCAGCAATCATGACTTTGGCAGGGCTGAAGGGTGTGCAGCAGCCTGACCTGCCGAATGTGAGATGCCAAATATCAGCAAGAATCGGTGAATCCCACTGGATGGAGTACTGCGACCTGACCAGGCCCCAACCTAACAGCCTTTGTAACAGCCTTCTCCTGGTTCAGCAGAACCTATGCTTCGCGACACAGGTGGGAGTGGGGGTGCTCCACTTTAGGGGGTTTGATTGGTGGTTGGAGTTGGTCATAGGTTAGCTTTGCCGCGGCATTTGGCTTCGCCACGTCGCCAAGCACAGCCGTATATCCCACTTGCCATCATTACTTGCCCTTCCCCTCACCCTTGCCCTTCCCCTTCCCTTTGCCCCGGCCTTCGCCTCCTCCACGGCCCATGCCTCCGCGGCCGCGTCCACCACGGCCTGGCCTGCCACTAGACTGACGTTGCTCTGCAAAGAAAGACAAGGATGTGAATAAGCCGTATGGCATGGGGGGCCCACATGGCACTGCAGATCTGTCAACCACCGCAGTAGAGAAAGAAAACAACAGAACTACCAATACCTTGATGGACTCCTGGGCGTACATGGCCTTGGCAAGGCTTGCTGAAATTCACCTTCTGTGTGTTACTTGTACTATGTGAGCAAATACCCCCTAAAATGTGGCATCACAACCCGTGCATGGACAGAATGGCCCATCAGGGCATGGCAGCGATGGCTGGAAGGCATTCTTGGCAATGGTATGAATAATTCTGGGCTCGCTCGCATTGCCGTCAGGCAGCATCTGCGTACTCCTTCTCGATGTTCAAACAACATTCGAGTTGGGTTGGCAATGCTCTACACATCTGAGAGTCTCCCACTGGTAATGCAAAAGGAGCTGACCAAGGGCGGGACCAGATCCTCCACCTCTCATTAATTTTCAACCTCACATCTTTCAGACTCACCACTGCCCTTTTCGTACATCTAGCTGACAGGACGTTGCATTGTACTGCCCGCAGTGACGTAGACGGCTACCCTCAATTTTGCAACCTCTGGGCGCGCATTATCTTGGTTTTCCACGGACACCGGCGCATTTCATATGCATATGTTTTCCGCGGTTGATGTTTTTTTTCCTCTCATGGCTCTTTCCGATCAACTCCAAATCTTGCATAAGATGTGTGCCTTCTTTTCAGGGGTCTTCTTAATTCACGCCTTAAAGCGACGTTTGTTGCATGCAATCTTCTCTGGCTGTTGTGGTTGATTGTGTCACATATGGACCAAATGTTGAGGAAACACGGGACCATGATGAGCAGAGGGTGGAGCTTATTGTGCGTGCCTGCATGAAGCATAACCAGTGTCCAGCAATGTCTTTGTATGACTTGTTTGCTGGTCCAGGTCAGTTTCGGGGGGGGGGATGTGTAATACCGGGGGGAGTGTGTATTGGGGTCCCTTCAGTCCCTTACTCGCGCCTAGCTTAGCGCACGCAAACCAAACGAGTAATTGCCTTCAAAACCCTTAAAACGCTACAACACATGTTGCGACATGTTCTCGGATTTGCCATCCTCTAATGAGGATATGGATCAGGCACACAATGCTTCATCTTCCTCTGTGAGCTTTACTATTGATAGCCTCGGATGGATGAGAGCTGCACAAGCCTGGGTCCGGCGCCGGGGGAATAGCCCAACAAACCGCGATGAGTAATCAAAAGGCGATCACGGTCAGCCCTTTCATACATTGTCAAAGTGTACGAAATTACTTCTCATGAATAGAGAACATACTTGAGGTCTCCTCCTTCACTTTCTCAATGATCTCGTCAGGCACACGCAAAGATTTAATGGTGTTTCCACGGATGTAACATTCCCGGATCTTCCAAAACCTATCGCCATCCTGCACCACACAGGAAAATTGGCCACAAGAGAAAACAATTTCCGCTTAGCCAATCTCGTGCCTCTCCCATGGACAATCCACATGCACACATGCACTTGAGCACACGGTTTAATCAACCACCCCTTTGTCTCTAATCCATGGTGTACAATGCCACCAAACATTTGTGCGCCAAGCATTAGAGCCACAAACAATTGTGTCATTCAATGTGTTGTAGTTTGCTTGTAGAAATGGTTTGATATGTAAGGCTAGCATGGACTTTCATTCAGGCTTTGAGGCACAAGTATAACACACACGGAAAGCGAAAAATGCCATAATATTTCTAGAGGACGTGTGTGTTGTAGCGAAAGAAGGGAACAATGCAATGTGGGTCGGTGTCCGCTGCATTGCATGGGGAGGTGGCGATGCAATCCGTGCCAGATAAAGCGGTGGAACCACTCACCCAAACGCCCGCCAAAATGGACCGGATTGTGGATCGGACATGGAGGTGAACCCCCCCCCTCCACCCCCCAAAATGGGGGGGTGGGTCAAGTCACGGTCCGTCACAGTAGCGATCGCCGAAAGACTATTTTTCAGAACAACAAGTCTCATGTGCATTAATTTGATGGCTCAGCCATGTTACATAAACATCACCGGTTGGGATCTAGTAGACTACTTGATTGAAGAACAACAATTTGTGTGCTTTGCTTGGACCTAGCTCTCTTTTTTCATCATGCTAGCCAAACGCAAGGCTGAATCTGATGAAGTTATTCAACGCAAGAAGGCCAAACAACAGGAGAAACGGCAAGCAGCGAAACAAGATGTCAACTACCGTGCCCTTATGGAGGAGGAGAAGAGGATAGCTTTGACATTGTTGGAGGTCCGCCCAACTAAAGCGGACAAGATTGAAGCGGATTAGTTTGATCACCCCAGTTGGTTGCATGAATTTGGTATGGCCCAAAGCCTCCAGACTCGTAGCAATGCTTCTATTTTGTGGCTGCACATGCAATAAATCAAAACAAGCCATCAACACAAGAATCAGAGTTGCAGTTGCTTGCTCCTGTGCACTATTACATGCTCCATGGCCCTAAGGGAGACGCAATCTTTTTCGGTTGGTCAGTCACGGTCCGGTAGATTGCCCACCCCCATGGTGCAAAAAAAAAACTCAACCGAAAACCCTAGCGTGTACCACCCGGGGAGCCCCACGCCCACCAAATCTTTCATCAACCCTCCAGTAGAGCCACAATGGGCATTCATCTGCAAGAGACAGGCACACAGCTAAGCAAATACAGAATATTGGTGATGATGATGACATGGCCTAACCATGAGAACCCTGCTTTATGCATGGGGGAAACAAGCAATACACTGTGCAATTCTGATTGCTCACCTGGAGGATAGTGCCTTCGTTTTTTTGATGTGGTTTTCCTCCGATTCCGACGAATTTGGGAAGGGAAGTGATTGGGAATAGGGTAAGAGCAAGGCATTCACCGAATCCGAATTTAAGGAGGAAGCGAAGGGATGGAAAAGGGAGAAGGTTTATAAGTTACATGTCATACTCAGGCTCGCATCCTTTCTCAATGTCAAACAACGGGGGGTTGGCTACAAATAAACACCCGCAAGGGTTCCCATAAAACATCAGGCCACAGGACGGGGGGGGGGGGTCAAGATTGCATGGGATTGCATACAAATGAGAGTGCATCAAGCGTGCCATGCGCCATTAGCTATGACTGGTGGGAGCAAACTATCCGGCCATGTACTTCAAACACATGTACTCAAGGACATTTTGCATGGAAACCGGCTTTGGGGACAACACATGTTGCACCCCTGCCACGTCTACCCAGTAACCAGGTACCTCGAAATCTTCCAAATTAGATGGAAGGAGGCGAACTTGCCAAGCACCATTAGGCACATCACTCATGAATAGTGCTAGATGAAACAGAAGTTTTGCGTTGAACAAAATGAACGCATTGACGAGAACGTTCCCAAGGTACAATAAAGCACCGTTAATTTGCAACAAATCTTTGCACTTGTTATCCACACAAGACCACTTAAGATAAATGTCAATCACAGAAAAACCCACTGCCTACTTGCGAAAGTAATTTATGTTCTTTAGAAGTCACGACAATGGTGAAGCAAGTTGTTCATTCCAAATGTGCTCAACACAATGGAAAGGTGTGTACGACAAAGTGCTTGATTCGTAATGAAGTTCTTCTTGACGCACAATAATAAAAAGCAAAAAAACATCACAGGAATGCATTGCTACGGGGCACACTAACAAATTGCAACAATTCCTAAACATTGCAAAGATCAAAGTTCTCCTTCCAAAAAAAATTGCCATGGCCCACACAATATCCACATCAATATGCCAAAATCCAAAATGCATCACACTAGATCAGGTAGGATTGCACGCAAATAAAAATGGATCGGGCTGGATCAGAGTGGGGAACCCCCCTCCAAAAAAAAATGGGTCGGATCATAGATCAGTGGTATGAAAATTTTGCGAAACACTTTTGTGTCGTTGTCGTTATAGAAATTGCATACACACATACTCACAACGAGCCCACATACACAACATAATATATGAAGCGTGTATGGGGGAGGTGGCCGGGGGGGGGGGGTGCTACCCCAATTAGCTTTCTGAAACTTTCAAACTTTATCTAAATCTTTCAAATGAAAGGATGATACCCAAACTTTCACAAACTTAAGATGGCGTGCCTCGTGCTTCACATAACAAAAGGGGAGACCATAAGAAACTTATTGGACAAGGTGGAAGAGGTTTGTCCAAAGAGATTTGTATGCATTGGGGACGAGTGAGGGACACATGTGGCGACATAGTGTCTTCGAATTCATGCATTTGGAGATGCACGCAAAATGTGAAATAGCATACGCAATACATACTCGACTTGTGCATATCACATCGCGCAAGTTCATGTTCATCCAAGAATCGCAATTGAAAAGATGCCCATTCATGGTCTCGGAATTTTTAAGTTCCACCATGATGGGAGAACCCACTGCTGCCCGCAAAAGCGACAAAGGAAGCATGACTCGAAACTCTACGTGAAACGGCAAGTAAAGGGGATGAAAGAAAGGGTGGAGCAACAAGCATTCAAATGGAATTGGCGGGATGTCAATGTCATTGGTTCCTCTACCCTCTGATACGTCCTCATTGCACAAGCCATAGATGCGTTGCCCCAAGTCTTTTGCTCGGTGCAACGGGCATCAAAGGCACCGCCTTGAATTGAACATGGGCTAGCTAACGAAGCCACCGAACCATGCCAAGGCGGAGGTCGGAGCAAGCCCCCAACTTCCGCGAGCTCGCATTAGCTTCATCGGCATCTAGCCGACATGCAAACGGCATTGAAAAGATTACTCGAGCACTTCACCAGGGTGGTGGTGGCAATGGTGGGGATGGAAACCCAACGTGCAAACAAGATAACCTAAGGTGGCTCGCACACGCCAAAATCAGGTCCCCTTTGTTGAACAGGGACCATTATGTTCCCACGCACAATCTCATCGTGAACGCGACAAGCCCAGTGGTACGTAGGGTTTGCTCAACAACGACATGCATGCACTGCAAAAAAGGCTTAATGATGTGTGGTGTGCGGTACTCTCCCTTGCCCGTCTTCACCCATACTCCCCCCCCCCAAAAACCTACCGCCGGCACCCTAAATTCACGGACCTACCGACACCAATCGAACGAACTGCGTAGGTGGTGCCCGCGACCAATCTTCATCTACAACCAGCCGTCATTGCCAACGCAACTATTAGTGAGTAGATTCTGCCATCGAACAAGCGAAGATGGGCTAAGAGGAGGGGTGCCGTGGTGATCCAGATCGGATTTACCCTATGCAATGAGCGGCGGGGGGTGGTTCAGTGGGCCATATACAGATTGCTTGAAGGAGGCTTTGGATCCACTCTTTGTAACATGTAAACCAAGGCGAGGCAACAAGTGATCCACAAATTGTCCAAGAAAAGAATTCTCCAAAGCGTACTTTGGTGTAGTGATGGAAGCTGAAAGGAACAATGACCCATAAGCAAATCAACAAAAAAGCGCCTGGTGACAAATGTTTTATATACGTGAACCATGGTATTGAAGAAATTTTTGGTCATTGTTTTCATGAACAATTTTTTCGCGGAAGAAATTGTGCATCACTTGTCACCTCTTGCTTTCATGCCACACTAAATCACTCGTACTTTTCCTCAAGAAGCGTATGGACCACTTGTGTTCTTCCGCTTGCATGTCACACCATGACCCCTCTTGAACATATCGTTCATCAAGTGATCTTCACATGCTCGGACGATGAAGGATGGGTTCAACAACACTGTGGCGGTATGGCGGTTTGATTAGCGATTCACTCCCATAGACAAAGACGTCATGGGAGCAGTAGAGCAAAAAGCTAGAACCTACAAATCACGGCGTTGCAGTCTGCGCCGTCGAATAATATTAGAAGGCAATGGAGGAAAATAGACCTAAAAAGCAATGACCGCTGAGTTACTGTATGCGGGCAAAGGAAAGAAGGCGAAGGCAACCAAACAAGATTGCTGGTAGCAGAAGACGATATATTCTACCGAAGCTGAATCAAGCAAACAGTCTTATTGTTCGATTAGCATTAGTTCAAAAAAGGTGACTCTCTCTGGAGAGCCTGCACGCAGCGACCGCGACACACCAGCAGGGGGGTGCAAAAGTGCTCACGGCACTCGGGGGGTTTCCTTGGGTGTGTTCAGCGTTATTTTTCGACCTGCCGCTCAGAAGGGCCATACCGAATGCTCCAGGAACAAAGAGAAATTTTCAGGAAGATTTTATCAATTGGTCCATTGAAGTATACCTTGCCCGAGTGGTTGTTTGTTCATCAGTTGGTCACTCCAGTACACCTCGCCCCACGTCTGTTTGCATATTTTTTTAAGCAAAACCTTCCTCTGCGGGAGAACGGAATTTTGGCTTTTCATCTGCTGAGTATCGTAGTTGCGACCTCAGCTGCAGGTACGCACGAAAACCAAGAACATACGCTTTTTCTTCTTGCACTCAGCGCCCGTTGTTTCTTACCTGTCGACTTTCCCGATGATGAAGCTGTCCAGCTTTTCCAAACTATCGCATGACCTCTTGTCCACCGCCGACACGCAACAGGCTATCGCCTCAGTGTGCTTTCCACTTCCCGTTTCGCCTGTTGTATCCAGACCGTATGTGTCCTTGCTCAGTTCAAAATAATTGCTTCATGTCCTCGAGTTCGTTTGCCAAAACTCATATCCACTCATATCTTTTACACACAGATGCGTCAAAGCGGCTGAACGGCAAGCTGGACAAGAAATTCAAAACATTTTGTCACATAAAGGTCAACTGCCCTGCCTCTCATGCATCCTTCTTTGAATGAAGTGCGAACCTGGTGTAGAAGTGCGAGAGGTTTGCACGCGTTCACACTGCTACTCCAGGTTCTAGGCCGCAAGTGCTTCCTTGCGCTGCTCCTCTCCCCATACGGTCACCCCCAATTGCTGCCGCTGCTGACCCCGAGGAATATTCTGACGAGGACGAGGAACTCTTCGACACGTCGGACGCAGTATGCCACCTTCACAACATAGCATCGCGTTGAGGAGAACGGTGGGACCAATTATGTCAACCTCCATTATGTCAGCGCTGATGCGCATGATACACACTCTGGCACTGGACACATACAGTCAACTTTTCGTTGGAATTTATCAATCCGTGTCGTGAAGTGCTTTGCGGGAATTTTAGTTTTTTTCGTTCTTCTTTCTCCAGTGTTTCCCAGCTTCGGCCGCAGCAGCGCAGCGGAGTTGGTTTGCGGGATCTCCCACCGTGTGCGACCACACCAGTCCCAGCTTTCCTCTGAGCCCCAGGGACGCAGCAGACTGTAGTGCCGCAGACCAGTTTCCGTCAAGCCCATTGGGCGTGCCCTTTCCGAACCGGCCCTCACGCCCCATCCTCGCAGCTGCACAGGACGATACCCCAACGACAATTGTGGGCACGCCACCTTGCCGCGCCGGGAACCCCATGGTCTGCCCTCTTCACATCTTTCTGCCAATCCACCCGAATCCCCGACCGACCCTCTCCGACGTTCACTGGTGTTGCAAGTGAGCCTCGCCCACCCGTGTTCCATTGCATTTTTTACTCTTCCTCAGTCGGGGGTTCATCAAATTTTGCAGGTTCTCTTTAATGAAAAAAAAAGTGTCCCGAGCCTTTGGTATTGTAATGTTTATTTCTCTATCTGTGCACATGGTGCGCTCATTTGTTTTTCCATCTATCTATCGAGTCTGAGCCATACGTTCGGCAGGTAGCGCTTCGATCCATCCCTTACACTGTCGTGATTGACCTTTGCAATTCATCTTCCACGCGTTTTAGGATTCATGGCCAGCCAAATTGGGCCATCAAGGGTTCGAAACAGGCCAAACGCCGTTGCAGTTGTACCTGGACGTGGTTCCACTGTGATTCAGCTGTGCCAGCATTGCCGTTGTTGTCTCCAGGTAAACGACACTCACTTCATGACAAGCAATGAAAGCAAGATTGATGTTCCCGTGCGGAACTCGTCGGCCATGGGTTGCGAATTAGGTGCGCTCTTGTCCTGCAGCCACGTAGCCCAGAGCGTCAGTTGGTGGGCTTGCCTGCTTGTCTGTGTCTTTGGTGTCTTGTCTGTGTCGGGTGCAGCTTGATTTCTGAGAGCGTTCAAAGGGGCGTCAGGACCAGTGGCAGCAGCAGTTGGCAGCGACAACAACGGACAGTAGCACGCGGTGATATGCATGAACACCATTCCTGTTTGGAGGATTCGTCGAGGGATTGGGAGGCCTGACACGCGAACTGCACCGTTTTGCGGGAGGGCGCATGGCAAGCTGTACCCAAATGGCCAACCGCCGAAGAGAAAGCAATGGACAATTAGTTGTAGTTGTTGCCACATTTCACTACTTCAGCCAACCATTCACCCTACTAACATCTTGATTGTCCTTCATGATCTTGGTTGTCCCTAATGATCCTGGTTGATCTTCATTGTCCTTAATGATCTTGGTTGATCTTAGTTGTCCCTTGGGTGTCCCTAATGATCTTGGTTGATCTTGGTTGCCGTCTCCCCCAGGGCATCAAGGGCATCTTCCCTCTTTTCTGTTGATTTTCTTTTCACCAACGCCACAAACACGTTTCCTTTTCTTACATTTTTCTGTGTTTTTTTTTTATATTCTTTTTCTGAAACCAGATTAAAATAGCAACAGGAACAATTTGCAGGATAATGCCCCCCCCCCCCCGCCAAACCCCTGCGCAACCCCCCCCCCCCCCTCTCTCTCCCACTCGCTCTATAGTGGTATGCATAAGGAAAACCCACAGCAAAATGGTACTATCCTTTTCGGGGTTTCGTCACAGCACTGCATGAAATGAACCTAGCGCAAGGCAGGAAGGCCTGCATGTGGTCCCCCTGCACCATCACATTCCTCTCAGGCCTCTTCCGGTTGTCGCCAGCTGCGTTCTGAGGAGCAACAATCCTGCACTGCGTCACTCGGTCCTGCCGGTTTTCCACGCTTCCTTACCTGCAGTGCAGTTTGGGGGAGGCAGGCAGGACAGGGGTGCTGGTACTGGAGGGTTGCTGCGGTGGCGGCCTCTCCCTTTCCGGCCGGGCACCACTCGTGCTGCCATAAGGGTATATATATTGTGTCCTGTTCCCCTGGAACACGCTGCTGGGGCCGAGCCCGGCGCTGGCGTGGGCGCCCAGGTGGGCACTTGCTGTTGCGTGTTGCCCACCCCGCACCCACACACGTATACTTTTGTATAACACACAGCACGACCCAAGGGAAACCCCCCCCTTTTCACCCTTGCGTTGAATCTCGTCATGAGGCAGCAGGCGCACGGGCAGTTCCCATTTGCTGCCCCCCGTGTTTTGGCCGCACCATGATGGCTCTCCACCCTGTTTTTGTTCCTTTGTGTTTAGTTCATGTGCATACATACATAGTCCAATGTGGATTTGAGCGGTTGCACCAGTGTCGCTTTTCCTCTGCCAAAGATGTTTTTCCAGACCGTGCACTCTGGCCCAACTGATTTTTGTCCCCTCAAGCCACAATACTTCACCGCTCCCATTTTGCTTGCTTGCTGTCCGCAGCAGTTTCGCTGATCTCGGTCAATTTACTGAGTCACAGCCCATTCCAAGTAGAAACCTTTCCTGACCGTTGTGGTGTGTTCCATGCAGGTTGTGTTGCCAACCGTTGTTATTCGAACCTGCTTTCCCCCTGGCACCCTTCCCAACCCCTATCCCCACAGAGTCCCTCTACATTGCATGTGAGTGGCATTGGTGCTTGCCTTGGTAGAACATGGTCCACCTTGCTTCTCATTCTGGGATGAAGGCTTTGGAAGGGCAGCAGAGGAACACGTGCAATCCTCCTTGGGTCAGCCTCACATACTCAGAAATACTGGTTCTGTTCACTTTACCTGTCTCCCGGGAGGAAGGACCCCATGGCAGACGGTTGGTATGTTGCAGACGTGTTTGTTGCTGTTGCTCCTTCGGGTAGTGCATTCTTGATGTGCTCATTCACCTTGTGATTTACCCCATTCCCCCGCTGTTTTTGTTTGTTTGTGTTTTGTTTCCAATCTCAACCACATCTCGAGCATAAAGTCGGTCCCGACTCCTGGCGCTCAACAGACCCCCCCCCCCCCCCGCAGGTATGCCATACCCCCGTCCCCCCCCCCCCCAAAATCCAGCCCTCGTCCCGCTTTCGGGGTGTACGCAGGCGCACGTCTTCCTGCACGCAGGCGCATGTTTAATGTGGGAATCTGCAGCCCGAAGGGACCTTTCCAGTGCGGCTGTCGTTCGCCTGCAGATTTCCCGCGGGCAGGAAGTCGGTCCCGACCACTGGCGCTGAACAGACCCCCCCTCCCCCCCTGTAGGTGCATGCCATACCCCCATCCCCCCCGGACAAGTCCAGCCCTCGTCCCACTTGCAGGGTGTGCGCAAACCCTGTTTTCCGGCACACAGGCGCATGTTTGATGTGGGAATCTGCAGCCCGAAGGGACCTTTCCAATGCGGCTGTCGTTCGCGTGCAGATTTCCCGCTTTCTCTCACGGCCTACACGAAATCGCAACGTCCACAGCTCTGCTTTTTGAGGGCGTCCCTTGCTGGCAAGTGTCACCCGGTGAGCACCCCAAAGCCCCGCAAAAATGCTACTGTACTAGGGGCCAAGCACTGTGCACCCCCCAGTCAGCTTCCATGCTTTCTGGTGAATCTTTTGTGTTGTCGGAGACCCATTAATGGTGTCGAGGAAACCTCAGAACAGGGGCTGCAGTGTGTGTTTGTGTATGCACGTGCATGCATGCGTGCATTCCAGAGCAGGGAGTTCATGCGTACATGTGAGGTGCATCGGTGTCAGCTGTCAACGTGTTATTCCATGTTCCACAGGTTTTCCCAGGAATGCACATTCCATGCCCCCTCTTCTCAAATCTTTCACGCCACTGCATTTCATTTGGCGCATTTCGCTCAGTCTTCCTGTGCCTCCTTCGCCCCCTGTTTGTGGGCCTGGGTAAGTCTGCATGGCGTCGTCGACACGTGATTGTGTGTGTTATGCGTGCATTTTTGTGTTTCTGCATGTGCATATGCATGTGCGTGCGTATTGGTGTATCTGCTGGCGTGTTATGCGTATTTGCATGTCTGGTTTTGGGTGGGGAGCAGGAGTGCCCGTGGAGGGAACAGGTTGGGACCAGTGGTGGCAGAAGAGGCTCAAACACAAGTTTGGACACGGTGTTGCAATTTGGCACCGCGGGAACGGCTTGTTGCACAGGAGCCTGTTGTTGTGTTCTGGAGACATTCCTTCGGGAAGGAGGTTTTGCGTTTTGCTCCTGTCTTGAGCCATACTTCCTCCAAACATCCGCGTTGGGTCTCAACGGCCCTCCTCACCCGCCCATGGGGGCACAACGGGTTTTGTGGGGCTGGGACCTACGTTGAGCAACCTGAGCCCCGTCCCCGTTCAAAACCTTCCGCAAGCCTTCTTCACACCCCTCTGCTGGGACAGGATCGGTGTAGAATGGTTCTGAGGCATTAGCGCTCAGTCGACAATCGGTACAGGGATTCTTTTTGGGGGCAGCATGCTTGGCTGCCACGTCATTTGGTTGTGGCCATCCTGCAGGTCTGCCTGCAAATTGTGTCCTGCTATCCTCAGGATTTGGAGCCGTACTACATATACCAAGTGCCCTAAGGCTACCCCTTGTCCTGAAGGTGAGGTTTGGGGATGTGTACAGGAGTGGCATATGAGCCCTCCGCAAGATGGGTACGCGCGTGCCACCAACAGCTGCATGGGCCATGCCCTGCACTGTGCAAGATCCTGCTGAGCAGTACCTCTGTGAGAAGGCGTCGCACCTCTCATTGTATTCATACGCAATTCACAATTTCTCTGCCCCCGGTGTTCTGTTTGGTGAACCCTCCTGTGCAACGCCTGTGAGGCCCCTCGCACAGCCTGGGCAGGATGTATAAAAGCTTCCCCCTGCGCCGCGGCGGACTGTACATATTTAATGCGCACGCAGGATTGTACAAAGACCCCGCAGTCTGCGCGGGGGCATTGCAAGTTTTGAGCGACCAAAGTTGCCACTCTGGCAGCTGAGCAAGGGCATGGGGGCTACACCGTGCACTGAGGGTCAAGGCAAGATTCGGGTCCTGCATGGGGCTATTTTGAGTCCGTTCAAGGCTGGGAGCCACACAAAGTGTTGTGCCCAGAGTCCCACACAGTGAAGCCCATGTAAATAAACGGAGAATGCAGTGCAATCGGCAGAACCAATGTGTAGAACCAACAGCTCTTGGGCGTACACTCTCATGCACGCTTTGGGGTGGGAGCAGCTGTTGCCCAATCAGTCCTTTTTTTTTAGAGGCCAAGCGATGCATCCAATGATCCCTGATTTCATCGAAGGTTTGACAAAATTCTGTGCACGGCGCTGTGTCTGCGAAACAATGAGATATCAGGGGTGTGTAAAAAGCAGTCTGAGTGGTTCAGAGATGATGTGGTGCCGGGAATTGCTGAGTGTCCATCAGCACGCCAAGGGCAGTCTCATATTGAGGGGTAGGAAATGGACGGTTGCACATGTTTTTACCCTGTGCACCGCTGCGAAGTATTGTTTGCATGGAGCTCTGCCGCAGTCGTGTACGACGCGGTGAAGTCCCAAATGAAGTACAGAACAGTGCACAGCACCCATCAAGGACCACGCCAGGCGTTAGTGTGAGGCACGATGGGTGGAAACGATCGCTTGGGAAACACGCAGATAAAATTCCACCGTTATACAGTGCGCCATGAGATCAACAGAATCGCCGTCGATGCATAAGGCAGCTCGGATAAGGCGGGCCTCACAGTCGATTGGCCTCCAGGGTTAGACCCCTGAGCCCATCCTGATGTCTTGCTGTCGGCCATGACCCATGGGTCATTGGAGGCTCAGACTCGCGAGGGGTCTGGTGATGGGTCTGACAGCTGTGGCCGGCTGTGGGGCATCGCGAGGGGTCGAGTGATGGGTCTGACAGCTGTGGCCGGCTGTGGGGCACATCATTGTTGCTCTTCGGTGCTGCGATTTGGGGAGAAGGTTCAGGGGCTGGCTCCTCTGCCCCCGCTCCCCTCTCACCCCAGGCAATTGTACAGAACCAGCTTGGATGTATGACAGAGATAAGATTGCACGTCGAACCCTTTTGAGCCTGCTGTATCCCGGACGTCATCGTTTAGCGGTGGCAGATGATTTTCAGAATGGTGCTAAAGGGCTCTGCCCGCTGTTGGAGGCCACGTGGGCCCTTGCACACCTCTCTGCTGCCCTAAATTCCTGTAAAGCATTGTATCCTCCTCGGGGCCTTCCAGCCCCAGCCACACCCTCTTGTAGGTACTTTGAGGGGGTGGGTGCCAGGACGTAACAACCAAATGGTTGGGTGTGAGTGAAGGGGTTTGTTTGTTGGGAGTGAGTTCTGGCTGCAGTGCGAATGAGTGAGTGATGCTTAGTGCAAATGGTGTTGGTGTGGTGGTCGTGATGCCTGTTCGGGGGGTCATTCTGTTGTGTGCACTCAGCAATTGTTTCAGTGCCAGTTTTACTCCCGGTCCCTCTAATTGGCCTCTCGATAGATTCTTGATAGGCAGCTTGTTGTGAGTAGTTGTCATGAGTTCCCTCTCTCAAGTCCTAGCTGAAGTATTTGAAACACAGTACGCATCCTCCTCATGTTTTTGCTTCAGTCACAGCTCCATGGTTGTTCTCATAGTGGTTTTCTCATAGTGGTTGGTCAACAACAGAAGCGGAGCAGGTTTTATGGCCAGCGCGCACCCAGTGGGAATACCACTCCTTGCACAAAGCCTTCCAGTCTCTCTCTCTCTCCATGGTATTTTTTCCCTTCGGCACAGCTGATTGGTGTCATCTCAGATGAACTTTACATGCTCCCATCCAAACCCCTCGTGTTTGGTTTGGATGCCATTTTGGTGATGCAGCCTTTGCACACAGGGAAGAATCCACAGTGTGCATCCGCAAGGCCTCAGTAGCTCACCTCTGCTAATGTGCAGTCTCCTGTAATTATGAAAAGGTTACGTGCATCCCATGGTGCACAAGAAGGCTCTGTTCAGGGGTCCCAGTTGTTGGCTGTTTGGCTTCAGTCAGCACACAGCTTGCAGGCAGGTATGATGGAGGTCGCCCATCAGTCACTGTCTGCCCTGTAGTCTCCAACCCAGATTCGGTGTCCTCCTCAACATGCAACTGCTCCCCCCCCCCGCCACGCCCCAATTTGCTATTCAGTTTGTCATCTTATTTATTCTCTCAATTATCTTCTCAATCAGCTCTCACCCCGGTCTGCATAAATGCTAATGATTTTTCAATGATGTTGAGGCCCCCTCATTCTTAGTCTTTCCACTGCACTGCCATCATGAGCGTGTTGCAGCCACAAATGTCACCAGAGGGAGGGCACCAGGGGGTCAGCACCAATTGCTGATCAGGGAATGCCCAGGACGCAGACTGGCTTTGGGAAGGTCAACTGTTCGCTCTGGGCAGCGCAGGTAAGCCAGCCACCAGGCAGGGGGGGAGGGGGCAAGGGCAGGGGGGGGCATCCTGCTGGTTCTTAGACTGTGAGTGGAGACCAGCCAGGCAGCAGGGGTAGGATGCCAGGTCTGAGCCTGCCTTTTTCGTCTTGTGCCACGAACGCCACAGCCCTCCTTGAAACTGTCCCGTTGCAGTACTCTCTCTTTTCCACATTCCAGGTTGTGCTTCTGCTGTAGAACCAATTCATTCATGCAAGCAACACACATGCTCTGTTGTCCCACACATTCATTCCCCTGCCGTTTTACCTGCAAGATTTCAAGGGACCAGTTGGTGTGAGCAAGTCACTGGTGCACACCACATCCCCTCCTGCATGGCTTCACACTATTTTGGTGCAGTTTATAGTTAGGATTTGGTTGGGGATGCATGACCAACCAATGGTGTTAAGCGTGGTGGTCGTTCCTCTCCCCTGCCTATTTGTCACTGGAGCTAACCATGGATGTGTAGCTCAATGAAACACCCATCCAGCACATCAAGAAAGGCACGTATGCACAGATAGGGCTGCACAGGGATTGTGGATTCATGTAAACATGTATCAGAATGTGCATGTGAACACGACCCACCCAACCCTGCTGGGAGCAAAGAGGCTTCAGGAATACGGCCTCTAGCGTATCCTCCCAACAAATGGATCATGGCACAATCCCCAACCAGTAGCTGAGCCTCTGGCGCCAGACGCTCCAGGGATACCTCTTCAAAGAAGGCGCTCTTGCCACGGTGTGGGTGCGGTGCAAATTTTGGGGACCCTCCTGGTGATAATTGCAACCATTAAGAGGCCTTCAGCAAAGAACAAAAACAACCTAGAAGCCTCTGGGATTTATTGGCAACGATAAAAAAAACCCTAGGAAGACAGGTGGTGTGCTTGCAACTAAGGTTTTCCGGGGTTGTATGGGCTGTTTGTGCGGGTACATCCTGGGATGGTTCACCGGCATTTGACCACTAATAGCTGCCACGGTGCGGACGCGGTGTGCGCACGTTGCACCAAACTCCCGCAAATAATATCCAGTGCCTGTACAGGCAGCAAAATACATCCGATACATTTTTCAACCTAATCTGTTGTACATATCCTGAGACTCATGGTGTATGGCTTGCCAGCAAGTCCGGTCATCCAGCAGTCAGGGCCAACACCCCAAAAGGTGTGTGTGGGGCATGAGCAAGCCTCCTCAGAAGCCATACGAGGATGACAGACAGGAAGAAGCCTGTTGTCCTAGGCGAGGACCTCATGCACACACAGATCCTGCAGACTGAGGTGTGAGGGCCAGAGCATTCTAACCCAAGGTGCCAAGCTCCTTTGTATGCATGCCTGTTTTTGTACATATACCCAGAAGGCATTGCTGATGTGCACAATCAGAGAGCGTTGGTGGTTCTGGTGGATGGGATATCACAACAAGGTGGCATTTGGCACTGGCGCGCCTGTAACCTGTCCCACCACCCGACCACCCCACCGTAAGATCCCGCCATCAGCTCCAGGGGACTGTGAGGCCAAAATCTGCCATCATCACTCTCAAAAAGGGTTGGTCTGGCCAATTTGGTTTTTGGATGTTGACACGGATTTTGGATCAGTCTGATGCGTTTGCGGTGGTGACCTCTCAGTCCACTGTTGGCATTGTCTCAACATGGGCTGTGAAGCCACTACAAGTTTACACCTACATCACAGTTTTCAGTTGAAAACAGAGTGGTCTCCCTTGCAAATGTCTGCTCTTGGCTACAAGCTGCGCACAGTACCCAAATTCCCTGGCAAACATTCAGAAGGCCTTTGACCATTGCAGTTCAGGAAGGTCCCAGAGGCAATGCATTGTGCGCAAAGCAGTCACTTTGGTGTCTTTTTTGGCACCATGGGCACCCTTCACCAACCTCGTCTGCAAGCAGTAGCAGTGCGTTGAGTGTGTGGCACGCTGAGGGTATGGCGGGTCCCTCACTGGGGCCAGCACATGCGCACGACGCATGGGAGGCTGAGGCGAGAGGCGGGCCACTGGGAAGGGGTGACATGAATGCGACAGGTAAAGCTCACCAAGTGTGCCGCCGCCACAGCTTGTCACACCATGGTTTGAAAGATTTCTCTTGCTAAATCTTGGCCTCCCCCCCCCCCCCCCGAAATATTTGTTGTAGTCTTACTGATAGCCTGACTGTAAGTGATTGTCTGACTAGACGTAGTCAGACATGATATGTTTGTTGTCTGGTCTAAGACACCGTGTGTGTATTGAGGTTTCACCAGGTCTGGCATAAAGAATAAAGATGCGCTTGTGCCTGATTTTGGAGTGCATTGCCTCAAGTTTGCAATTTTTGCAGCACTGTCTGTCTGTTTTTCCATCATTACAATCCAATCAACTAACTAGGTCCCCCCCCCCCCCCCACGCCCAACACCTGACCAATTGAAGCCCCTTGTTGATGCGATCTTGTCATTGTACCGAGTGGCCCTTCCACTATTTGTTTGTCATGAATCAACTCTGCTTGCTGCCTAGATCTTGATCTACGAGAGTCAAACGGCAAATCATGGCCAGACAAGAGTTGACAGGTCAGACAAGAACTGTTTCTTACCTTAACATTGCTTCAAATTTGGCCCGAGGGGATAAATTTCCTGGCCATGTTTTGCAAGTCGGTCTCTGGGAAGTCTACTACTGAATTCACCACCTGCTCTTTGGATTCATGTCTGGGGAGGGCAGAATTTATTCAGTTGTATTTTGAGGTAATCTGGAATCATATGGTCAAGGTGGACTGAGCATTGCATGTACATGTGTTGCACACACAGTGACTAACCAATTTTGCTGACAGAGAGATCAAGACAGTATGGCCCTGCAGCAGCCCCCAGTGATATGAACCCCCCCCAAAGGAAATCAATAATGAAACATAAATGAAAAGATCCCCCAGAGCTCCAGCCAAGAAATGTTTGCAATGGAGCAGTTGAATTCTTCAACGGATGGATGCTCTAAACGTTGATTTTGAGGGGATACGTTTAGATTTGCAAAACCTTCATGACCATGCTTACCCTAGAAAGGCTGACTGACTTTTACCCCCGCCAAAGGTGATCCTCCTTTGAGGTCATTTGATTTTGGCATCATCTGACGAATTTCATCTCATGAGCGTCACCAGTGGGTGAGTCTGCATGCTGTTGCATGCACAGCTCTGACCTTGGTGTTCTGCTTGTCCACTGCAGGGGCCCTTTGGCCCGGACTGTGTGCTGTTTGCCGTCTTTTCTGCACCTGATTCACCTCTTGGTAGGTTTTTTTTTCTTCTTCATTGAATAGCCTGACAGGCATGACAGCTCGTCGGTACTCAATGATTCAAGTGTGCATACGATCTGATTGGAGCAGATGGCACGAGCCTGCTAACATATCCATTTTATGGGGTGATAGTTGCACTGCTAGACTGTTTCTGTGTGTGCATATGATTCCAGGTTTTGCCTGAGCGATTTCGAACAAGGTCGAAGTTTCGGCCACTTCAGAACGCCAGTCACAAAGAAAAACATGCCTCTGCTTTGTTCGGTCAGCACTAGTTGGAGATCACAACTGAGTTTCAACATGCTACTCCCCGTTGGTCAAAGGGTTACCAACTCTGTTGTTTATCAAACTACCTGATATCCCTGTTCAGGCGATTTCTGGTGCTGAGATTTTTTTCGTTGTTTTGCACATCAGTTTCCAGCGCTGTTCATGACCTCTTGGCTACAGGCCGCTTGTAGCAATGGATTTACCATATACAGAGAATGCTGAGGGTTCTGCTGATGTGCGGTCCAGGAATTTTTTCTACAGTACCTTGCTGTAAATTACCGCTGGTTTGTACATAGGCCAAACAAATAAAGTGAAACGTGTTCAGACCGAGGCTGTGCCGATTGCTTCAGGCAGATGCTGTTTCGCATGGTTCTGCGTAGGTACTAGTATGATGGGCAGGACAGGTATGGGGGATGAGCATAGGTGAACCAGCCCATTGCTGTGCAATGGTCCACTGAGGAGTAAGGAACCCCCCCCCCCCCCTGCACTACAAGCGACCAAATGTTCCACCACCTTCATTTAGCTCATTCTCAATTCCATAACCCATGGCGCTGCAACCCAGGGCCCTGCATTTGAACTCCAGGCCCTACATTTCCACACAGTCCCCCCAAAAAGGAGTGCTGATGTTTCTGCTGAACATTGCTGCATACGCATACCAGGATGCGCATATGTGGGGCGCTTCTTGACCTGTCTGGGCCCCCAAAAAGGGCCCCTCAGCTGGAAAAGACACTCATGCCCCCCCCCCCCCCGCAAGGACATGTGGTGATCCCCCACTACTGGAATGGACAATTATCCCCCCCCCCCCATTGGCAACAAACCCAGGTGTCATGCCAACCCAACCCCCCATTTTCTGAGAATCCATTTTTTTTGTGTTATTGTTTCTGTCACAGATGGTTAACGAAATCAACAGAGTTGGGGGAGGCATTGGCCTCTCCCCATTGCTCGCCATCACACCAAAGAACCATTGCGCCTCTTCCCTTCGTCACATTTTTATTTACATGGTGGGACCCGTTTTGGTAGTAGTCGGGTAAGGATGCCGTATATGGCCGTTGAGACGCATATGGGTCGGTAGTTTTTGGGCCCTGAGATGAGGACCACCCTTGAAGCCAGCCAGGCATGTGGTATTTTGTTTCCCCTCCAATATGTCCAATATGGCCTTGGTACAGTTGATGCTGCATGTGCATGGGCAGCCTGGGCAATGGCGCTCACGGACAGGCACGCGCTAAGGGTGCCTGTGAGTCACAAGATCCTAGATTGGCCATTTGGGTTGTGAATTTCTGACAGTGGGGCGTCCACCAATGTGCTACGGAGGGCTGTGGCGGTGGTGGCTTGGTAATGTTGTCTCCCGGACGCCACTAGAGTCTAAGCACGGGGAGGGCATGGTTAGACATGGGCATGCGGATAACGTCATAGTAGGTCCATGGTATGTTAGATATTTGCTGGCGCACCAGAATAGCGTCTAGTCTCCGTGGTTTGCCATGACGTGGGATGCGGGTGTAATATTGTCCTGTGTCGGGGTGGTGGGGCGTGGCCACTAGTGGGTCAAGGAGGCTGGCGTCGTCCAAGCTTTGTGGGTGCGGGCAGCAGCCGAGATGTCATCGTTGAAATCCCCCATGATTATTTGTAGGGACCCATTGAGTGGATGAAATGGTCCATTTCCGTTTTGTCCCGGGAAGTGAATTAGACGCACACGATGGAGCGCTGCGGGCCATGCGGCAGTTGAAATGGTGGGGTGGGGGTCATTGTCCGCGAGGCGAGTATATGACCTCCAGTACGTTGGGTACCGCTGTATTTTGGGCAGGCCAGCCACCTTAGGGCCCGTACCAGGTGCCGCATAACAGTCGTAGTTGTTATGGAGCGTGGTGGTAGCCGCTTCTGGGAGGGGGAACCGGGGTCGTATGTTTGTATACCGCATATGTCGATGCGGCAATCGCTAACGAGGTGGATGATGTTAGACCACCACTGCACGGTCAAGGATCCCTGTGCACCCTGCACATTGCATGTGGCTATTTTCATGTCTGTGGGAATGCCATGCACGCAGTGCGCACGCGGTGCGAAGTTTTGGATGTCGCTAAATACGGGAACCGTAGTTTCGGCCCTTTTTTGACAAGTTTTTGGTTCTTTGCCAGGGTTTTTTTAAAGATGTGGCATATGTAAATTGTCAACACTTTTTGCCCATTTTCAACCATTTTTCCCTCAATTTTTCTCCGCATGGGTGTTAGCGCACGGGGTGATCGGGGTTCCTAAACAGAGCATTTCATGGTTTTTTCTTTGAATGTTAAGCCCAGTGGTTGCCCACCTTAGGAGCTAGATACTCAAAGGTTTCATCTATTTATTGTGGCCCTATTTTGTACCCGATTCTGAATTCAGTTGCTTGGCCAAGCTGGCCAAGCCATATCCTGTGTCTGGCGAAACCTATTTGCCCTACATTGTTAACGAACTCCATTACAACCAAAACAATGCACATCAAGTGCTTATCACTATCTTTTGGGCCAAATTGTCACATTAAAATCGTTTGCTTTGTTTATAAACCATTGATGTTTTGTATTTAAGCTTGCACTATCCTTAGCAGCCCTTCTTTGGAAGGAATTGTATCTTGATTAATCCTGGTGTTTTGATGCCTATACTGCTTGACTACTTGGACCATTTCAAAAAGCAGCGAGCTTTTGTTCATCAAAAACCATTTGAAGAAAACAGCAAGGTTTTCAAGGCAAAACATAATATCTTTGTGCAAGAGTTGTTGAGGGCTGGTGTTGCCATATCGGGGGAGAAGTAGAGATCTCTTTCTACGATGGTTTCAAAGTATCTAGGATCCGCGAGGTGGGAGTTGAGAAAGGAGATGCGCTGGCGTTTCCGTTTTTGGGGAGGCATGTAGATTTTTTGCGGCATGACCTCCGCTCCTTTGCATGCATTATGAAGTAATATCTTGAATGTTCACAGGAGGTCTTTCGTCTGATAGACAACTTTCACATCTTGGTTCCTCTTTTTTTTTGCTGTGTCGTACACCAGGGGACATGTTTGCCTACTAGCATACCTCAAATGCAGAAGTTTCCCGCGAGATTGCAAATGCATTTAACAGATCCAGATTCCTAAACGGCATGGGTTTAGGGTCCGAGGCCATGAGAAACTGCCAGTTAGTTGAAGCTTTATGCTATCATGTTTTACTTGCCGCTGAATTGTCGGGTTGGAACCAGCCCATTTTTGTTCATGATGTCAATCTGATCCTTAGCATGCGTTTTGCCGCTAGAAATCGCATGCTTGCACTGATGTTAAAGATAAAAGAGTGCATTGTTCTCGGAGTGGAGATGGAGAAGCTGCGCTGTGCCCCGCTACGCGGAGTAGCAGGTCTCCACTGAAGAGATTATGTCTGAGATGAGAGCCTGCCACAGCCACACAACCCACAATGTGTAATGTCCCATTGTCCTGCTGTACCCGTGTTCTAACTGTTCAGAGAATTTTAGGTATTTGTTCGGATAACATAGCACTGCAACAATGCTAATCTTGTGCAAGCGAACCGATTTGTATCCTGTGTTTCACAGTGGTTGGTCACACTGATTGGATGCCGTTTTGTGCTCTGCTGCAGCTCTAACTCACAGCCAACTTCACATCCGTGCACGTGAATTTACACATTCCTGTGGTATTACAGTTGATGAGCAGCAGAGAACTGACAATAGACATCCAAGCATGCATGCACGTCCCTGTGGTATTCAAGTTGTAAAATAATAGACACCCGACAGCAGATGTCCAAGCATCTCTGGTGGTCTTTGTGGCATTCAAGTTGCCGGGCAGTGGAGAACCGACAGTAGACGTCCAAGCATCCCTGCATGTCTTTGTTGTATTAAAGTTGGTGAGCAGTGGATATTTTTGTGCTGTAAGACAGAGACACAATTCTGAAGATGATTTTTGTCTGCAACACAAGGGCAATGGTTTGGAAAATGATTTTTGTCCTACAAGACAAGGGTGTGGGGCCCTGAAAAAATATGGATGCACAACAAGACGGAGGGGTGCTGAAAATGATTCTTGTGGTGCTAGGCACAGGGTTTTGAGAATTATGTTTGCGGTGCAAAACAAGGACGGAGGTCCTGAAAATGACATTTATGCTATAAGACAAGGGATGGAACGGTTCAAGAAAATAGTTTCTGTACTGCAAGAACCGGGGGAGGGGTCTTGAAAATAATTTTTTTTGTCACAAGACATGAGAGGTTCTAAAAATTATGTTGGTTGCAAGACAGAGTGGGACGGTCTTTCTCAGAAAATCTCTGCCCATAACCCTCCAGGCCCAGGTGTCATGCCAAAGCCCCTCCGTCCAAAACACGGCCTTTTCCCCCGCTTAGATTCGTGCCGGTAAAACTAGGTAGAATCGCAAGGGTATAAGAAGCAACAAAGGAGGAGAGGGCAGGTAGGGCTCAACTGTACACCATTGGGCAAAGAGGAAGCCAAGGGCCGAAAAACACCTGATTTCAGAAATTCAGTGCCACGTGTGGCATATGGGTCGGTTTCCGATGGGACCTAGCGCTTGTTTTGCGCATCGCTGTGGGCCTTTAGGGGGGGCAAGGCTCCATTTGTGGTTGAGCTGGTATCGTGAGATTCGCTAGAAAGCCTTTTTGCTTATGCGCGACAGCGCGCATTTGATTTGGCGGTTGGGAGAGGGACGCCACGGACCACTGAACCATCTGTATAGAAGTGCGCACCCCTTCCCCGAGCAAGTGGGGTAGATTTTTTGTGTCTGAAAGGCAACTAAAATATGCAACAGATTCGGAATCAAATTCCGCACAAACTGATGTCATCGGAAAATCGTACAATTGCCACTAAAAATCGACTTTTCAGCAGCAGGCAAAATCCGACTGTGAGATGGCGGCAGTCGAACTGTGGGACAATTTTCGAACTGTCGAAAATTGAATCTCACTGTCCGAATTTGAACATCATTAATTTGACACAAGCAATAATTGATTGTTTATTCACATTTTCAGCACTAATGAGCAACATGTATTCGTTGGTTTCAGCTTTGGAGTTAAGTGAAAATCAACTCATCAGTTTCAATCTTGTAGAAGCGGAAAAAATTTGCGAGAATGGAAAATGGTGCATTTGACACAAGCAATAATTGATTCTTTATTCACATTTTCAGCACTAATGAGCAACATGTATTCGTTGGTTTCAGGTTTAGAGTTAAGTGAAAATCAACTCATCAGTCCCAATCTTGTAGAAGCGGAAAAAATTTGCGAGAATGGAAAATGGTGCATGAAGGACATGAAATTCCTTGTTATTCATTCAATTGGTTTGTTATGGTAATTTCGCCTAGCGGTTGTGCAATGCACTCAGGACTTTGCAATACAACAGCAAGCCTTTGCATGGTTTTGGATTCCGCACATTGCCAAAGTACAAGCGATGCCAGATGTAGCATTTTTTTGCGACATCGAAGTGTGTTACAACATTTTTAACAATTTTCATTCAATTTTACATTGTAATGGAAAGGTGCAAAAGCCTAGAAGTCCTACAGTAATCGTAGTTCCGCTCCGAGCAATCAAATATTCTTCATTCAGGCATTCAAGTGCAAGTATAACAAAGCTACTAGAGTGGAAACTATCGAACATTGAAGCTATCTAGCAGCAAGGAGAACAATCAAGGAAAGGCCTATGTTTTAGGAACCTTTGGTGAAAAAAAAAAGTGAAATGCTCGTAATCTTGGTGAAAATGATGTTATGTCTTTGTTTATGTTTCCATTCGCTTTTTGTGTGTGCACTAGGTGTCTCAAACAACCTACTAACGCATGCGAAGCTATGATACGTGACTTGGGCGTAAAAAGATAAATATTGTAGGAAGAAATATCCAAAGTTGGAAAAGTTGGTCGCCAAAGACCGTTTTTGCGACAATGTTCGTTGTTTTTGGATTTCATGCTCAAAGAGTAGACTCAGTGCTTGCACATATGGTAGAGTCGAAAACGGAGACCTAGCCCATGGAAAATCTCTGCATGGGGGCCACTACAATGCAAAGGTTAATTTGTTATTTTCAAACGTGCTTGTAGCATTGTGCAAAGCATTGGTGAAAAGGACCAGTTTTCTTTGGCAACTACTGTGCTACAAATGTGAGTTTTCATCAAGGCTCGTATGTTTGTTGCTAAACTCCTTCTTCAGCTAGCAAGGCAACAGACAAATATAGATAGGAAAGACGGAGCCGGTTGGGGAGGCGTATACAGCAATCGGTCACTGCTACCATAATGCCGAGGGCAAATGAGTTGTGCTACGCTGAAAAAATGCAGTTTCGCTTTTTTTTTGTAGCCTGCAATCGGAAACATCGTGTCGAAACATGCTGTCTTTTCAACAACAAAGTAAGGTAGATCAATGTATCAAAGTGTGCAAAACGGAGTTACGCGACATTGCATTCAGATCGTTGAACTTCATGTTTGCCAAAGTAGGTTGTTTACAACAATTTTGAACCGTGAAATAGCTATTTTTTCAATATTTTTTATCGTTTTTGCACGTTTTGAGCATTGAAGAGAGGACATATTTTATTTTTTTTGTCTTAGACCAACTGATGAAAGGATATGCTAGGCTTGGTTGGGGGGGCGCGTAGCGTCCCGGCAACCAAGCCTCGCCATGTAACATGCATCAAACCTATCTTTTTTTCTAGAATTGCTTAATGTTTTGAAGTAACCATGCCTATACATATGTAAAGGTGTCCCATACTTCAATGTTGCCTTCATTACCTTGATCTTCTTCATCTAGATAAAATTTTTCATCCTTAGTGTCAGTTTAACACTTTAAACAATCTTGCTGGCGAACTAGAGCCACATACATGCGTAGAAAAAAATTGCTTCTATTCACGAAGGTTACAATTGTCTAGGGCTGCCTTTCCAACCTATGCTTCTCAGCTAGGACTCAGCTTTGATGCATTTGCCCAATTACGCTAGTAGGTAGGCTATACCTCGTTTGGATGGTGCTGCATGCATTGTGGGCATGGACTCTTTTTTCATAATTGTACCCTTAGGCTTACCTACCAAAGCGCTGCCATCTTCCTTCATGGTTCTATCCAGAATGATTTTAGCCTGCTTTACCCCTTCCGCCCTCCCTTGTTGGACCGTTGTGAACAACCAAGGGCCACGGCCATGAGCATACGACAGTTGGCATTGTGTGGGTTGTGCCGGTTGAGCCGCCCTGGCTTGGCCGCGGTGCTAGGGTTTTAGAAGGCTTAAATTTCCCTTTGGCGCTGGACCTCACAATCCCATCGGTGAAAATTCCTGATCTCAATACCAGTAAGTAGATTGAGCATTAATATACATATAGCAAAAAGTTCCGAAAGTTTTACGACAAAAGTGCACGAGGGGCATATCTCCAACAAATTTGAATAGGCATTGTTTTCCACTCGTTAGTTTCTCTCTCGCCGTATCTACCGCACGACTTGTGGTATTCAGTTCTGTCAACCGATTCGCTGTCCAGAACTCATTTTTAGCTGGTTTTTGGGCTGTTTCTGTAAATACTCTCCCGACAGCTTGCATGTTGATGTGAACACCACTGATGAACTTCTCAGTTCTGCAGCACGGCAGCATGTCTAAGCATTGCCAGGCCACAGCGCTGCACACGCCGGCATGTCTCAGCGAGAGACGCATGCCAGCATGTCTCAGTGATGCAGCATGCCAGCATCTCTCGGCGCGCGCCAGGAAGTCTCAGTGCTGTGCCACGCTAGCCTGTCTGTCTCATTCTTGTGGCACGCCAGCATCTCTCCACGGTGCACCACGTCAGCATGTCTCAGCAATGTAACACACCAGCCACTGCACGACTGCAGTATGTCTCAATACTGCACCACGCCAGCAGCTCTTGGCATTTCACCACGCCAGCCTTCACCGCTGCCAGCATGTCACAGCACTGCACCACGCCGGTTCTGCAGCACGCCAGCCTGTCTCAGCGCTGCACGGCGGCATGGCTGAGGACTGCACGACGGCAGCGTTCCACCACTGCACGCCTCCAAGCATGTCTCAATCCTGCACCACGCCAGCACCTCTCAGCGCACACGCCGCAGCGCTGTACCAGCATGTCTCAGCACTGCGACACGCCAGCATCTTAGCGCTGCGCCAAACCATGAGTCTCAGGACTGCACCACGCCACCAACGCTAGCATGTCTCAGTTCTGCAGCACGGCAGCATGTCTGAGCACTGCACCACAGCATCATCTCTCGGTACTGAAGCATGACAGCAGGGAGCAGCACTGCGCTAGGTTGTGCCAGGTTGGCAGCACGGCACCATGTGCCAGCATGTTCCAGTACTGACTCACGCTAGCATGCCCTCCACGACGCCAGCATGTCTGAGCAGCAGAGCCCATCAGATAGTGCATGAATAGGTGTGGGAGCTTACACATCAAAACTCCACCTCTGGTGATTCATTTGAAATTTATCAACGGACGAAATCTTCTGCAGTTTCAGCTGTGCGCATTTCAATTCAGCAACTAGGAATCCTGGGACTCAACAGTGGTGGCTGGGAACGGGCGCCGTGCGTGGCAGACCCAGGTTTCAAAACCTGCCCAAAATTGCCGAAAAAAAGTCCTTTTCTGGCCATTTTGGATGTCCAGGATGTTTGTGGAGGGGACTATGTGCATTGAACTCAACCTGCATGATGAACAAACACCTTGGGGCCCTGTCTAGTAGCTGTAGCACCCGACCAGTGGCCTCAAGGGCCCTTCTTGGGTACCAAAAATGGCTTAAATCTTCAGTCATCAAAGTAACCTCAAAGCATCCAATTGTGGCAATTTCTTTGTGTAAGTGAGGCTATGTACGACAGTCCAATTGTTTGCCTTGTTGCTGAAGTGATCAGTTATATTTTCTGAGAAGCCCTATAGCTGCAGTTTTTTGGGAGATTTCAACCTTTTATCTCACGTGCGAGCTAACCTTCGTTTGCATCACCATTGAGGTTTCATAAATCCTTTCCCAAGTGTTGTTTGCTTTGTTTGTGCAAGCTCTTTCAGCCTGCATTCAGAGAGAGAGAGCGTCACATTGTCAAGCACACGAATGCCCAAAATGGTCTGTCACCTTCTTGGCCATTTTCTGAGGATGTGTTCCTTGCCTTTGGAACCCATGAGTTTCATGTAAGTGCTGGGCATGACTCGGCACACTCGCCGCTGTACAATAAGTGCCATGTCGAATTTCAGGTCGTTTTTCCATAATGCACAGTTTTAGCTTGCAGCTCACCGTATGGACCCCTATAATGAATGTGGGTCGATTAGCCTCAGTTTTGATTTGCGCCAAAAGCCCTGGGGTCCAGACCTCCCCCCCTTTCCCCCAAGTTGCCTGAAAAATTTTTTCTCCAGCACCTTCGGTGCTACTGTTTTGTGTGTTTCGTGGACCATTTTTGACGAAAATAAAACTTTCGGACTTCAGGTGGGAGGTCTACCATCCCCCCCTCCTCTCAAGGGGGGTTCCAAACCTCCCCTTCCTCCCCTCCTCCCCTCCTCCGCTCTAATGCGCCCCTGCTCTCGAACAAATAGCTCTCTGCCCTGGGGCAGATTTCATTCTCCGGATATTGTCCCCCCCCCCCCCCCCGCTGAACGCCCAGCAATGGTGGTCATTGCCCCCGCCCCCCCCCACCCTCGTTGCGCTGTGGCCTGCATGATGACCGGGCAGGGACCGTCACGACATGGTGGGGGGATTTCAAGTGGGGAAGGGGGTACACTCATTGCGCGCTCTGAGCTTGTTAGGAGCAGGGGAACGATGTGGGTCACAAATGTCACACCACAGCTCAGACATGGCTGGGTGAACGCCCAGAGGGGTGGCTTCCCTGCCTCGAGCTTGCCTGTTTTACTGTGTGGGGGAGGTAGGGTGGGAAAACACAACCGCATCCCCATCATTCAAGCATTACCACTGATCTGGGCGTCCCTGAGACGAGGCAATCCGCTGAGAGTGTTCTTTTGCTGTCCACCAAAGGAGGGAGGGAGGAAGGGTAACGGAGGGCATTTGCAATCACGTTTGGGTTGGTGTAGGTTTGCTGGGGATCAGTTCTTCTTGGTCCTTTTGTCGATGCATCTTTGCCTTATTTCTTCAGAGCGGTCTCTTATGCACCATAGCGACGCCCAAAAGTCACCTTCATCGACAACAAAGATAAGCGTCTGAAGACCAAACAACGCTCGACGTGCCCAAGCAAAAGGTTTACTCCAAATATGTCCTCTTCTCCGCATAAACAAATTGTCAACCAACATTGCCACGGCTGTATTGCGGTTCCGATCTTACACTGCCTGCGGCAAGTGCTTCCCGTGATACATGCCAACCCTTTGGCATTGGAGCAATTGAAGGCCATCTTCTCCTGTAACAGTGGCCATTTCGCGGTGGCCCTCCGCACTCTACAAGCACTCGGTGTACTCGACCAGGAAGGGGCGCTCTACAAGTGTGGCCCCCACTTCGCCGCTTGGCAATCCGTATTGGTTGGACGCCTACACGAGTTTGTAGAGATCGACGTTTGTGACGCGTTACGTGGTGGTGAGTACGCCCCGCGGTTCACGGGGCTGTTGAATTGGTGGCTGGAGTCTCGCCAGTCGTACGTTCAAAGCGAAATCATCCATTTCCTTGACGGATGTGTCATAACGCCCCTGATGATTGGGTTGTTGAAGACGGGCTTCTTACCGAATCCGGCGACAGGTGAGTTGGCCGCCGCGGATTCTCACACTGCACCCTTTTGCTCGTGCAGTCAGTTTTCGGAATTTTGTATTTGTGTGCCAGACATTTTCGGAGCCAGTTCTGCAGGTGCTGGTGCGGACTTGGGCAGTCCCGTAGCCCTTCTACCCCAACCCCCCTCCCCACACCGCAAAAAACGGTGGGCCAACACAACGGCTTGGTGGATCTTTGCGAGTGGCGAGAAGTCAATTGACGCCGCCAACTGCCATGATAGCAGCAACATCTGAGAGCTTTGTCCCAACCCCGCCCGCCCGCCTCACCCCCCCTTTGTAGTAGTGTGACGGAACAACCATCGTAGGTTGACTTCTCAAACGGCTTTTGTGTGCAAAGAGATGCACGCTTGAAGGCCTGACCAGCGTGCACACACAGTGCAAACTTTGGGCGCACGCAGGCACCTGGAGGCTGAAGAAGCTCCTATTTTGGGGTGCAACAGGCATCGCATCGCGCTCCCACTGCCCCCATCCGTTTTCAATTGCAATTTCGGAGAGCGGCAGTTGGTGGGGGATAGAAATCGGCGCCTGTCCCTTTTGCACATCAACACAGAGGTCGGGCGACGACTGGCACACGCAAGGTACACCTGCAGCCACCCTCAGCCCGCACCGAATGGGGCATAAGAAGCAGACCGGGGGCGGCCGCCACCTCATCGTGATCCACGACGATGCATTAGGGAGACCGTCAGCCTCTGTGGCGAGTTGACCGGCGGTTTGCCTCCAACAGATCGCACTGTGCCCGCACGATGTGTGCACAGTGCAACCACCGCGCCTCTGTGCGCACCGGCCTTTTCATGCCACCGTTCTGTGTCTGGTTGCCTTTCTCGCCGCAGATTTGTGTGCCTCTGTGATCAAGAACGCGGAATTGGCGCATCAGTAAATCGTCTGCCTTGCCAGGCCTCGTGCCTGCGTATGCCTGGCATTTGTGGTCTTTTCAGCCCCAGGTGCCTAACTGGTGCTATAACTGATGCTATCATTGATGGGGGCGCCCAGCCGAAATCCTGACACCGACCCCCCCCCCCCCCCAAAAAAAATCGAACGGTACGAAAAAATATTTGACACGATGAATTTTCTCAAGTTGAAGACAATTTTGGTGCCGAAGGCGCTGGAGACTTTTTTCCGTCCGAAGGTGTGTGAAACACTTGTGGCCATATTTGTGTCAACTCAAAATGCTCGGAATTCAATGGGGAGGCCTCGTGTGTTGTGGTCAGGGCCTTCTCTGTTACTGAGAGTGAGAGCAGGGGGGCGGGCTTCACCTGCACGAAGCGCTGGTCATAACTCAACAACTGAAAATGACCGGATGAGTGGTATGAGCGGTGGAGGCTCGCGCGGTGGATCTGAGATCGAATCCCAGTCACAATCCCTCGGCGGACTGGCCCGTCAGCGGGTGCGTACACAGGGCTGCTCCAGGAGGCCGAGCGTCCATGGGTCGGATGTGGGACCTGACACAAAGCTGAGACCCTCCGGGACACACACCTCACCTCCCGTGGTCTGGGGTGAATGCCCAAGCGACGCCTCGGGCCCTGCCAGCAGGCACTTGTGCCCCTTGCGCGGATGCAGTGAGCAACAGCGCATGCATGTGAGTAACCCCCCCCCCCCCGTCCATCCCCGGGGGGGGCTGGGGGGGATCGTCACTTTGCCCATGAACAACAGGAAATCAATAGGAAATTACAGGCGCCGATGGCGCCGAAGAAAAAATTTTCTTGGGTTGTACTACAATTTAGGTTACCGTTGTGTGGTGTCCATCCCCCCCGGGGGGGGGGGGCATCGTCTGCTACCGGCGGGGGATGGACAAAGGTTGGGGGGGGGGGATGGATGTCCTTTTGTGTGCATTGGTGATTGGCAAGGTGCATGGTGCTCCATGTCCGCACCAACAGGTTATCACATCAACGTGGGGGTGAGCGAGATGCGGCAAGCCCTCCACGGGCTCATGCAAGTCTGCGGGTTGCTAGTGCCGTCCACACCCCAAGAAGGGTGGACGGCCACGCAGCTCGGCCAATGCATCCTTGAGCAAGCGTTGCTGTACGGCGTTGTGGGGTCCTACCTCCCTTTGCTCCGCCGGCTTGATGAGGTGCTGTTTCGTGATTGCACCAAAGTTTTTGAGCGCTTGCCCCATGGGGACGAAGGGCATGTTGACCGCTTGATCAATATGAAGGGATCCGGGTTCATGTACAGTCCTTACCTCCCGGCCCTCCATGAACACATCAGACTCCTCTTCGATTCGGATGACTATGAGAGCCAGCCGTTGTATATAGCGGACATGCGATCCCGGGATGGACAGTTATTGCTTGGCGCCTACCAAGCGGTCGTGGGCAACACACGCCGCGGCCGCGTGCTCGACCGCTATCCCTTGGTCATGATTGGGGCGGATGTTGACGAAGCATCACTTGAAGAGACCACCAAGACGCTAAGCAAGCACGGGGTGCCGCATCTGCTCTGCCATGCGGACGTTGAAGATCCTGCGCAATTCGTGGGGGAGTTGCAAAACATGCACGGCGTGGATCCGCAGTCCGTTGTCCATGTGCGATCATTCGTGGACCACAGCCGGACACTTGCACCGATTACGGGGGACGCTTCCATGTGGAAGGCTTGCAACATCGGGGGTGCGTTTGTGGATGCCCAAGGAGCTTCCCTTGAGCCCCACATCGTAATGAAAAATTTATCGGAGCACCTGCAACGATGGGCCGCAGTGATTGGTCAGCATGGGTTGGTTATGCTAGAGGTGCATACCATGGATCCTTTGAAGGTGCGGGACAACCTGGCGGATTGCCCCAACCTCTCGTTCGATGCGGTCATGGGCTGGTCATCTCGATACTTGGTGGAGCCGCATCTGTGGTTGTTGGCTGCGGCTGCGGCCGGTATGTTGCCTGACAATTTCACGGGCTTCCGTGAACCGTTCGTCCGGGTAACGTTGGCTACCTTTGTCCCGAAAGCCTACCAAGTGCAGCCCGCAACATTGGACGACGTGAGCGAGATGTTGCGTATTGCGAGATTGAGATGGTCCGAGTCCATCATCCCCACCAAAGAGCAGCTGCATTCTTTGATTACGCGGTTTCCGCTGTTGCAACTCACCATCAAGCAGGACGGTCACCTGATTGGTTGGATCATCGCGCAGCGCGTCATGGATATTGAGGTCCCGATCGGCACAACCGACACGAATGTGACGGATTTGGGTGACCCCGACGGATGCTACATGCTCCTGCTGGTCGTGTTCCTGGAGCCCAACAAGGGGAGCTTATCCGAGGAGCTCATGCGCTTTGTTTTGTTGTATTTATCGCTGCACGCCAACGTGAAGGGAATCGTGGGGATCACGAGATTCTCAGCGTTCGCGACCAAGGGGAGGGGGATGTCTGCCGAGGAGTACCTGCGAAGCATGCAAGACCCGACGATTTGCTGGCACAGGGGCCGCGGGGCCACATTCCACAAACTGTTGCCGGGGTTCGCCGCGGGCAATGAGGCGAGCCGAGGGTATGGAATTGAGCTCCGATACGCGCTGGCAACGGTTTGGGATTTGGCGAGCAAGGAGGCCGAGTTGGGTGGTGTGCCGCTGGAGCCAGAGGCGGAGTTTGCGCGCTCGACGTCCATTTTGGAGGCCGCAGAACGCCATGCTGTCGCCCAGCTCACCATCGAGGTCGCCGCGACTCACATCCTGCACATCCTCACGGAACTCGGCTTCCAGGACCTTAGCCTCCATGAGTCTTTGGTACAAGCGGGGCTGGACTCGTTGAATGTCCCCCAGTTCCACCAGGAGCTGCACAAGGTGTTCCAGGTCCGTATTCCGCCCACTCTGGTGTACGACCACCCAACCGTCCATTCTCTGGCCCAGGCCTTGGTGGGCCGTGGTGTGTCGCGACCTGCCGAGGTGGTCGCGCGCGCGGCCGGCACGCCGCAGAGTCCCCTCGGCATCGTCGGGATGGCCTGCCACATGCCCGGCGGGTGCCGCAGCACGCGGCAGTTCTGGGACATGCTGTGCATGGGGCGGGACTGCGTCGGGGAGATCCCGCTGGAGCGGTTCGATATCGACCTCTGGTTCCGCCCCCACAGCCCCCGCCACCTGCCCGTGCGCGCCGGGGCGTTCGTGCAGGGACTGGAGCTGTTCGACGCCCGCTTCTTCGACATTGCGGAGGCCGAGGCGTGCGCCATGGACCCGGCCCAGCGGGTGCTCCTGGAGCAGTCGTACCAGGCGCTGGTGGACGCGGGGTACGGCCGGGAGCGGCTGGCGGGCAGCCCGATCGGGGTGTTCGTGGGCAGCATGGACGCGGACTTCCCCTTGGCGATGCAGGGCCGCCGGCCTGCTCTGCATCGGTCGCTGGCGGCGGCGAACTCCCTCCTCGCGGGCCGCGTCTCCTACACCCACGGGCTGACGGGCCCGAGCATGGCGGTGGACACGGCCTGCTCCTCCGGGTTGGTGGCCCTGCATCTGGCCTCCGCGCTGCTCCGGTCGAACGGGGGCGCGGCGGCCGCGCTCGTGGCCGGCGTCAACCTGATCCTGGGCCCCGCGGCCTTCCTCGGCCACGCGGCAACGCTGGCGCCGGACGCGCGCTGCAAGACGTTCGATGCCGCTGCGGACGGGTACGGGCGCGGGGAGGGGTGCGGGGCGGTGGTGCTGGGCCCGTACGAGGTGTGCGGGCTGTGCTACAGCACGGTCCTGGGGAGTGCGGTGAACCAGGACGGCCGGTCCGCCGCGCTGGCGGTGCCCAACAGCCAGGCCCAGCGGCGGTGCATCGCCGAGGCGCTGCGGCAGGCGGGCGTCGAGGGGCGGGGGACGCACTACCTGGAGTGCCATGGGACGGGCACGAAGCTGGGGGACGCGCTGGAGATGGAGGCGGTGAGGGCGGTGTTCGGCGAGAACCGCCCGCCGGGCGAGTGGCTGATTTTGGGGGCGTCCAAGACGGCGATAGCGCACTTGGAGGCGGCGTCGGGGCTGGCGTCCCTCATCAAGTGCGCGATGGCCCTGTCCCGCGGCCGAGTGCCGGCGAACCTTCACCTGCGCGAGGCCAGCGGGTTCATCGACCTCGAGGGATTCCCCGCCCTTTTCCCCACGGCCACGGCTGCTCTGTCCCTTGACCAGAAGTGCGTTGCGGGGGTCAGTTCTTTTGGGTTCGCGGGCACCAACGGGCACGTCCTGCTGCAGACCGGCGAGTCTCTGCGCCCCGTGGCTCCGGACGTGCAGTACCATCGCGTGCCGCTGTGGTGGACCGAGCCCAAACGGAATGTGCTGCTGCCGTCCGCCGTTCCGGGCGGCGACTGTTATGAGCTGGCGATTGGCCAGAGGCTGTACCGCCTCCTCGAGGACCACGTGGTGGGGGCCGAGTTCATGGTGCCCCCGGTCGTGTACCTCAACATGGTGGGTGCGGGCGCGCGCATGCGGCCCGGCGGGCCGGTCCCGGAGGGCGCGGCGGGGGCGCTGGTCGTCGCGGACGTTGTGTTCGAGACCGCGCTCCTGCTGCCCTTGGCGGTGCCCGCGTACGCCCAGAGAATGCTGAGGTGCGAGTTCGCGGAGGACGCGTTCTGCCTGTCCAGTTACAGTCTGGCCTGTCCCCAGCAGCGGACCGTTCATGTCCGGGGGGCCGTCAGAGGCCAGGGCGAGAGCCCGCCCAACCAAGCGGCCAGGCTCAAGGCGGCCGGGGAGCGGTGCGCCCGGCGCCTGGAGGTGGACGCGTTCTATGAAGGCATGGCCGACCTGGGGCTCGCGTATCGTCCGGGGTCCCGAGTTCTCGTGGACTGCGACACTGCGGCCGGGGCAGCCCTCGGCAGGCTGAGCCTTCCGTCGGGTTGCTGGAGGGAGCACGAGGTTCCCCCGGCTTTGATGGACGGGGCGTTCCAGTTGATTTATGCCGCGTCGGGGATGAGGCTGACCGGCGTGCTCCTCCCGTCCGCGGTGGATCAGATTGTACTGTGTGGGTCTGGCACTGTCGGGGTGCTGCTGGGGTATGCAGAGATTGTGTCGGGGTTGGAATTCGGTGGTAAAGAGGTGGTTGCGAAGGTCGCAATCACAGATGTTGCGGGCAACGTCGTCATGAGCGCGGAAGGGGTCCACCTGCACACCCCTGCCACGGTCGACTACGGCGCTGGGGCAGGGTTTTCTCTGGCATGGGAGAGGGCGCCTTTAATACGCAGCCCGATGACCGAGAAAACGCTGGGCCGATTCCTCCTGATGTGCGCGGAGCACGAGCCCATTGCCGACGCTTTTGACCGGGTGCTGGCCTCCAGCTGCACGCGGAAGGCCATCAGCAGTCATACCACCAAGGCTCAGGTACTGGATTGGATCGAAGCCGGGGAATGGAATGGGGTTGTCATTGTCGTGGGGACGGAGGTGGCACCGGCGACGATGCAGGACCTGGCGATCGCCACCGTCGAGGCTGTGCGGCAGCAGCACCAGGCAGGATGCTGTGTCCAGTGCTGCATGATGGTCACAAGGGGCGTCCATCGTTCGTGCGTCACCGAGGGCGGGGTGGCTCTGGCGGGACTGTGGGGGGCCGCGCGCTCCGTGCGGGTGCAGGCGCCCGCGCTGAATGTCCTGTGTCTCGACGTGGGCCCCCGCGTGCGCGCTGAGGCGGTGGTGGAGGAATACGTGCAGGTTGCTACGGCCAGCCAACAGGGACGGTTTGCGGCGCCGTGCGACGTTGCGCTGGAGGAGGGGGGCCGCTACGCCTGTCGGGTCTGGGCCAACCCCACCACCCCTCAGCACCCGGAGTCTGCCGTACGCTTCCATGATCGAGGCACGTACATCGTGACGGGGGGACTGGAGGGCTTCGGGTTGCTGACGGCGGGATGGCTGGCGGAAAGGGGCGCAGGGCACATTGTCCTGCTGTCCCACCGCGAGCACCCGGAGGCAGGAACGACCGCGGAATGGCAGGCGCTGCAGTCCACGCGGTGGAATGTGATTCCCATGACGTGCGACGTGTCGGACGCCGAGCAGCTGCAGTTGGCGATGGCACATATCCGGGCCTGGCTGCCACCACTGCGGGGCGTGGTCCACGCGGCGGCGCTGGTGGAGGACCCGCTGGCCGGGCATTGTGTCGACCCGGATGCGGAGCTGTACCTCCAGACGGTCGATGCGGCGTGGCACATGCACCGGCAGACCTGTGGGGAGCCGCTGGATGCGTTTGTGGTGCTCTCCTCCGTCACGGGCCTGCTGGGGAATTCCGACTCGCCTTTGTACGCGGCGGCCCATGCCTGCCTCGATGCCCTGGCGTGTTGGCGCCGGCACGAAGGGCTGCTGGGATGCAGTATCCAGCTGGGTCCGTTGTGTGATGCCAATGCCGGGCCCACGGACGAGCCCAGAGCCCTCAGCCCCCAGCCCTCCGGCCTTACGATATGGGGATTCGCGGGCATTGGGCGAGCGGCGTACCTGCGATGTCTGGAGCGTGCCCTCCAGAGCCAAACTCTCATGACGCTGGCAATTGTCTTGGATGTGGAGATGTTGCTCCGCGCCTGTCCGGCGCTCAGCGCTTTGTTTGGGCGTCGAGGGTACTCGGTGACAGCGTGGACGGAGGGGCCCTCGCGCGCGGAACCGCCCGCCCCACAGGCCCCTGCGATCACTGTGTCTGAGCACTGGGGGCCCAGGGAGCCCAGTGCATCAGCGGAGGTTCCGGCGGAGATGCGCCGGGCCCAAGGGACGGACCTCCCGGCTCTGGTCGAGTTGGAGCGGTTTATCGACCCCGCGTACCGCGTGGGCGACAATGTGGTCAGCGCCTGGTTCCGGGCCTGGCCTGAGGGCACCCACGTCGTGTCCAGAAACGGTCGCTTGGTGGCGGCGGTGTTCGCACGGAGGGTCTGGCGCGGGAAGGAGGTGGGGGACCTTTCCAGACTGCTGTGCGCCGCGGATGCCGTCGGGGACACCGTGCAACTGGTTCACGTGGTGGTGGATTCCGGCCACGTGGATGTCGTTGACGCGTTCCATGACTACTACATGAGAATGTTTCAAGGGATCACGGGCATCACCAACGTGTATGTCATTTCCCACGCCATCGCCGGGGACTCCAGAACATTCTTGCGGTTGCTGAATGGTGCGGTTTTCGAGGGGACGGTGGATGGCAGGGACGGTGTGTTGCTGAGGTGGGAATGCAGCCTCGCTGCTGTTGCCACGCCGTCTGACATGCTGCTCTTGGTGGAGGACGCCGTCCGGTCAGTCATGGGATCGCAGTTCGTGCTCGATGAGCATGCCGGTTGGATGAACATGGGGCTCACCTCCCAGACGATGGTGAGGTTGACGAACGAGCTGCAGGAGCGGCTGGACTTGCAACTGCCTGTGGGGTTCCTGTTCGCCAACGCGACCCCGGCAGAAGTGGTCAAGGTCCTGACCAAGCTCAGCAAGATGACTGCAGCGCTTAGCGAGGAGGATTTCACCGTCGTCCCGAGTGAAACTGTCAGTCGGGAACTCAGTCGCAACCCGAGCTTCCCAGCAGCCGTCGCGTTCGATCGGTTCTCGACGACCGGCGGCTCGCTCAGCAGCGACGCCAGGTGGCCCGTTGCTGTGGTAGGCATGGCATGCAAATTGCCAGGGCCCGCCCATAACTGCGAGGATCTGCAGGATCTATGGGCAATCATACAGCACCCCGATGCATCCCAGAACCTCAACCGTATCACTATGCCGGAGCATTTTGACCGGGAAGCGTTCGGCCTCTCGCGCGCGGAGGCATCGGCGATGCATCCGCAGCAACGTTGGGCCCTGGAGGTTGCACACAATGCATTGCACGACGCGGGGCTACCGGAGCCAGGGCTGACTGTGGGTGTGTTTGTTGGCGCCTGGGACCAAACGCCGCCATCCAGAGACCAGAGCGTTTATGCCGTGGCCGGGAGTTGCAACACGATGCTCGCGAATCAGATTTCCTTCAGGTTCAACCTGAAGGGCCCCAGCATGGTCATCGACACCGCATGCTCCTCCTCCTTGGTGGCACTATCCGTGGCCTGCCGCTGCATTTCCGACGGAGATTGCGAGGCAGCGTTGGTCCTCGGTGTGAATGCCACAAACCCGCACACCACCGAGCACCTGCGACGGGCAGGCATGCTGTCCCCAACAGGGAGGTGCCATTTTTTGGACGCACGGGCGGACGGATACCAGCGATCTGAGGGATGTGCCGCGATCGTGGTGCGCCGCCAGGGGAAACTGCCGCCCTACGCGCGCGTGCTGGCCACCGCGGTCAACCAGGACGGCGCGACGGCCACGCTGCACGCCCCGAATCCCGCCAGCCAGGAGGAGGTGCTGCACAGGGCCTGCGCACAGGCGAGCCTCGGCCCGCAGCACAGCGTCGCGTTCGTCGAGATGCACGGGACCGGCACGAAGCTGGGAGATCCCATTGAGGTCGGCGCAGTGCAGAAGGTTTTGGGGGAAATGCCCTGGTTGACGTCCGCCAAGGCACAGTTTGGGCACCTGGAAGGGGCGGCCGGGCTGCTCGGCATCCTGCGCGCGATCCTATGCATGAAGCATCGGTGCCTGCCACCGAATCCCTTCGTCCAGACACTGAACCCCCACATCCCGCCGGTCCGGACCCCGTTGGGAAGCCCCGTCCCCCTCAGGGACAGACGCATCATCGCAGGAGTATCCTCGTTTGGATTCGGTGGCACCAATGCCCATACTGTGATTGGTGTGATGCCGGAGGCGAGCCCGCTACTTTCACGTGCGAAGCAGTTCAACTGCACTTGGATCCCATGGTCCGGAGCTGGGTCCGGTGTTGGCACACCAGAGGCCCATCCATTTCTGGGTCTCTGTGTGAGGTCTAAGCAGAGCTGTGTGTGGACATGTACATGGGATGTGGACATTGTTGAGTATCTGTCAGACCATCGAGTGCGGGATGTGGCAGTGGTGCCAGGGACCTGCTACATGGAGATGGTTGCGGCTGCTGTGGAGGAGATGTTCGGGGATGTGCCGTACGAGTTGGTGGACGTACGCTTCCTGAGGTTTACGCTTTTGGATGCAGGGTCACCGCCCACCGTGCGGCTGTCGATGATTGCTGATATGCAGGCGTCATACGAGTGGGCAATCACCATTGAGTCCATGCGGCCTGGAGACAGTGACTGGGCATTGCATGTGAAGATGCGGATACGCTTACGTCAGCCCAAGCCCAGCCCCGTTGATGTGCAGGAGACGATTGCCCGCTGTGATGAATGCGTTGGGTGTGGTGAGGCATTCTACGAGACGTTGGGCAATGCCTATCGGGGAGACTTCCGATCATTAAAGACTGTGTGGCTGGGGCCGAGAGAGTGGATTGGTGAGATTGAGCCGATAGCGGGGCGTAGTGAGGCGCCGACATTCTTACGCACCTGTGCATGGCTGGACTGTGCGACGCATGTGGGCATGGTGCGAATGGATGTAGTGGACCGGATGGCGGGGTTATATATTGCTGAGGTTGGGGCATGTTATGTTACAGGGACGCGGCGCAGGGAGCTGCAGAAGTTGTGGGGTCATGTGGAGATGGAGGATGATGGAGAGAGGACAAGGGTCAGTATGTATGATGAGGATGGGAAGATGTTGATGCAGATGACAGGCCTGAAGGGAGGTCAGTTTGCCGTCCACAAAGACACACACGTGTGCACAGACGTTTGGGAACCAGGTACCGTCGCGCCTGAGCTGTACAGCAGTGTGGAAAGGATATGCCCGAAGAATGTGCAGGAGCTACACTCTGCTGTGCTGACCAGGATGCAGGCCCAGGCCCCATTGTGTGTGATTGTGAGGAATGAGGAGGTGGCAGCATATATGAGGACAGTGAAGGCTGAGTACCCCACGTGGAAGGTGACGTGTGTTGGAGGAGGTGAGGAACCTGATAGCATCCCGTGTGATGGTGAGAGTGAGGAGTGGAATGTGGTGGGCGAGGTGTGGTCTGTTCGGAGACTGCAGGAAGTCAAACTGCGTCCTGTGGTATGCTCTGTTCATTTGTCAGAGCGTGGGGTGCTGTCGAATCTTCAGATTGTGGAGGCCCAGCGTATAGCACCACCTGCAGGCACTGTAGAGGTGAGGGTGTGTGCAGTTGGACTAAACTTCAGGGATGTGCTGAATGTGCTTGGGATGTATCCTGGGGACCCAGGCCCACCCGGTGGGGATTGTGCAGGAGTAGTAGTAGCAGTAGGCGATGGGGTTACTGAGTTTGCGGTGGGAGATGATGTGTTTGGGATGGCGACGGGATCGTTTGTTGCGTACACCATTGCCGGTGTATCCCGCATCCAGAGGAAGCCCTCGGCATTGAGCTTCGCGTGTGCAGCGAGTCTGCCAACGTTGATCACCACGGTGCACCATGCGCTGGTGGAGTGTGCACAGGTGCAGAAGGGACAGAGTGTGTTGATCCATGCGGGCACTGGTGGCATCGGGCTGACTGCCATTCACTATGCGCAGCAGCTTGGCTGTGAGGTGATTGCCACAGCAGGAGCAACGGGGAAGCATGAATACCTGCGATCCCTGAATGTGACCCGGACGACATCATCGCAGGATGCTGATGTGTTCCATGAGCGTATGCAGGAGTATGGGCCTGTGGATGTGGTTCTGAATAGCCTCTCAGGGGACTTCATTCGGCTGTCGCTTGCAGCCCTGAAACCGGGCGGTCACTTCTGTGAGATTGGCAAGCGTGACATATGGTCAGCATCAGAGGTTGCAGAGGTACGGCCTGACGTGCATTACCACATCATCGCCATTGACACGATGATGGCGAACCACCCGGAGCAATTCCAGCGATTGTTTGAGGATGCGGTACTGTTTGGGCCACCCAAGCTGCCAGCGACGGAGTTCCCTATAGAGCAAGCGGTGGAGGCATTCCAGTACATGCGAGAGGCCCAACACATCGGCAAAGTGGTGGTGACGCAACCGATGCTGTTGTGCCGTGAGGCCACCTATCTGATTACTGGTGGCCTTGGGTATGTTGGGCAATTGGTGGCGAAGGGTCTGATTGAACACGGGGCGCGGAGTGTAGTGCTGCTGTCGTCCAGTAGGTGTGAGCTGCCCAGTGATTGGGAGGGTGCAGTGCGGCCAGCGGTGGTGAAGTGTGACGTGGGCGACCTGAGTCAAGTGCAGGCAGTACTGCAGACGTATGTGAATACGAGAGGCATAGTGCATGCTGCTGGTGTGCTTGCAGACCAAACGCTCAGTGAATTGAGCGTGGAGGCCTTTGAGCCTGTGTACCGACCCAAGGTGCACGGGGCGCGCAACCTCCATCAGTGCACTGCCGGCATGGAGCTGGATTTCTTCGTATTGTGTTCATCGATCGCCAGTGGGTTTGGGAGTGCAGGGCAGGCGAACTATGCGGCAGCAAACGGATGTCTGGATGCACTGGCTCTTGAGAGACAGCAGCAGGGCCTACCTGCGGTATCTGTACGATGGGGTGCATGGGCAGGGGGTGGCATGGCGGGGGAGTCGACATTGAAGCGGGCAGCACAGATTGGGATACTGCCGCTGGCCCCAGGTGTTGGGGTTCGATCATTGCTGCAACTGATTGGGCATTCACCGTCGGCGGTGGTGACTGTATGCCCTCTGGATCCTCACAAACTGCCGCCGGTTCCATACTTCAGTGCAATGCGAGTGTCTGTTGAGGTGGAGGGTGTGGAGGATGGTGTGAGACCCGGCTGGATGGAGGGACTGCGTGCTGTGGATGAGGAAGCGAAGCATGCTGGTATCCGGGCGCAGGTGATGTCTGTGCTGGCAGGTGTAGGAGTGGAGGAGATTGAGGGCACGACGCTTTGGGGCGAGGCAGGACTGGACTCCCTGGCCATGGTGGAGGTGCGGAATGGACTAAGCAGGATACTGGGCAATGCGATGACACTGGGGCACACGGTCCTGTTTGATTACCCCACTTTGGATGCATTGGTGCAGCACCTTGCAAGGACGCTATTCGGGAGAGAGGATACGGGGAGGGCAGTGGCTATGCCTGTGGAGATGCAGCCGATGGCGATAGTGGGGATGGCCTGCCGGTTCCCTGGCAGATGCAACAGCGCTGAGGAGTTCTGGAGGTTCCTGGAGGACAGAGGGGATGGAGCAGGGGAGATCCCATTGACTCGAATGGATTGGAGGAAGAGGTACGATCCTGAACAGAGCGTAGGCAAGTCATACACGAACCGAGGGGCGTTCATTGAAGAAGTGACGATGTTTGACCACAAGCGGTTCAGGATCTCAGCGGCCGAGGCGGAGATGATCATTCCTGAACAGCGGATTGCGCTGGAGACGGTATACCAGGCATTTTGTCAAAGCAATATCAATGTTGAGGAGAGCTCAGGGCTACCGATTGGGACATTCATGGCAGCAGCACCTGCAGACTTTACATCCAGCGAGACTCCAGATGCTCGTGCGAGCCCCTATGCGGCGACTGGGGCTGCCTCGTCCATCACAGCGAACCGGTTGGCGTATGTGTTTGGGTTGGTGGGACCCTCTATGACGATTGACACTGCATGTTCATCCTCGTTGGTGGCAACGGATGCTGCATGCAAGGCCATGTATGCGCATGATTGTGAGGTGGCCGTGGCGGTGGGAGTAAACCTGTTCTTCAATTTCGAGGTGTTCATCAGCTTTTGTGCAGCCGGGATGCTATCCAGGAAAGGCCGATGTGCCACATTCTCGGATGATGCGGATGGGTATTTGCGCGGAGAGGGGTGTGGTGCGGTGGTGCTAAAGCCACTATCGAATGCTTTGGTGGCGAGGGACCAGATGTGGGGCGTGGTGCATGGGACGGCGGTCAACCAGGACGGGCGGACGGCGACACTGACGGCACCCAACGGCCCGTCCCAAGAGAGCGTGATCCGGACAGCCATTGAGCGGGCGGGTGTTTTGGCGAATGAGATTGGGTATTTGGAAGCTCATGGTACAGGCACGCCATTGGGAGACCCACAGGAGGTAGGGGCGTTGGCGCATGTGTTCGGAGGCCGGGAGAGCCCGTTAGTTGTGGGTGCGGCCAAGACCAATGTGGGACACTTGGAGGTAGCAGCGGGGATGGTGGGGCTGATCAAGACCGCACTGTGTGTGCAGCATGGGCGAGTGCCACCCAACATCCATTGCAGGGCCATGAACCCCCGAGTGATGGAGTCAGTGGGGCAGTGCCCCATTGTGTTCCCAAGCCGCAGCGACGTGCTGGCGGTACGGTACGCTGGGGTGTCATCATTTGGGTTTGGGGGCACCAATACGCATGTGGTGATGGGAGTGCCGAGTGAGGGTAGCGTGAGCCCATCGGAGCCTGTGATTGCATGGCAGCGGGAGGTATTCCCATGGCACACGGTAGCACACCCATTGCTGGGTGCTAGCGAGAGGTCTGAGCATGGCTGTGTGTGGACTTGTGCATGGGATGCGGAGATTGTGGAGTATCTGTCAGACCATCGAGTGCGGGATGTGGCAGTGGTGCCAGGGACCTGCTACATGGAGATGGTTGCGGCTGCTGTGGAGGAACTATACGGGGATGTGCCCTACGTGCTGTTGGATGTGCGATTTGAGAGCATGTTGTACCTGGATGCGGGATCGCCGCCCACCGTGCGGCTGCAGATGGCATCAGATATAGATGTTGAGGCAGGAAGTGGAGGGAGTCAAGCCATCCGGATTGAATCTACAACAAAGGGCACCAGTGGTTGGAGGCTTCATGCATTGATGACATTGAGCCTACAGCAGGAGATGGCTCCAGCTGGTGATCTGCATGAGATTCTTGGCCGTTGTGGCGGACGCACTGTGTGTGGGGACACATTCTATGAGACCCTGGGGAATGCCCATGCGGGAGACTTCCGATCGTTGCAGACCATGTGGCAGGGGACAAGGGAGTGGATTGGGCAGATCGAAGTGCGGGCTGAGAGCAAGGCAGCAGCCTTCCTGCGCACCTGTGCAATGCTGAACAGTGCCATCGATGTGGGGATGGTGGGACTGGATGCCACAGACAGGACGGCAGGGATGTATGCTGCTGCTGTTGCTTCATGCCACATTGCAGGCACGCGACGCCGGGGGACCGTTGCGTTGTGGAGCCACGTGGCAATGGAGAGAGATGGCGAGCGGACGACAGTCACGGTGTATGATAACGATGGAACGATATTGATGCAGATGGCGGGTCTGAAGGCACGGCGTTTTGATGCCGGGGTCACGCCATTTGTGAGCATTGACGCTTGGGTTGAGCGCAGCCCACCACCTTCTCTAGACAGTTGTGTAGAACGGATCTGCCCTCGTGATGTGCATGAGCTGCACCATGCCGTGCTGGATCGCATGCAAGCACAGGCGGCACTGTGTGTGGTGGTGAAGGACGAGGAGCTGGCGGCGTATGTGAGGACACTGAGAGCAGAGTATCCCATGTGGAAGGTGACCTGTGTAGTTGGGGAGCAGGATCCTGGAGTGACACCTTTTGATGGTGATGAGGAGGAGTGGAAAGTGGCGCAGGGTGTGTGGTCCGTGCGAAGGCTACACGAAGCCAAACTGCGTCCTTTGGTGTGGTCCATGCGTCTGCCAGAGCATGGGGTGCTCTCGGCTGTTCATCTTACGGAGGCCCAACGTGAAGAACCGCCTGCAGGCGCTGTAGAGGTGAGGGTGTGTGCGGTTGGACTGCACATAGGCATGCTGAATGTGCATGGGACGCATGATGGGGAACACAGCGCAGCAGGTGGGGACTGTGCAGGAGTGGTGGTAGCCCGAGGGGCTGGAGTGGATGGCTTTTCAGTGGGAGATCATGTGTTTGGTGTGAGCATGGCATGCTTGGCAGGGTATGCCACTGCAGCGGCTGCACACATGCGGGTGATGCCTTCCGCGTTGTCGTTCACATGTGCTGCCACTCTGCCAACGTCGATCACCACGGTGCACCATGCGCTGGTAGAGTGTGCACAGGTGCAGAAGGGACAGAGTGTGTTGATCCATGCGGGCACTGGTGGCATCGGGCTGACTGCCATTCACTATGCGCAGCAGCTTGGCTGTGAGGTGATTGCCACAGCAGGAGCAACGGGGAAGCATGAATACCTGCGATCCCTGAATGTGACCCGGACGACATCATCGCAGGATGCTGATGTGTTCCATGAGCGTATGCAGGAGTATGGGCCTGTGGATGTGGTTCTGAATAGCCTCTCAGGGGACTTCATTCGGCTGTCGCTTGCAGCCCTGAAACCGGGCGGTCACTTCTGTGAGATTGGCAAGCGTGACATATGGTCAGCATCAGAGGTTGCAGAGGTACGGCCTGACGTGCATTACCACATCATCGCCATTGACACGATGATGGCGAACCACCCGGAGCAATTCCAGCGATTGTTTGAGGATGCGGTACTGTTTGGGCCACCCAAGCTGCCGACGACGGAGTTCCCTATCGAGCAAGCGGTGGAGGCATTCCAGTACATGCGAGAGGCCCAACACATCGGCAAAGTGGTGGTGACGCAACCGATGCTGTTGTGCCGTGAGGCCACCTATCTGATTACTGGTGGCCTTGGGTATGTTGGGCAGTTGGTGGCGAAGGGTCTGATTGAACACGGGGCGCGGAGTGTAGTGCTGCTGTCGTCCAGTAGGTGTGAGCTGCCCAGTGATTGGGAGGGTGCAGTGCGGCCAGCGGTGGTGAAGTGTGACGTGGGCGACCTGAGTCAAGTGCAGGCAGTACTGCAGACGTATGTGAATACGAGAGGCATAGTGCATGCTGCTGGTGTGCTTGCAGACCAAACGCTCAGTGAATTGAGCGTGGAGGCCTTTGAGCCTGTGTACCGACCCAAGGTGCACGGGGCGCGCAACCTCCATCAGTGCACTGCCGGCATGGAGCTGGATTTCTTCGTATTGTGTTCATCGATCGCCAGTGGGTTTGGGAGTGCGGGGCAGGCGAACTATGCGGCAGCAAACGGATGTCTGGATGCACTGGCTCTTGAGAGACAGCAGCAGGGCCTACCTGCGGTATCTGTACGATGGGGTGCATGGGCAGGGGGTGGCATGGCGGGGGAGTCGACATTGAAGCGGGCAGCACAGATTGGGATACTGCCGCTGGCCCCAGGTGTTGGGGTTCGATCATTGCTGCAACTGATTGGGCATTCACCGTCGGCGGTGGTGACTGTATGCCCTCTGGATCCTCACAAACTGCCGCCGGTTCCATACTTCAGTGCAATACGAGTGTCTGTTGAGGTGGAGGGTGTGGAGGATGGTGTGAGACCCGGCTGGATGGAGGGACTGCGTGCTGTGGATGAGGAAGCGAAGCATGCTGGTATCCGGGCGCAGGTGATGTCTGTGCTGGCAGGTGTAGGAGTGGAGCAGATTGAGGGCACGACGCTTTGGGGCGAGGCAGGACTGGACTCCCTGGCCATGGTGGAGGTGCGGAATGGACTAAGCAGGATACTGGGCAATGCGATGACACTGGGGCACACGGTCCTGTTTGATTACCCCACTTTGGATGCATTGGTGCAGCACCTTGCAAGGACGCTATTCGGGAGAGAGGATACGGGGAGGGCAGTGGCTATGCCTGTGGAGATGCAGCCGATGGCGATAGTGGGGATGGCCTGCCGGTTCCCTGGCAGATGCAACAGCGCTGAGGAGTTCTGGAGGTTCCTGGAGGACAGAGGGGATGGAGCAGGGGAGATCCCATTGACTCGAATGGAATGGAGGAAGAGGTACGATCCTGAACAGAGCGTAGGCAAGTCATACACGAACCGAGGGGCGTTCATTGAAGAAGTGACGCTATTTGACCACAAGCGGTTCAGGATCTCAGCGGCCGAGGCGGAGATGATCATTCCTGAACAGCGGATTGCGCTGGAGACGGTATACCAGGCATTTTGTCAAAGCAATATCAATGTTGAGGAGAGCTCAGGGCTACCGATTGGGACATTCATGGCAGCAGCACCTGCAGACTTTACATCCAGCGAGACTCCAGATGCTCGTGCGAGCCCCTATGCGGCGACTGGGGCTGCCTCGTCCATCACAGCGAACCGGTTGGCGTATGTGTTTGGGTTGGTGGGACCCTCTATGACGATTGACACTGCATGTTCATCCTCGTTGGTGGCAACGGATGCTGCATGCAAGGCCATGTATGCGCATGATTGTGAGGTGGCCGTGGCGGTGGGAGTAAACCTGTTCTTCAATTTCGAGGTGTTCATCAGCTTGTGTGCAGCCGGGATGCTATCCAGGAAAGGCCGATGTGCCACATTCTCGGATGATGCGGATGGGTATTTGCGCGGAGAGGGGTGTGGTGCGGTGGTGCTGAAGCCACTATCGAATGCTTTGGTGGCGAGGGACCAGATGTGGGGCGTGGTGCATGGGACGGCGGTCAACCAGGACGGGCGGACGGCGACACTGACGGCACCCAACGGCCCGTCCCAAGAGAGCGTGATCCGGACAGCCATTGAGCGGGCGGGTGTGTTGGCGAATGAGATTGGGTATTTGGAAGCTCATGGTACAGGCACGCCATTGGGAGACCCACAGGAGGTAGGGGCGTTGGCGCATGTGTTCGGAGGCCGGGAGAGCCCGTTAGTTGTGGGTGCGGCCAAGACCAATGTGGGACACTTGGAGGTAGCAGCGGGGATGGTGGGGCTGATCAAGACCGCACTGTGTGTGCAGCATGGGCGAGTGCCACCCAACATCCATTGCAGGGCCATGAACCCCCGAGTGATGGAGTCAGTGGGGCAGTGCCCCATTGTGTTCCCAAGCCGCAGCGACGTGCTGGCGGTACGGTACGCTGGGGTGTCATCATTTGGGTTTGGGGGCACCAATACGCATGTGGTGATGGGAGTGCCGAGTGAGGGTAGCGTGAGCCCATCGGAGCCTGTGATTGCATGGCAGCGGGAGGTATTCCCATGGCACACAGTAGCACACCCATTGCTGGGTGCCAGCGAGAGGTCTGAGCATGGCTGTGTGTGGACTTGTGCATGGGATGCGGAGATTGTGGAGCATCTGTCAGACCATCGAGTGCGGGATGTGGCAGTGGTGCCAGGGACCTGCTACATGGAGATGGTTGCAGCTGCTGTGGAGGAGAGGTTCGGGGATGTGGCGTACGAGTTGGTGGACATACGCTTCCTGAGGTATGCGCTTTTGGATACGGGGTCACCGCCCACCGTGCGGCTGTCGATGATGGCTGAATCAGCTGATATACAGGCGTCATACGAATGGGCAATCACCATTGAGTCCATGCGGCCTGGGGACAATGTGTGGGTATTGCATGTAAAAATGCGACTACGTTTACGACAGCCCATGCCCAGCCCCGTTGATGTGCAGGAGACGATTGTCCGCTGTGATGAATGCGTTGAGTGTGGTGAGGCATTCTACGATACCTTGGGCAATGCCTATCGGGGAGACTTCCGATCATTAAAGACTGTGTGGCTGGGGCCGAGAGAGTGGATTGGTGAGATTGAGCCGATAGCGGGGCGTAGTGAGGCGCCGACATTCTTACGCACCTGTGCATGGCTGGACTGTGCGACGCATGTGGGCATGGTGCGAATGGATGTAGTGGACCGGATGGCGGGGTTATATATTGCTGAGGTTGGGGCATGTTATGTTACAGGGACGCGGCGCAGGGAGCTGCAGAAGTTGTGGGGTCATGTGGAGATGGAGGATGATGGAGAGAGGACAAGGGTCAGTATGTATGATGAGGATGGGAAGATGTTGATGCAGATGACAGGCCTGAAGGGAGGTCAGTTTGCCGTCCACAAAGACACACACGTGTGCACAGACGTTTGGGAACCAGGTACCGTCGCGCCTGAGCTGTACAGCAGTGTGGAAAGGATATGCCCGAAGAATGTGCAGGAGCTACACTCTGCTGTGCTGACCAGGATGCAGGCCCAGGCCCCATTGTGTGTGATTGTGAGGAATGAGGAGGTGGCAGCATATATGAGGACAGTGAAGGCTGAGTACCCCACGTGGAAGGTGACGTGTGTTGGAGGAGGTGAGGAACCTGATAGCATCCCGTGTGATGGTGAGAGTGAGGAGTGGAATGTGGTGGGCGAGGTGTGGTCTGTTCGGAGACTGCAGGAAGTCAAACTGCGTCCTGTGGTATGCTCTGTTCATTTGTCAGAGCGTGGGGTGCTGTCGAATCTTCAGATTGTGGAGGCCCAGCGTATAGCACCACCTGCAGGCACTGTAGAGGTGAGGGTGGGTGCAGTTGGACTAAACTTCAGGGATGTGCTGAATGTGCTTGGGATGTATCCTGGGGACCCAGGCCCACCCGGTGGGGATTGTGCAGGAGTAGTAGTAGCAGTAGGCGATGGGGTTACTGAGTTTGCGGTGGGAGATGATGTGTTTGGGATGGCGACGGGATCGTTTGTTGCGTACACCATTGCCGGTGTATCCCGCATCCAGAGGAAGCCCTCGGCATTGAGCTTCGCGTGTGCAGCGAGTCTGCCAACGTTGATCACCACGGTGCACCATGCGCTGGTGGAGTGTGCACAGGTGCAGAAGGGACAGAGTGTGTTGATCCATGCGGGCACTGGTGGCATCGGGCTGACTGCCATTCACTATGTGCAGCAGCTTGGCTGTGAGGTGATTGCCACAGCAGGAGCAACGGGGAAGCATGAATACCTGCGATCCCTGAATGTGACCCGGACGACATCATCGCAGGATGCTGATGTGTTCCATGAGCGTATGCAGGAGTATGGGCCTGTGGATGTGGTTCTGAATAGCCTCTCAGGGGACTTCATTCGGCTGTCGCTTGCAGCCCTGAAACCGGGCGGTCACTTCTGTGAGATTGGCAAGCGTGACATATGGTCAGCATCAGAGGTTGCAGAGGTACGGCCTGACGTGCATTACCACATCATCGCCATTGACACGATGATGGCGAACCACCCGGAGCAATTCCAGCGATTGTTTGAGGATGCGGTACTGTTTGGGCCACCCAAGCTGCCGACGACGGAGTTCCCTATCGAGCAAGCGGTGGAGGCATTCCAGTACATGCGAGAGGCCCAACACATCGGCAAAGTGGTGGTGACGCAAACGATGCTGTTGTGCCGTGAGGCCACCTATCTGATTACTGGTGGCCTTGGGTATGTTGGGCAGTTGGTTGCCAAGGGTCTGATTGAACACGGGGCGCGGAGTGTAGTGCTGCTGTCGTCCAGTAGGTGTGAGCTGCCCAGTGATTGGGAGGGTGCAGTGCGGCCAGCGGTGGTGAAGTGTGACGTGGGCGACCTGAGTCAAGTGCAGGCAGTACTGCAGACGTATGCAAATACGAGAGGCATAGTGCATGCTGCTGGTGTGCTTGCAGACCAAACGCTCAGTGAATTGAGCGTGGAGGCCTTTGAGCCTGTGTACCGACCCAAGGTGCACGGGGCGCGCAACCTCCATGAGTGCACTGCCGGCATGGAGCTGGATTTCTTCGTATTGTGTTCATCGATCGCCAGTGGGTTTGGGAGTGCAGGGCAGGCGAACTATGCGGCAGCAAACGGATGTCTGGATGCACTGGCTCTTGAGAGACAGCAGCAGGGCCTACCTGCGGTGTCTGTACGATGGGGTGCATGGGCAGGGGGTGGCATGGCGGGGGAGTCGACATTGAAGCGTGCAGCACAGATTGGGATACTGCCGCTGGCCCCAGGTGTTGGGGTTCGATCATTGCTGCAACTGATTGGGCATTCACCGTCGGCGGTGGTGACTGTATGCCCTCTGGATCCTCACAAACTGCCGCCGGTTCCATATTTCAGTGCAATACGAGTGTCTGCTGAGGTGGAGGGTGTGGAGGATGGTGTGAGACCCGGCTGGATGGAGGGACTGCGTGCTGTGGATGAGGAAGCGAAGCATGCTGGTATCCGGGCGCAGGTGATGTCTGTGCTGGCAGGTGTAGGAGTGGAGCAGATTGAGGGCACGACGCTTTGGGGCGAGGCAGGACTGGACTCCCTGGCCATGGTGGAGGTGCGGAATGGACTAAGCAGGATACTGGGCAATGCGATGACACTGGGGCACACGGTCCTGTTTGATTACCCCACTTTGGATGCATTGGTGCAGCACCTTGCAAGGACGCTATTCGGGGGAGAGGATACGGGGAGGGCAGTGGCTATGCCTGTGGAGATGCAGCCGATGGCGATAGTGGGGATGGCCTGCCGGTTCCCTGGCAGATGCAACAGCGCTGAGGAGTTCTGGAGGTTCCTGGAGGACAGAGGGGATGGAGCAGGGGAGATCCCATTGACTCGAATGGATTGGAGGAAGAGGTACGATCCCGAACAGAGCGTAGGCAAGTCATACACGAACCGAGGGGCGTTCATTGAAGAAGTGACGATGTTTGACCACAAGCGGTTCAGGATCTCAGCGGCCGAGGCGGAGATGATCATTCCTGAACAGCGGATTGCGCTGGAGACGGTATACCAGGCATTTTGTCAAAGCAATATCAATGTTGAGGAGAGCTCAGGGCTACCGATTGGGACATTCATGGCAGCAGCACCTGCAGACTTTACATCCAGCGAGACTCCAGATGCTCGTGCGAGCCCCTATGCGGCGACTGGGGCTGCCTCGTCCATCACAGCGAACCGGTTGGCGTATGTATTTGGGTTGGTGGGACCCTCTATGACGATTGACACTGCATGTTCGTCCTCGTTGGTGGCAACGGATACTGCATGCAAGGCCATGTATGCGCATGATTGTGAGGTGGCCGTGGTGGTGGGAGTAAACCTGTTCTTCAATTTCGAGGTGTTCATCAGCTTTTGTGCAGCCGGGATGCTATCCAGGAAAGGCCGATGTGCCACATTCTCGGATGATGCGGATGGGTATTTGCGCGGAGAGGGGTGTGGTGCGGTGGTGCTAAAGCCACTATCGAATGCTTTGGCGGCGAGGGACCAGATGTGGGGCGTGGTGCATGGGACGGCGGTCAACCAGGACGGGCGGACGGCGACACTGACGGCACCCAACGGCCCGTCCCAAGAGAGCGTGATCCGGACAGCCATTGAGCGGGCGGGTGTGTTGGCGAATGAGATTGGGTATTTGGAAGCTCATGGTACAGGCACGCCATTGGGAGACCCACAGGAGGTAGGGGCGTTGGCGCATGTGTTCGGAGGCCGGGAGAGCCCGTTAGTTGTGGGTGCGGCCAAGACCAATGTGGGACACTTGGAGGTAGCAGCGGGGATGGTGGGGCTGATCAAGACCGCACTGTGTGTGCAGCATGGGCGAGTGCCACCCAACATCCATTGCAGGGCCATGAATCCCCGAGTGATGGAGTCAGTGGGGCAGTGCCCCATTGTGTTCCCAAGCCGCAGCGACGTGCTGGCGGTACGGTACGCTGGGGTGTCATCATTTGGGTTTGGGGGCACCAATACGCATGTGGTGATGGGAGTGCCGAGTGAGGATAGCGTGAGCCCATCGGAGCCTGTGATTGCATGGCAGCGGGAGGTATTCCCATGGCACACGGTAGCACACCCATTGCTGGGTGCCAGCGAGAGGTCTGAGCATGGCTGTGTGTGGACTTGTGCATGGGATGCGGAGATTGTGGAGTATCTGTCAGACCATCGAGTGCGGGATGTGGCAGTGGTGCCAGGGACCTGCTACATGGAGATGGTTGCGGCTGCTGTGGAGGAACTATACGGGGATGTGCCCTACGTGCTGTTGGATGTGCGATTTGAGAGCATGTTGTACCTGGATGCGGGATCGCCGCCCACCGTGCGGCTGCAGATGGCATCAGATATAGATGTTGAGGCAGGAAGTGGAGGGAGTCAAGCCATCCGGATTGAATCTACAACAAAGGGCACCAGTGGTTGGAGGCTTCATGCATCGATGACATCGAGCTTACAGCAGGAGATGGCTCCAGCTGGTGATCTGCATGAGATTCTTGGCCGTTGTGGCGGACGCACTGTGTGTGGGGACACATTCTATGAGACCCTGGGGAATGCCCATGCGGGAGACTTCCGATCGTTGCAGACCATGTGGCAGGGGACAAGGGAGTGGATTGGGCAGATCGAAGTGCGGGCTGAGAGCAAGGCAGCAGCCTTCCTGCGCACCTGTGCAATGCTGAACAGTGCCATCGATGTGGGGATGGTGGGACTGGATGCCACAGACAGGACGGCAGGGGTGTATGCTGCTGCTGTTGCTTCATGCCACGTTGCAGGCACGCGACGCCGGGGGACCGTTGCGTTGTGGAGCCACGTGGCAATGGAGAGAGATGGCGAGCGGACGACAGTCACGGTGTATGATAACGATGGAACGATATTGATGCAGATGGCGGGTCTGAAGGCACGGCGTTTTGATGCCGGGGTCACGCCATTTATGAGCATTGACGCTTGGGTTGAGCGCAGCCCACCACCTTCTCTAGACAGTTGTGTAGAACGGATCTGCCCTCGTGATGTGCATGAGCTGCACCATGCCGTGCTGGATCGCATGCAAGCACAGGCGGCACTGTGTGTGGTGGTGAAGGACGAGGAGCTGGCGGCGTATGTGAGGACACTGAGAGCAGAGTATCCCATGTGGAAGGTGACCTGTGTAGTTGGGGAGCAGGATCCTGGTGGGACACCTTTTGATGATGAAGAGGAGGAGTGGAAAGTGGCGCAGGGTGTGTGGTCCGTGCGAAGGCTACACGAAGCCAAACTGCGTCCTTTGGTGTGGTCCATGCGTGTGCCAGAGCATGGGGTGCTCTCGGCTGTTCATCTTACGGAGGCCCAACGTGAAGAACCGCCTGCAGGCGCTGTAGAGCTGAGGGTGTGTGCGGTTGGACTGCACATGGGCATGCTGAATGTGCATGGGACGCATGATGGGGAACACAGCACAGCAGGTGGGGACTGTGCAGGAGTGGTGGTAGCCCGAGGGGCTGGAGTGGATGGCTTTTCAGTGGGAGATCATGTGTTTGGTGTGAGCATGGCATGCTTGGCAGGGTATGCCACTGCAGCGGCTGCACACATGCGGGTGATGCCTTCCGCGTTGTCGTTCACATGTGCTGCCACTGTGCCAACGTCGATCACCACGGTGCACCATGCGCTGGTAGAGTGTGCACAGGTGCAGAAGGGACAGAGTGTGTTGATCCATGCGGGCACTGGTGGCATCGGGCTGACTGCCATTCACTATGCGCAGCAGCTTGGCTGTGAGGTGATTGCCACAGCAGGAGCAACGGGGAAGCATGAATACCTGCGATCCCTGAATGTGACCCGGACGACATCATCGCAGGATGCTGATGTGTTCCATGAGCGTATGCAGGAGTATGGGCCTGTGGATGTGGTTCTGAATAGCCTCTCAGGGGACTTCATTCGGCTGTCGCTTGCAGCCCTGAAACCGGGCGGTCACTTCTGTGAGATTGGCAAGCGTGACATATGGTCAGCATCAGAGGTTGCAGAGGTACGGCCTGACGTGCATTACCACATCATCGCCATTGACACGATGATGGCGAACCACCCGGAGCAATTCCAGCGATTGTTTGAGGATGCGGTACTGTTTGGGCCACCCAAGCTGCCGACGACGGAGTTCCCTATCGAGCAAGCGGTGGAGGCATTCCAGTACATGCGAGAGGCCCAACACATCGGCAAAGTGGTGGTGACGCAAACGATGCTGTTGTGCAGTGAGGCCACCTATCTGATTACTGGTGGCCTTGGGTATGTTGGGCAGTTGGTGGCGAAGGGTCTGATTGAACACGGGGCGCGGAGTGTAGTGCTGCTGTCGTCCAGTAGGTGTGAGCTGCCCAGTGATTGGGAGGGTGCAGTGCGGCCAGCGGTAGTGAAGTGTGACGTGGGCGACCTGAGTCAAGTGCAGGCAGTACTGCAGACGTATGCAAATACGAGAGGCATAGTGCATGCTGCTGGTGTGCTTGCAGACCAAACGCTCAGTGAATTGAGCGTGGAGGCCTTTGAGCCTGTGTACCGACCCAAGGTGCACGGGGCGCGCAACCTCCATCAGTGCACTGCCGGCATGGAGCTGGATTTCTTCGTATTGTGTTCATCGATCGCCAGTGGGTTTGGGAGTGCGGGGCAGGCGAACTATGCGGCAGCAAACGGATGTCTGGATGCACTGGCTCTTGAGAGACAGCAGCAGGGCCTACCTGCGGTGTCTGTACGATGGGGTGCATGGGCAGGGGGTGGCATGGCGGGGGAGTCGACATTGAAGCGTGCAGCACAGATTGGGATACTGCCGCTGGCCCCAGGTGTTGGGGTTCGATCATTGCTGCAACTGCTTGGGCATTCACCGTCGGCGGTGGTGACTGTATGCCCTCTGGATCCTCACAAACTGCCGCCGGTTCCATACTTCAGTGCAATGCGAGTGTCTGTTGGGGTCCAGGGTGTGGAGGATGGTGTGAGACCCGGCTGGATGGAGGGACTGCGTGCTGTGGATGAGGAAGCGAAGCATGCTGGTATCCGGGCGCAGGTGATGTCTGTGCTGGCAGGTGTAGGAGTGAAGGAGATTGAGGGCACGACGCTTTGGGGCGAGGCAGGACTGGACTCCTTGTCGATGGTGGAGGTGCGGAATGGACTAAGCAGGATACTGGGCAATGCGATGACACTGGGGCACACGGTGCTGTTTGATTACCCCACTTTGGATGCATTGGTGCAGCACCTTGCAAGGACGCTATTCGGGGGAGAGGATACGGGGAGGGCAGTGGCTATGCCTGTGGAGATGCAGCCGATGGCGATAGTGGGGATGGCCTGCCGGTTCCCTGGCAGATGCAACAGCGCTGAGGAGTTCTGGAGGTTCCTGGAGGACAGAGGGGATGGAGCAGGGGAGATCCCATTGACTCGAATGGATTGGAGGAAGAGGTACGATCCCGAACAGAGCGTAGGCAAGTCATACACGAACCGAGGGGCGTTCATTGAAGAAGTGACGATGTTTGACCACAAGCGGTTCAGGATCTCAGCGGCCGAGGCGGAGATGATCATTCCTGAACAGCGGATTGCGCTGGAGACGGTATACCAGGCATTTTGTCAAAGCAATATCAATGTTGAGGAGAGCTCTGCGCTACCGATTGGGACATTCATGGCGGCAGCACCTGCAGACTTTACATCCAGCGAGACTCCAGATGCTCGTGCGAGCCCCTATGCGGCGACTGGGGCTGCCTTGTCCATCACAGCGAACCGGTTGGCGTATGTATTTGGGTTGGTGGGACCCTCTATGACGATTGACACTGCATGTTCGTCCTCGTTGGTGGCAACGGATGCTGCATGCAAGGCCATGTATGCGCATGATTGTGAGGTGGCCGTGGTGGTGGGAGTAAACCTGTTCTTCAATTTCGAGGTGTTCATCAGCTTGTGTGCAGCCGGGATGCTATCCAGGAAAGGCCGATGTGCCACATTCTCGGATGATGCGGATGGGTATTTGCGCGGAGAGGGGTGTGGTGCGGTGGTGCTAAAGCCACTATCGAATGCTTTGGCGGCGAGGGACCAGATGTGGGGCGTGGTGCATGGGACGGCGGTCAACCAGGACGGGCGGACGGCGACACTGACGGCACCCAACGGCCCGTCCCAAGAGAGCGTGATCCGGACAGCCATTGAGCGGGCGGGTGTTTTGGCGAATGAGATTGGGTATTTGGAAGCTCATGGTACAGGCACGCCATTGGGAGACCCACAGGAGGTAGGGGCGTTGGCGCATGTGTTCGGAGGCCGGGAGAGCCCGTTAGTTGTGGGTGCGGCCAAGACCAATGTGGGACACTTGGAGGTAGCAGCGGGGATGGTGGGGCTGATCAAGACCGCACTGTGTGTGCAGCATGGGCGAGTGCCACCCAACATCCATTGCAGGGCCATGAATCCCCGAGTGATGGAGTCAGTGGGGCAGTGCCCCATTGTGTTCCCAAGCCGCAGCGACGTGCTGGCGGTACGGTACGCTGGGGTGTCATCATTTGGGTTTGGGGGCACCAATACGCATGTGGTGATGGGAGTGCCGAGTGAGGGTAACGTGAGCCCATCGGAGCCTGTGATTGCATGGCAGCGGGAGGTATTCCCATGGCACACAGTAGCACACCCATTGCTGGGTGCTAGCGAGAGGTCTGAGCATGGCTGTGTGTGGACTTGTGCATGGGATGCGGAGATTGTGGAGTATCTGTCAGACCATCGAGTGCGGGATGTGGCAGTGGTACCAGGGACCTGCTACATGGAGATGGTTGCGGCTGCTGTGGAGGAACTATACGGGGATGTGCCCTACGTGCTGTTGGATGTGCGATTTGAGAGCATGTTGTACCTGGATGCGGGGTCACCGCACACTGTGCGGCTGCAGTTGACACCAGATGTTGAGGCAGGAAGTGGAGGGAGTCAAGCCATCCGGATTGAATCTACAACAAAGGGCACCAGTGGTTGGAGGCTTCATGCATCGATGACATTGAGCCTACAGCAGGAGATGGCTCCAGCTGGTGATCTGCATGAGATTCTTGGCCGTTGTGGCGGACGCACTGTGTGTGGGGACACATTCTATGAGACCCTGGGGAATGCCCATGCGGGAGACTTCCGATCGTTGCAGACCATGTGGCAGGGGACAAGGGAGTGGATTGGGCAGATCGAAGTGCGGGCTGAGAGCAAGGCAGCAGCATTCCTGCGCACCTGTGCAATGCTGAACAGTGCCATCGATGTGGGGATGGTGGGACTGGATGCCACAGACAGGACGGCAGGGGTGTATGCTGCTGCTGTTGCTTCATGCCACGTTGCAGGCACGCGACGCCGGGGGACCGTTGCGTTGTGGAGCCACGTGGCAATGGAGAGAGATGGCGAGCGGACGACAGTCACGGTGTATGATAACGATGGAACGATATTGATGCAGATGGCGGGTCTGAAGGCACGGCGTTTTGATGCCGGGGTCACGCCATTTGTGAGCATTGACGCTTGGGTTGAGCGCAGCCCACCACCTTCTCTAGACAGTTGTGTAGAACGGATCTGCCCTCGTGATGTGCATGAGCTGCACCATGCCGTGCTGGATCGCATGCAAGCACAGGCGGCACTGTGTGTGGTGGTGAAGGACGAGGAGCTGGCGGCGTATGTGAGGACACTGAGAGCAGAGTATCCCATGTGGAAGGTGACCTGTGTAGTTGGGGAGCAGGATCCTGGTGGGACACCTTTTGATGGTGAGGAGGAGGAGTGGAAAGTGGCGCAGGGTGTGTGGTCCGTGCGAAGGCTACACGAAGCCAAACTGCGTCCTTTGGTGTGGTCCATGCGTGTGCCAGAGCATGGGGTGCTCTCGGCTGTTCATATTACGGAGGCCCAACGTGAAGAACCGCCTGCAGGCGCTGTAGAGGTGAGGGTGTGTGCGGTTGGACTGCACATAGGCATGCTGAATGTGCATGGGACGCATGATGGGGAACACAGCACAGCAGGTGGGGACTGTGCAGGAGTGGTGGTAGCCCGAGGGGCTGGAGTGGATGGCTTTTCAGTGGGAGATCATGTGTTTGGTGTGAGCATGGCATGCTTGGCAGGGTATGCCACTGCAGCGGCTGCACACATGCGGGTGATGCCTTCTGCGTTGTCGTTCACATGTGCTGCCACTCTGCCAACGTTGATCACCACGGTGCACCATGCGCTGGTAGAGTGTGCACAGGTGCAGAAGGGACAGAGTGTGTTGATCCATGCGGGCACTGGTGGCATTGGGCTGACTGCCATTCACTATGTGCAGCAGCTTGGCTGTGAGGTGATTGCCACAGCAGGAGCAACGGGGAAGCATGAATACCTGCGATCCCTGAATGTGACCCGGATGACATCATCGCAGGATGCTGATGTGTTCCATGAGCGTATGCAGGAGTATGGGCCTGTGGATGTGGTTCTGAATAGCCTCTCAGGGGACTTCATTCGGCTGTCGCTTGCAGCCCTGAAACCGGGCGGTCACTTCTGTGAGATTGGCAAGCGTGACATATGGTCAGCATCAGAGGTTGCAGAGGTACGGCCTGACGTGCATTATCACATCATCGCCATTGACACGATGATGGCGAACCATCCGGAGCAATTCCAGCGATTGTTTGAGGATGCGGTACTGTTTGGGCCACCCAAGCTGCCGACGACGGAGTTCCCTATCGAGCAAGCGGTGGAGGCATTCCAGTACATGCGAGAGGCCCAACACATCGGCAAAGTGGTGGTGACGCAAACGATGCTGTTGTGCAGTGAGGCCACCTATCTGATTACTGGTGGCCTTGGGTATGTTGGGCAGTTGGTTGCCAAGGGTCTGATTGAACACGGGGCGCGGAGTGTAGTGCTGCTGTCGTCCAGTAGGTGTGAGCTGCCCAGTGATTGGGAGGGTGCAGTGCGGCCAGCGGTAGTGAAGTGTGACGTGGGCGACCTGAGTCAAGTGCAGGCAGTACTGCAGACGTATGTGAATACGAGAGGCATAGTGCATGCTGCTGGTGTGCTTGCAGACCAAACGCTCAGTGAATTGAGCGTGGAGGCCTTTGAGCCTGTGTACCGACCCAAGGTGCACGGGGCGCGCAACCTCCATGAGTGCACTGCCGGCATGGAGCTGGATTTCTTCGTATTGTGTTCATCGATCGCCAGTGGGTTTGGGAGTGCAGGGCAGGCGAACTATGCGGCAGCAAACGGATGTCTGGATGCACTGGCTCTTGAGAGACAGCAGCAGGGCCTACCTGCGGTGTCTGTACGATGGGGTGCATGGGCAGGGGGTGGCATGGCGGGGGAGTCGACATTGAAGCGTGCAGCACAGATTGGGATACTGCCGCTGGCCCCAGGTGTTGGGGTTCGATCATTGCTGCAACTGATTGGGCATTCACCGTCGGCGGTGGTGACTGTATGCCCTCTGGATCCTCACAAACTGCCGCCGGTTCCATACTTCAGTGCAATGCGAGTGTCTGTTGAGGTGGAGGGTGTGGAGGATGGTGTGAGACCCGGCTGGATGGAGGGACTGCGTGCTGTGGATGAGGAAGCGAAGCATGCTGGTATCCGGGCGCAGGTGATGTCTGTGCTGGCAGGTGTAGGAGTGAAGGAGATTGAGGGCACGACGCTTTGGGGCGAGGCAGGACTGGACTCCTTGTCGATGGTGGAGGTGCGGAATGGACTAAGCAGGATACTGGGCAATGCGATGACACTGGGGCACACGGTCCTGTTTGATTACCCCACTTTGGATGCATTGGTGCAGCACCTTGCAAGGACGCTATTCGGGGGAGAGGATACGGTAAGGGCCGTGGCTATGCCTGTGGAGATGCAGCCGATGGCGATAGTGGGGATGGCCTGCCGGTTCCCTGGCAGATGCAACAGCGCTGAGGAGTTCTGGAGGTTCCTGGAGGACAGAGGGGATGGGGCAGGGGAGATCCCATTGACTCGAATGGATTGGAGGAAGAGGTACGATCCCGAACAGAGCGTAGGCAAGTCATACACGAACCGAGGGGCGTTCATTGAAGAAGTGACGATGTTTGACCACAAGCGGTTCAGGATCTCAGCGGCCGAGGCGGAGATGATCATTCCTGAACAGCGGATTGCGCTGGAGACGGTATACCAGGCATTTTGTCAAAGCAATATCAATGTTGAGGAGAGCTCAGGGCTACCGATTGGGACATTCATTGCGGCAGCACCTGCAGACTTTACATCCAGCGAGACTCAAGATGTTCTCTTGAGCCCCTATGCGGCGACTGGGGCTGCCTCGTCCATCACAGCGAACCGGTTGGCGTATGTGTTTGGGTTGGTGGGACCCTCTATGACGATTGACACTGCATGTTCGTCCTCGTTGGTGGCAACGGATACTGCATGCAAGGCCATGTATGCGCATGATTGTGAGGTGGCCGTGGTGGTGGGAGTAAACCTGTTCTTCAATTTCGAGGTGTTCATCAGCTTGTGTGCAGCCGGGATGCTATCCAGGAAAGGCCGATGTGCCACATTCTCGGATGATGCGGATGGGTATTTGCGCGGAGAGGGGTGTGGTGCGGTGGTGCTAAAGCCACTATCGAATGCTTTGGCGGCGAGGGACCAGATGTGGGGCGTGGTGCATGGGACGGCGGTCAACCAGGACGGGCGGACGGCGACACTGACGGCACCCAACGGCCCGTCCCAAGAGAGCGTGATCCGGACAGCCATTGAGCGGGCGGGTGTGTTGGCGAATGAGATTGGGTATTTGGAAGCTCATGGTACAGGCACGCCATTGGGAGACCCACAGGAGGTGGGGGCGTTGGCGCATGTGTTCGGAGGCCGGGAGAGCCCGTTAGTTGTGGGTGCGGCCAAGACCAATGTGGGACACTTGGAGGTAGCAGCGGGGATGGTGGGGCTGATCAAGACCGCACTGTGTGTGCAGCATGGGCGAGTGCCACCCAACATCCATTGCAGGGCCATGAACCCCCGAGTGATGGAGTCAGTGGGGCAGTGCCCCATTGTGTTCCCAAGCCGCAGCGACGTGCTGGCGGTGCGGTACGCTGGGGTGTCATCATTTGGGTTCGGGGGCACCAATACGCATGTGGTGATGGGAGTGCCGAGTGAGGGTAACGTGAGCCCATCGGAGCCTGTGATTGCATGGCAGCGGGAGGTATTCCCATGGCACACGGTAGCACACCCATTGCTGGGTGCCAGCGAGAGGTCTGAGCATGGCTGTGTGTGGACTTGTGCATGGGATGCGGAGATTGTGGAGTATCTGTCAGACCATCGAGTGCGGGATGTGGCAGTGGTGCCAGGGACCTGCTACATGGAGATGGTTGCAGCTGCTGTGGAGGAGATGTTCGGGGATGTGGCGTACGAGTTGGTGGACATACGCTTCCTGAGGTATGCGCTTTTGGATACGGGGTCACCGCCCACCGTGCGGCTGTCAATGAGTGCTGATTCAGCTGAAACGAAAGCACCAGGGGAGCGGGAGATCACCGTTGAGTCCATGCGGCCTGGGGACAATGTGTGGGTATTGCATGTGACGATGCGACTACGTTTACGACAGCCCATGCCCAGCCCCGTTGATGTGCAGGAGACGATTGCCCGCTGTGATGAATGCGTTGAGTGTGGTGAGGCATTCTACGATACCTTGGGCAATGCCTATCGGGGAGACTTCCGATCGTTAAAGACTGTGTGGCTGGGGCCGAGAGAGTGGATTGGTGAGATTGAGCCGATAGCGGGGCGTAGTGAGGCGCCGACATTCTTACGCACCTGTGCATGGCTGGACTGTGCGACGCATGTGGGCATGGTGCGAATGGATGTAGTGGACCGGATGGCGGGGTTGTATGCTGCTGAGGTTGGGGCATGTTATGTTACAGGGACGCGGCGCAGGGAGCTGCAGAAGTTGTGGGGTCATGTGGAGATGGAGGATGATGGAGAGAGGACAAGGGTCAGTATGTATGATGAGGATGGGAAGATGTTGATGCAGATGACAGGCCTGAAGGGAGGTCAGTTTGCCGTCCACAAAGACACACACGTGTGCACAGACGTTTGGGAACCAGTTACCGTCGCGCCTGAGCTGTACAGCAGTGTGGAAAGGATATGCCCGAAGAATGTGCAGGAGCTGCACTCTGCTGTGCTGACCAGGATGCAGGCCCAGGCCCCATTGTGTGTGATTGTGAGGAATGAGGAGGTGGCAGCATATATGAGGACAGTGAAGGCTGAGTACCCCACGTGGAAGGTGACGTGTGTTGGAGGAGGTGAGGAACCTGATAGCATTCCGTGTGATGGTGAGAGTGAGGAGTGGAATGTGGTGGGCGAGGTATGGTCTGTTCGGAGACTGCAGGAAGTCAAACTGCGTCCTGTGGTATGCTCTGTTTATTTGTCAGAGCGTGGGGTGCTGTCGAATCTTCAGATTGTGGAGGCCCAGCGTATAGCACCACCTGCAGGCACTGTGGAGGTGAGGGTGTGTGCAGTTGGACTAAACTTCAGGGATGTGCTGAATGTGCTTGGGATGTATCCTGGGGACCCAGGCCCACCCGGTGGGGATTGTGCAGGAGTAGTAGTAGCAGTAGGCGATGGGGTTACTGAGTTTGCGGTGGGAGATGATGTGTTTGGGATGGCGACGGGATCGTTTGTTGCGTACACCATTGCCGGTGTATCCCGCATCCAGAGGAAGCCCTCGGCATTGAGCTTCGCGTGTGCAGCGAGTCTGCCAACGTTGATCACCACGGTGCACCATGCGCTGGTGGAGTGTGCACAGGTGCAGAAGGGACAGAGTGTGTTGATCCATGCGGGCACTGGTGGCATCGGGCTGACTGCCATTCACTATGTGCAGCAGCTTGGCTGTGAGGTGATTGCCACAGCAGGAGCAACGGGGAAGCATGAATACCTGCGATCCCTGAATGTGACCCGGACGACATCATCGCAGGATGCTGATGTGTTCCATGAGCGTATGCAGGAGTATGGGCCTGTGGATGTGGTTCTGAATAGCCTCTCAGGGGACTTCATTCGGCTGTCGCTTGCAGCCCTGAAACCGGGCGGTCACTTCTGTGCGATTGGCAAGCGTGACATATGGTCAGCATCAGAGATTGCAGAGGTACGGCCTGACGTGCATTACCACATCATCGCCATTGACACGATGATGGCGAACCACCCGGAGCAATTCCAGCGATTGTTTGAGGATGCGGTACTGTTTGGGCCACCCAAGCTGCCGACGACGGAGTTCCCTATCGAGCAAGCGGTGGAGGCATTCCAGTACATGCGAGAGGCCCAACACATCGGCAAAGTGGTGGTGACGCAACCGATGCTGTTGTGCCGTGAGGCCACCTATCTGATTACTGGTGGCCTTGGGTATGTTGGGCAGTTGGTGGCGAAGGGTCTGATTGAACACGGGGCGCGGAGTGTAGTGCTGCTGTCGTCCAGTAGGTGTGAGCTGCCCAGTGATTGGGAGGGTGCAGTGCGGCCAGCGGTGGTGAAGTGTGACGTGGGCGACCTGAGTCAAGTGCAGGCAGTACTGCAGACGTATGCAAATACGAGAGGCATAGTGCATGCTGCTGGTGTGCTTGCAGACCAAACGCTCAGTGAATTGAGCGTGGAGGCCTTTGAGCCTGTGTACCGACCCAAGGTGCACGGGGCGCGCAACCTCCATGAGTGCACTGCCGGCATGGAGCTGGATTTCTTCGTATTGTGTTCATCGATCGCCAGTGGGTTTGGGAGTGCGGGGCAGGCGAACTATGCGGCAGCAAACGGATGTCTGGATGCACTGGCTCTTGAGAGACAGCAGCAGGGCCTACCTGCGGTATCTGTACGATGGGGTGCATGGGCAGGGGGTGGCATGGCGGGGGAGTCGACATTGAAGCGGGCAGCACAGATTGGGATACTGCCGCTGGCCCCAGGTGTTGGGGTTCGATCATTGCTGCAACTGATTGGGCATTCACCGTCGGCGGTGGTGACTGTATGCCCTCTGGATCCTCACAAACTGCCGCCGGTTCCATACTTCAGTGCAATACGAGTGTCTGCTGAGGTGGAGGGTGTGGAGGATGGTGTGAGACCCGGCTGGATGGAGGGACTGCGTGCTGTGGATGAGGAAGCGAAGCATGCTGGTATCCGGGCGCAGGTGATGTCTGTGCTGGCAGGTGTAGGAGTGAAGGAGATTGAGGGCACGACGCTTTGGGGCGAGGCAGGACTGGACTCCTTGTCGATGGTGGAGGTGCGGAATGGACTAAGCAGGATACTGGGCAATGCGATGACACTGGGGCACACGGTGCTGTTTGATTACCCCACTTTGGATGCATTGGTGCAGCACCTTGCAAGGACGCTATTCGGGGGAGAGGATACGGGGAGGACAGTGGCTATGCCTGTGGAGATGCAGCCGATGGCGATAGTGGGGATGGCCTGCCGGTTCCCTGGCAGATGCAACAGCGCTGAGGAGTTCTGGAGGTTCCTGGAGGACAGAGGGGATGGAGCAGGGGAGATCCCATTGACTCGAATGGATTGGAGGAAGAGGTACGATCCCGAACAGAGCGTAGGCAAGTCATACACGAACCGAGGGGCGTTCATTGAAGAAGTGACGATGTTTGACCACAAGCGGTTCAGGATCTCAGCGGCCGAGGCGGAGATGATCATTCCTGAACAGCGGATTGCGCTGGAGACGGTATACCAGGCATTTTGTCAAAGCAATATCAATGTTGAGGAGAGCTCAGGGCTACCGATTGGGACATTCATGGCAGCAGCACCTGCAGACTTTACATCCAGCGAGACTCCAGATGCTCGTGCGAGCCCCTATGCGGCGACTGGGGCTGCCTCGTCCATCACAGCGAACCGGTTGGCGTATGTGTTTGGGTTGGTGGGACCCTCTATGACGATTGACACTGCATGTTCATCCTCGTTGGTGGCAACGGATGCTGCATGCAAGGCCATGTATGCGCATGATTGTGAGGTGGCCGTGGTGGTGGGAGTAAACCTGTTCTTCAATTTCGAGGTGTTCATCAGCTTGTGTGCAGCCGGGATGCTATCCAGGAAAGGCCGATGTGCCACATTCTCGGATGATGCGGATGGGTATTTGCGCGGAGAGGGGTGTGGTGCGGTGGTGCTAAAGCCACTATCGAATGCTTTGGCGGCGAGGGACCAGATGTGGGGCGTGGTGCATGGGACGGCGGTCAACCAGGACGGGCGGACGGCGACACTGACGGCACCCAACGGCCCGTCCCAAGAGAGCGTGATCCGGACAGCCATTGAGCGGGCGGGTGTGTTGGCGAATGAGATTGGGTATTTGGAAGCTCATGGTACAGGCACGCCATTGGGAGACCCACAGGAGGTAGGGGCGTTGGCGCATGTGTTCGGAGGCCGGGAGAGCCCGTTAGTTGTGGGTGCGGCCAAGACCAATGTGGGACACTTGGAGGTAGCAGCGGGGATGGTGGGGCTGATCAAGACCGCACTGTGTGTGCAGCATGGGCGAGTGCCACCCAACATCCATTGCAGGGCCATGAACCCCCGAGTGATGGAGTCAGTGGGGCAGTGCCCCATTGTGTTCCCAAGCCGCAGCGACGTGCTGGCGGTGCGGTACGCTGGGGTGTCATCATTTGGGTTCGGGGGCACCAATACGCATGTGGTGATGGGAGTGCCGAGTGAGGGTAACGTGAGCCCATCGGAGCCTGTGATTGCATGGCAGCGGGAGGTATTCCCATGGCACACAGTAGCACACCCATTGCTGGGTGCCAGCGAGAGGTCTGAGCATGGCTGTGTGTGGACTTGTGCATGGGATGCGGAGATTGTGGAGTATCTGTCAGACCATCGAGTGCGGGATATGGCAGTGGTGCCAGGGACCTGCTACATGGAGATGGTTGCAGCTGCTGTGGAGGAGAGGTTCGGGGATGTGGCGTACGAGTTGGTGGACATACGCTTCCTGAGGTATGCGCTTTTGGATGCGGGGTCACCGCCCACCGTGCGGCTGTCGATGATGGCTGAATCAGCTGATATGCAGGCGTCATACGAGTGGGCATTCACCATTGAGTCCATGCGGCCTGGGGACAATGTGTGGGTATTGCATGTGACGATGCGACTACGTTTACGACAGCCCATGCCCAGCCCCGTTGATGTGCAGGAGACGATTGCCCGCTGTGATGAATGCGTTGAGTGTGGTGAGGCATTCTACGATACCTTGGGCAATGCCTATCGGGGAGACTTCCGATCGTTAAAGACTGTGTGGCTGGGGCCGAGAGAGTGGATTGGTGAGATTGAGCCGATAGCGGGGCGTAGTGAGGCGCCGACATTCTTACGCACCTGTGCATGGCTGGACTGTGCGACGCATGTGGGCATGGTGCGACTGGATGTAGTGGACCGGATGGCGGGGTTGTATGCTGCTGAGGTTGGGGCATGTTATGTTACAGGGACGCGGCGCAGGGAGCTGCAGAAGTTGTGGGGTCATGTGGAGATGGAGGATGATGGAGAGAGGACAAGGGTCAGTATGTATGATGAGGATGGGAAGATGTTGATGCAGATGACAGGCCTGAAGGGAGGTCAGTTTGCCGTCCACAAAGACACACACGTGTGCACAGACGTTTGGGAACCAGTTACCGTCGCGCCTGAGCTGTACAGCAGTGTGGAAAGGATATGCCCGAAGAATGTGCAGGAGCTGCACTCTGCTGTGCTGACCAGGATGCAGGCCCAGGCCCCATTGTGTGTGATTGTGAGGAATGAGGAGGTGGCAGCATATATGAGGACAGTGAAGGCTGAGTACCCCACGTGGAAGGTGACGTGTGTTGGAGGAGGTGAGGAACCTGACAGCATTCCGTGTGATGGTGAGAGTGAGGAGTGGAATGTGGTGGGCGAGGTGTGGTCTGTTCGGAGACTGCAGGAAGTCCAACTGCCTCCTGTGGTATGCTCTGTTCATTTGTCAGAGCGTGGGGTGCTGTCGAATCTTCAGATTGTGGAGGCCCAGCGTATAGCACCACCTGCAGGCACTGTAGAGGTGAGGGTGTGTGCAGTTGGACTAAACTTCAGGGATGTGCTGAATGTGCTTGGGATGTATCCTGGGGACCCAGGCCCACCCGGTGGGGATTGTGCAGGAGTAGTAGTAGCAGTAGGCGATGGGGTTACTGAGTTTGCGGTGGGAGATGATGTGTTTGGGATGGCGACGGGATCGTTTGCTGCGTACACCATTGCCGATGTAGCCCACATGCGGAAGAAGCCCTCGGCATTGAGCTTCGCGTGTGCAGCGAGTCTGCCAACGTTGATCACCACGGTGCACCATGCGCTGGTGGAGTGTGCACAGGTGCAGAAGGGACAGAGTGTGTTGATCCATGCGGGCACTGGTGGCATCGGGCTGACTGCCATTCACTATGCGCAGCAGCTTGGCTGTGAGGTGATTGCCACAGCAGGAGCAACGGGGAAGCATGAATACCTGCGATCCCTGAATGTGACCCGGACGACATCATCGCAGGATGCTGATGTGTTCCATGAGCGTATGCAGGAGTATGGGCCTGTGGATGTGGTTCTGAATAGCCTCTCAGGGGACTTCATTCGGCTGTCGCTTGCAGCCCTGAAACCGGGCGGTCACTTCTGTGCGATTGGCAAGCGTGACATATGGTCAGCATCAGAGGTTGCAGAGGTACGGCCTGACGTGCATTACCACATCATCGCCATTGACACGATGATGGCGGACCACCCGGAGCAATTCCAGCGATTGTTTGAGGATGCGGTACTGTTTGGGCCACCCAAGCTGCCGACGACGGAGTTCCCTATCGAGCAAGCGGTGGAGGCATTCCAGTACATGCGAGAGGCTCAACACATCGGCAAAGTGGTGGTGACGCAACCGATACTGGTGTGCAGTGAGGCCACCTATCTGATTACTGGTGGCCTTGGGTATGTTGGGCAGTTGGTGGCGAAGGGTCTGATTGAACACGGGGCGCGGAGTGTAGTGCTGCTGTCGTCCAGTAGGTGTGAGCTGCCCAGTGATTGGGAGGGTGCAGTGCGGCCAGCGGTGGTGAAGTGTGACGTGGGCGACCTGAGTCAAGTGCAGGCAGTACTGCAGACGTATGCAAATACGAGAGGCATAGTGCATGCTGCTGGTGTGCTTGCAGACCAAACGCTCAGTGAATTGAGCGTGGAGGCCTTTGAGCCTGTGTACCGACCCAAGGTGCACGGGGCGCGCAACCTCCATCAGTGCACTGCCGGCATGGAGCTGGATTTCTTCGTATTGTGTTCATCGATCGCCAGTGGGTTTGGAAGTGCAGGGCAGGCGAACTATGCGGCAGCAAACGGATGTCTGGATGCACTGGCTCTTGAGAGACAGCAGCAGGGCCTACCTGCGGTATCTGTACGATGGGGTGCATGGGCAGGGGGTGGCATGGCGGGGGAGTCGACATTGAAGCGGGCAGCACAGATTGGGATACTGCCGCTGGCCCCAGGTGTTGGGGTTCGATCATTGCTGCAACTGATTGGGCATTCACCGTCGGCGGTGGTGACTGTATGCCCTCTGGATCCTCACAAACTGCCGCCGGTTCCATACTTCAGGGCAATGCGAGTGTCTGCTGAGGTGGAGGGTGTGGAGGATGGTGTGAGACCCGGCTGGATGGAGGGACTGCGTGCTGTGGATGAGGAAGCGAAGCATGCTGGTATCCGGGCGCAGGTGATGTCTGTGCTGGCAGGTGTAGGAGTGAAGGAGATTGAGGGCACGACGCTTTGGGGCGAGGCAGGACTGGACTCCTTGTCGATGGTGGAGGTGCGGAATGGACTAAGCAGGATACTGGGCAATGCGATGACACTGGGGCATACGGTCCTGTTTGATTACCCCACTTTGGATGCATTGGTGCAGCACCTTGCAAGGACGCTATTCGGGGGAGAGGATACGGGGAGGACAGTGGCTATGCCTGTGGAGATGCAGCCGATGGCGATAGTGGGGATGGCCTGCCGGTTCCCTGGCAGATGCAACAGCGCTGAGGAGTTCTGGAGGTTCCTGGAGGACAGAGGGGATGGGGCAGGGGAGATCCCATTGACTCGAATGGATTGGAGGAAGAGGTACGATCCTGAACAGAGCGTAGGCAAGTCATACACGAACCGAGGGGCGTTCATTGAAGAAGTGACGCTGTTTGACCACAAGCGGTTCAGGATCTCAGCGGCCGAGGCGGAGATGATCATTCCTGAACAGCGGATTGCGCTGGAGACGGTATACCAGGCATTTTGTCAAAGCAATATCAATGTTGAGGAGAGCTCTGGGCTACCGATTGGGACATTCACTGCGGCAGCACCTGCAGACTTTACATCCAGCGAGGCTCAAGATGTTCTCTTGAGCCCCTATGCGGCGACTGGGGCTGCCTTGTCCATCACAGCGAACCGGTTGGCGTATGTGTTTGGGTTGGTGGGACCCTCTATGACGATTGACACTGCATGTTCGTCCTCGTTGGTGGCAACGGATGCTGCATGCAAGGCCATGTATGCGCATGATTGTGAGGTGGCCGTGGTGGTGGGAGTAAACCTGTTCTTCAATTTCGAGGTGTTCATCAGCTTTTGTGCAGCCGGGATGCTATCCAGGAAAGGCCGATGTGCCACATTCTCGGATGATGCGGATGGGTATTTGCGCGGAGAGGGGTGTGGTGCGGTGGTGCTAAAGCCACTATCGAATGCTTTGGCGGCGAGGGACCAGATGTCGGGCGTGGTGCATGGGACGGCGGTCAACCAGGACGGGCGGACGGCGACACTGACGGCACCCAACGGCCCATCCCAAGAGAGCGTGATCCGGACAGCCATTGAGCGGGCGGGTGTTTTGGCGAATGAGATTGGGTATTTGGAAGCTCATGGTACAGGCACGCCATTGGGAGACCCACAGGAGGTAGGGGCGTTGGCGCATGTGTTCGGAGGCCGGGAGAGCCCGTTAGTTGTGGGTGCGGCCAAGACCAATGTGGGACACTTGGAGGTAGCAGCGGGGATGGTGGGGCTGATCAAGACCGCACTGTGTGTGCAGCATGGGCGAGTGCCACCCAACATCCATTGCAGGGCCATGAACCCCCGAGTGATGGAGTCAGTGGGGCAGTGCCCCATTGTGTTCCCAAGCCGCAGCGACGTGCTGGCGGTGCGGTACGCTGGGGTGTCATCATTTGGGTTCGGGGGCACCAATACGCATGTGGTGATGGGAGTGCCGAGTGAGGGTAGCGTGAGCCCATCGGAGCCTGTGATTGCATGGCAGCGGGAGGTATTCCCATGGCACACAGTAGCACACCCATTGCTGGGTGCCAGCGAGAGGTCTGAGCATGGCTGTGTGTGGACTTGTGCATGGGATGCGGAGATTGTGGAGTATCTGTCAGACCATCGAGTGCGGGATGTGGCAGTGGTGCCAGGGACCTGCTACATGGAGATGGTTGCGGCTGCTGTGGAGGAAGTATACGGGGATGTGCCCTACATGCTGTTGGATGTGCAATTTGAGAGCATGTTGTACCTGGATGCGGGGTCACCGCCCACCGTGCGGCTGCAGTTGACACCAGATGTTGAGGCAGGAAGTGGAGGGAGTCAAGCCATCCGGATTGAATCTACAACAAAGGGCACCAGTGGTTGGAGGCTTCATACATTGATGACATTGAGCCTACAGCAGGAGATTGCTCCAGCTGGTGATCTGCATGAGATTCTTGGCCGTTGTGGCGGACGCACTGTGTGTGGGGACACATTCTATGAGACCCTGGGGAATGCCCATGCGGGAGACTTCCGATCGTTGCAGACCATGTGGCAGGGGACAAGGGAGTGGATTGGGCAGATCGAAGTGCGGGCTGAGAGCAAGGCAGCAGCATTCCTGCGCACCTGTGCAATGCTGAACAGTGCCATCGATGTGGGGATGGTGGGACTGGATGCCGCAGACAGGACGGCAGGGATATATGCTGCTGCTGTTGCTTCATGCCACGTTGCAGGCACGCGACGCCGGGGGACCGTTGCGTTGTGGAGCCACGTGGCAATGGAGAGTGATGGAGAGCGGACGACAGTAACGGTGTATGATAACGATGGAACGATATTGATGCAGATGGCGGGTCCGAAGGCACGGCGTTTTGATGCCGGGGTCACGCCATTTGTGAGCATTGACGCTTGGGTTGAGCGCAGCCCACCACCTTCTCTAGACAGTTGTGTAGCGCGGATCTGCCCTCGTGATGTGCATGAGCTGCACCATGCCGTGCTGGATCGCATGCAAGCACAGGCGGCACTGTGTGTGGTGGTGAAGGACGAGGAGCTGGCGGCGTATGTGAGGACACTGAGAGCAGAGTATCCCATGTGGAAGGTGACCTGTGTAGTTGGGGAGCAGGATCCTGGTGGGACACCTTTTGATGATGAGGAGGAGGAGTGGAAAGTGGCGCAGGGTGTGTGGTCCGTGCGAAGGCTACACGAAGCCAAACTGCGTCCTTTGGTGTGGTCCATGCGTGTGCCAGAGCATGGGGTGCTCTCGGCTGTTCATATTACGGAGGCCCAACGTGAAGAACCGCCTGCAGGCGCTGTAGAGGTGAGGGTGTGTGCGGTTGGACTGCACATGGGCATGCTGAATGTGCATGGGACGCATGATGGGGAACACAGCGCAGCAGGTGGGGACTGTGCAGGAGTGGTGGTAGCCCGAGGGGCTGGAGTGGATGGCTTTTCAGTGGGAGATCATGTGTTTGGTGTGAGCATGGCATGCTTGGCAGGGTATGCCACTGCAACGGCTGCACACATGCGGGTGATGCCTTCCGCGTTGTCGTTGACATGTGCTGCCACTCTGCCAACGTCGATCACCACGGTGCACCATGCGCTGGTGGAGTGTGCACAGGTGCAGAAGGGACAGAGTGTGTTGATCCATGCGGGCACTGGTGGAATCGGGCTGACTGCCATTCACTATGCGCAGCAGCTTGGCTGTGAGGTGATTGCCACAGCAGGAGCAACGGGGAAGCATGAATACCTGCGATCCCTGAATGTGACCCGGACGACATCATCGCAGGATGCTGATGTGTTCCATGAGCGTATGCAGGAGTATGGGCCTGTGGATGTGGTTCTGAATAGCCTCTCAGGGGACTTCATTCGGCGGTCGCTTGCAGCCCTGAAACCGGGCGGTCACTTCTGTGAGATTGGCAAGCGTGACATATGGTCAGCATCAGAGGTTGCAGAGGTACGGCCTGACGTGCATTACCACATCATCGCCATTGACACGATGATGGCGGACCACCCGGAGCAATTCCAGCGATTGTTTGAGGATGCGGTACTGTTTGGGCCACCCAAGCTGCCGACGACGGAGTTCCCTATCGAGCAAGCGGTGGAGGCATTCCAGTACATGCGAGAGGCTCAACACATCGGCAAAGTGGTGGTGACGCAACCGATACTGGTGTGCAGTGAGGCCACCTATCTGATTACTGGTGGCCTTGGGTATGTTGGGCAGTTGGTGGCCAAGGGTCTGATTGAACACGGGGCGCGGAGTGTAGTGCTGCTGTCGTCCAGTAGGTGTGAGCTGCCCAGTGATTGGGAGGGTGCAGTGCGGCCAGCGGTAGTGAAGTGTGACGTGGGAGACCTGAGTCAAGTGCAGGCAGTACTGCAGACGTATGCAAATACGAGAGGCATAGTGCATGCTGCTGGTGTGCTTGCAGACCAAACGCTCAGTGAATTGAGCGTGGAGGCCTTTGAGCCTGTGTACCGACCCAAGGTGCACGGGGCGCGCAACCTCCATCAGTGCACTGCCGGCATGGAGCTGGATTTCTTCGTATTGTGTTCATCGATCGCCAGTGGGTTTGGGAGTGCAGGGCAGGCGAACTATGCGGCAGCAAACGGATGTCTGGATGCACTGGCTCTTGAGAGACAGCAGCAGGGCCTACCTGCGGTATCTGTACGATGGGGTGCATGGGCAGGGGGTGGCATGGCGGGGGAGTCGACATTGAAGCGGGCAGCACAGATTGGGATACTGCCGCTGGCCCCAGGTGTTGGGGTTCGATCATTGCTGCAACTGATTGGGCATTCACCGTCGGCGGTGGTGACTGTATGCCCTCTGGATCCTCACAAACTGCCGCCGGTTCCATACTTCAGTGCAATGCGAGTGTCTGTTGGGGTGGAGGGTGTGGAGGATGGTGTGAGACCCGGCTGGATGGAGGGACTGCGTGCTGTGGATGAGGAAGCGAAGCATGCTGGTATCCGGGCGCAGGTGATGTCTGTGCTGGCAGGTGTAGGAGTGAAGGAGATTGAGGGCACGACGCTTTGGGGCGAGGCAGGACTGGACTCCTTGTCGATGGTGGAGGTGCGGAATGGACTAAGCAGGATACTGGGCAATGCGATGACACTGGGGCACACGGTGCTGTTTGATTACCCCACTTTGGATGCATTGGTGCAGCACCTTGCAAGGACGCTATTCGGGGAAGATGATACGAGGAGGGCAGAGGCTATGCCTGTGGAGATGCAGCCGATGGCGATAGTGGGGATGGCCTGCCGGTTCCCTGGCAGATGCAACAGCGCTGAGGAGTTCTGGAGGTTCCTGGAGGACAGAGGGGATGGGGCAGGGGAGATCCCATTGACTCGAATGGATTGGAGGAAGAGGTACGATCCTGAACAGAGCGTAGGCAAGTCATACACGAACCGAGGGGCGTTCATTGAAGAAGTGACGACGTTTGACCACAAGCGGTTCAGGATCTCAGCGGCCGAGGCGGAGATGATCATTCCTGAACAGCGGATTGTGCTGGAGACGGTATACCAGGCATTTTGTCAAAGCAATATCAATGTTGAGGAGAGCTCTGGGCTACCGATTGGGACATTCACGGCAGCGGCACCTGCAGACTTTACATCCAGCGAGACTCAAGATGTTCTCTTGAGCCCCTATGCGGCGACTGGGGCTGCCTTGTCCATCACAGCGAACCGGTTGGCGTATGTGTTTGGGTTGGTGGGACCCTCTATGACGATTGACACTGCATGTTCATCCTCGTTGGTGGCAACGGATACTGCATGCAAGGCCATGTATGCGCATGATTGTGAGGTGGCCGTGGTGGTGGGAGTAAACCTGTTCTTCAATTTCGAGGTGTTCATCAGCTTGTGTGCAGCCGGGATGCTATCCAGGAAAGGCCGATGTGCCACATTCTCGGATGATGCGGATGGGTATTTGCGCGGAGAGGGGTGTGGTGCGGTGGTGCTAAAGCCACTATCGAGTGCTTTGGCTGCGAGGGACCAGATGTGGGGCGTGGTGCATGGGACGGCGGTCAACCAGGACGGGCGGACGGCGACACTGACGGCACCCAACGGCCCATCCCAAGAGAGCGTGATCCGGACAGCCATTGAGCGGGCGGGTGTGTTGGCGAATGAGATTGGGTATTTGGAAGCTCATGGTACAGGCACGCCATTGGGAGACCCACAGGAGGTAGGGGCGTTGGCGCATGTGTTCGGAGGCCGGGAGAGCCCGTTAGTTGTGGGTGCGGCCAAGACCAATGTGGGACACTTGGAGGTAGCAGCGGGGATGGTGGGGCTGATCAAGACCGCACTGTGTGTGCAGCATGGGCGAGTGCCACCCAACATCCATTGCAGGGCCATGAACCCCCGAGTGATGGAGTCAGTGGGGCAGTGCCCCATTGTGTTCCCAAGCCGCAGCGACGTGCTGGCGGTGCGGTACGCTGGGGTGTCATCATTTGGGTTCGGGGGCACCAATACGCATGTGGTGATGGGAGTGCCGAGTGAGGGTAGCGTGAGCCCATCGGAGCCTGTGATTGCATGGCAGCGGGAGGTATTCCCATGGCACACAGTAGCACACCCATTGCTGGGTGCCAGCGAGAGGTCTGAGCATGGCTGTGTGTGGACTTGTGCATGGGATGCGGAGATTGTGGAGTATCTGTCAGACCATCGAGTGCGGGATGTGGCAGTGGTGCCAGGGACCTGCTACATGGAGATGGTTGCGGCTGCTGTGGAGGAGCTATACGGGGATGTGCCTCACATGCTGTTGGATGTGCAATTTGAGAGCATGTTGTACCTGGATGCGGGGTCACCGCCCACCGTGCGGCTGCAGATGACACCAGATGTTGAGGCAGGAGGTGGAGGGAGTCAAGCCATCCGGATTGAATCTACAACAAAGGGCACCAGTGGTTGGAGGCTTCATGCATTGATGACATTGAGCCTACAGCAGGAGATTGCTCCAGCTGGTGATCTGCATGAGATTCTTGGCCGTTGTGGCGGACGCACTGTGTGTGGGGACACATTCTATGAGACCCTGGGGAATGCCCATGCGGGAGACTTCCGATCGTTGCAGACCATGTGGCAGGGGACAAGGGAGTGGATTGGGCAGATCGAAGTGCGGGCTGAGAGCAAGGCAGCAGCATTCCTGCGCACCTGTGCAATGCTGAACAGTGCCATCGATGTGGGGATGGTGGGACTGGATGCCGCAGACAGGACGGCAGGGATGTATGCTGCTGCTGTTGCTTCATGCCACGTTGCAGGCACGCGACGCCGGGGGACCGTTGCGTTGTGGAGCCACGTGGCAATGGAGAGTGATGGAGAGCGGACGACAGTAACGGTGTATGATAACGATGGAACGATATTGATGCAGATGGCGGGTCCGAAGGCACGGCGTTTTGATGCCGGGGTCACGCCATTTGTGAGCATTGACGCTTGGGTTGAGCGCAGCCCACCACCTTCTCTAGACAGTTGTGTAGCGCGGATCTGCCCTCGTGATGTGCATGAGCTGCACCATGCCGTGCTGGATCGCATGCAAGCACAGGCGGCACTGTGTGTGGTGGTGAAGGACGAGGAGCTGGCGGCGTATGTGAGGACACTGAGAGCAGAGTATCCCATGTGGAAGGTGACCTGTGTAGTTGGGGAGCAGGATCCTGGTGGGACACCTTTTGATGATGAGGAGGAGGAGTGGAAAGTGGCGCAGGGTGTGTGGTCCGTGCGAAGGCTACACGAAGCCAAACTGCGTCCTTTGGTGTGGTCCATGCGTGTGCCAGAGCATGGGGTGCTCTCGGCTGTTCATATTACGGAGGCCCAACGTGAAGAACCGCCTGCAGGCGCTGTAGAGGTGAGGGTGTGTGCGGTTGGACTGCACATGGGCATGCTGAATGTGCATGGGACGCATGATGGGGAACACAGCGCAGCAGGTGGGGACTGTGCAGGAGTGGTGGTAGCCCGAGGGGCTGGAGTGGATGGCTTTTCAGTGGGAGATCATGTGTTTGGTGTGAGCATGGCATGCTTGGCAGGGTATGCCACTGCAACGGCTGCACACATGCGGGTGATGCCGTCCGCGTTGTCGTTCGCATGTGCTGCCACTCTGCCAACGTCGATCACCACGGTGCACCATGCGCTGGTGGAGTGTGCACAGGTGCAGAAGGGACAGAGTGTGTTGATCCATGCGGGCACTGGTGGCATCGGGCTGACTGCCATGCACTATGCGCAGCAGCTTGGCTGTGAGGTGATTGCCACAGCAGGAGCAACGGGGAAGCATGAATACCTGCGATCCCTGAATGTGACCCGGACGACATCATCGCAGGATGCTGATGTGTTCCATGAGCGTATGCAGGAGTATGGGCCTGTGGATGTGGTTCTGAATAGCCTCTCAGGGGACTTCATTCGGCTGTCGCTTGCAGCCCTGAAACCGGGCGGTCACTTCTGTGCGATTGGCAAGCGTGACATATGGTCAGCATCAGATATTGCAGAGGTACGGCCTGACGTGCATTACCACATCATCGCCATTGACACGATGATGGCGAACCACCCGGAGCAATTCCAGCGATTGTTTGAGGATGCGGTACTGTTTGGGCCACCCAAGCTGCCAACGACGGAGTTCCCTATCGAGCAAGCGGTGGAGGCATTCCAGTACATGCGAGAGGCTCAACACATCGGCAAAGTGGTGGTGACGCAACCGATACTGGTGTGCAGTGAGGCCACCTATCTGATTACTGGTGGCCTTGGGTATGTTGGGCAGTTGGTGGCCAAGGGTCTGATTGAACACGGGGCGCGGAGTGTAGTGCTGCTGTCGTCCAGTAGGTGTGAGCTGCCCAGTGATTGGGAGGGTGCAGTGCGGCCAGCGGTGGTGAAGTGTGACGTTGGTGACCTGAGTCAAGTGCAGGCAGTACTGCAGACGTATGCAAATACGAGAGGCATAGTGCATGCTGCTGGTGTGCTTGCAGACCAAACGCTCAGTGAATTGAGCGTGGAGGCCTTTGAGCCTGTGTACCGACCCAAGGTGCACGGGGCGCGCAACCTCCATGAGTGCACTGCCGGCATGGAGCTGGATTTCTTCGTATTGTGTTCATCGATCGCCAGTGGGTTTGGGAGTGCAGGGCAGGCGAACTATGCGGCAGCAAACGGATGTCTGGATGCACTGGCTCTTGAGAGACAGCAGCAGGGCCTACCTGCGGTATCTGTACGATGGGGTGCATGGGCAGGGGGTGGCATGGCGGGGGAGTCGACATTGAAGCGGGCAGCACAGATTGGGATACTGCCGCTGGCCCCAGGTGTTGGGGTTCGATCATTGCTGCAACTGATTGGGCATTCACCGTCGGCGGTGGTGACTGTATGCCCTCTGGATCCTCACAAACTGCCGCCGGTTCCATACTTCAGTGCAATGCGAGTGTCTGTTGGGGTCCAGGGTGTGGAGGATGGTGTGAGACCCGGCTGGATGGAGGGACTGCGTGCTGTGGATGAGGAAGCGAAGCATGCTGGTATCCGGGCGCAGGTGATGTCTGTGCTGGCAGGTGTAGGAGTGAAGGAGATTGAGGGCACGACGCTTTGGGGAGAGGCAGGACTGGACTCCTTGTCGATGGTGGAGGTGCGGAATGGACTAAGCAGGATACTGGGCAATGCGATGACACTGGGGCACACGGTGCTGTTTGATTACCCCACTTTGGATGCATTGGTGCAGCACCTTGCAAGCACACTATTCGGGGGAGAGGATACGGGGAGGACAGTGGCTATGGTTGTGGAGATGCAGCCGATGGCGATAGTGGGGATGGCCTGCCGGTTCCCTGGCAGATGCAACAGCGCTGAGGAGTTCTGGAGGTTCCTGGAGGACAGAGGGGATGGGGCAGGGGAGATCCCATTGACTCGAATGGATTGGAGGAAGAGGTACGATCCTGAACAGAGCGTAGGCAAGTCATACACGAACCGAGGGGCGTTCATTGAAGAAGTGACGCTGTTTGACCACAAGCGGTTCAGGATCTCAGCGGCCGAGGCGGAGATGATCATTCCTGAACAGCGGATTGCGCTGGAGACGGTATACCAGGCATTTTGTCAAAGCAATATCAATGTTGAGGAGAGCTCTGGGCTACCGATTGGGACATTCACGGCAGCGGCACCTGCAGATTTTACATCCAGCGAGACTCAAGATGTTCTCTTGAGCCCCTATGCGGCGACTGGGGCTGCCTCGTCCATCACAGCGAACCGGTTGGCGTATGTGTTTGGGTTGGTGGGACCCTCTATGACGATTGACACTGCATGTTCATCCTCGTTGGTGGCAACGGATGCTGCATGCAAGGCCATGTATGCGCATGATTGTGAGGTGGCCGTGGTGGTGGGAGTAAACCTGTTCTTCAATTTCGAGGTGTTCATCAGCTTGTGTGCAGCCGGGATGCTATCCAGGAAAGGCCGATGTGCCACATTCTCGGATGATGCGGATGGGTATTTGCGCGGAGAGGGGTGTGGTGCGGTGGTGCTAAAGCCACTATCGAGTGCTTTGGCTGCGAGGGACCAGATGTGGGGCGTGGTGCATGGGACGGCGGTCAACCAGGACGGGCGGACGGCGACACTGACGGCACCCAACGGCCCATCCCAAGAGAGCGTGATCCGGACAGCCATTGAGCGGGCGGGTGTTTTGGCGAATGAGATTGGGTATTTGGAAGCTCATGGTACAGGCACGCCATTGGGAGACCCACAGGAGGTAGGGGCGTTGGCGCATGTGTTCGGAGGCCGGGAGAGCCCGTTAGTTGTGGGTGCGGCCAAGACCAATGTGGGACACTTGGAGGTAGCAGCGGGGATGGTGGGGCTGATCAAGACCGCACTGTGTGTGCAGCATGGGCGAGTGCCACCCAACATCCATTGCAGGGCCATGAACCCCCGAGTGATGGAGTCAGTGGGGCAGTGCCCCATTGTGTTCCCAAGCCGCAGCGACGTGCTGGCGGTGCGGTACGCTGGGGTGTCATCATTTGGGTTCGGGGGCACCAATACGCATGTGGTGATGGGAGTGCCGAGTGAGGGTAGCGTGAGCCCATCGGAGCCTGTGATTGCATGGCAGCGGGAGGTATTCCCATGGCACACAGTAGCACACCCATTGCTGGGTGCCAGCGAGAGGTCTGAGCATGGCTGTGTGTGGACTTGTGCATGGGATGCGGAGATTGTGGAGTATCTGTCAGACCATCGAGTGCGGGATGTGGCAGTGGTGCCAGGGACCTGCTACATGGAGATGGTTGCGGCTGCTGTGGAGGAGCTATACGGGGATGTGCCCTACGTGCTGTTGGATGTGCAATTTGAGAGCATGTTGTACCTGGATGCGGGGTCACCGCCCACCGTGCGGCTGCAGATGACACCAGATGTTGAGGCAGGAGGTGGAGGGAGTCAAGCCATCCGGATTGAATCTACAACAAAGGGTACCAGTGGTTGGAGGCTTCATGCATCGATGACATTGAGCCTACAGCAGGAGATTGCTCCAGCTGGTGATCTGCATGAGATTCTTGGCCGTTGTGGCGGACGCACTGTGTGCGGGGACACATTCTATGAGACCCTGGGGAATGCCCATGCGGGAGACTTCCGATCGTTGCAGACCATGTGGCAGGGGACAAGGGAGTGGATTGGGCAGATCGAAGTGCGGGCTGAGAGCAAGGCAGCAGCATTCCTGCGCACCTGTGCAATGCTGAACAGTGCCATCGATGTGGGGATGGTGGGACTGGATGCCGCAGACAGGACGGCAGGGATGTATGCTGCTGCTGTTGCTTCATGCCACGTTGCAGGCACGCGACGCCGGGGGACCGTTGCGTTGTGGAGCCACGTGGCAATGGAGAGTGATGGAGAGCGGACGACAGTAACGGTGTATGATAACGATGGAACGATATTGATGCAGATGGCGGGTCCGAAGGCACGGCGTTTTGATGCCGGGGTCACGCCATTTGTGAGCATTGACGCTTGGGTTGAGCGCAGCCCACCACCTTCTCTAGACAGTTGTGTAGCGCGGATCTGCCCTCGTGATGTGCATGAGCTGCACCATGCCGTGCTGGATCGCATGCAAGCACAGGCGGCACTGTGTGTGGTGGTGAAGGACGAGGAGCTGGCGGCGTATGTGAGGACACTGAGAGCAGAGTATCCCATGTGGAAGGTGACCTGTGTAGTTGGGGAGCAGGATCCTGGTGGGACACCTTTTGATGATGAGGAGGAGGAGTGGAAAGTGGCGCAGGGTGTGTGGTCCGTGCGAAGGCTACACGAAGCCAAACTGCGTCCTTTGGTGTGGTCCATGCGTGTGCCAGAGCATGGGGTGCTCTCGGCTGTTCATATTACGGAGGCCCAACGTGAAGAACCGCCTGCAGGCGCTGTAGAGGTGAGGGTGTGTGCGGTTGGACTGCACATGGGCATGCTGAATGTGCATGGGACGCATGATGGGGAACACAGCGCAGCAGGTGGGGACTGTGCAGGAGTGGTGGTAGCCCGAGGGGCTGGAGTGGATGGCTTTTCAGTGGGAGATCATGTGTTTGGTGTGAGCATGGCATGCTTGGCAGGGTATGCCACTGCAGCGGCTGCACACATGCGGGTGATGCCGTCCGCGTTGTCGTTCGCATGTGCTGCCACTCTGCCAACGTCGATCACCACGGTGCACCATGCGCTGGTGGAGTGTGCACAGGTGCAGAAGGGACAGAGTGTGTTGATCCATGCGGGCACTGGTGGCATTGGGCTGACTGCCATTCACTATGCGCAGCAGCTTGGCTGTGAGGTGATTGCCACAGCAGGAGCAACGGGGAAGCATGAATACCTGCGATCCCTGAATGTGACCCGGACGACATCATCGCGGGATGCTGATGTGTTCCATGAGCGTATGCAGGAGTATGGGCCTGTGGATGTGGTTCTGAATAGCCTCTCAGGGGACTTCATTCGGCTGTCGCTTGCAGCCCTGACACCGGGCGGTCACTTCTGTGCGATTGGCAAGCGTGACATATGGTCAGTATCAGAGATTGCAGAGGTACGGCCTGACGTGCATTACCACATCATCGCCATTGACACGATGATGGCGGACCACCCGGAGCAATTCCAGCGATTGTTTGAGGATGCGGTACTGTTTGGGCCACCCAAGCTGCCAACGACGGAGTTCCCTATCGAGCAAGCGGTGGAGGCATTCCAGTACATGCGAGAGGCCCAACACATCGGCAAAGTGGTGGTGACGCAACCGATACTGGTGTGCAGTGAGGCCACCTATCTGATTACTGGTGGCCTTGGGTATGTTGGGCAGTTGGTGGCCAAGGGTCTGATTGAACACGGGGCGCGGAGTGTAGTGCTGCTGTCGTCCAGTAGGTGTGAGCTGCCCAGTGATTGGGAGGGTGCAGTGCGGCCAGCGGTGGTGAAGTGTGACGTTGGTGACCTGAGTCAAGTGCAGGCAGTACTGCAGACGTATGCAAATACGAGAGGCATAGTGCATGCTGCTGGTGTGCTTGCAGACCAAACGCTCAGTGAATTGAGCGTGGAGGCCTTTGAGCCTGTGTACCGACCCAAGGTGCACGGGGCGCGCAACCTCCATGAGTGCACTGCCGGCATGGAGCTGGATTTCTTCGTATTGTGTTCATCGATCGCCAGTGGGTTTGGGAGTGCAGGGCAGGCGAACTATGCGGCAGCAAACGGATGTCTGGATGCACTGGCTCTTGAGAGACAGCAGCAGGGCCTACCTGCGGTATCTGTACGATGGGGTGCATGGGCAGGGGGTGGCATGGCGGGGGAGTCGACATTGAAGCGGGCAGCACAGATTGGGATACTGCCGCTGGCCCCAGGTGTTGGGGTTCGATCATTGCTGCAACTGATTGGGCATTCACCGTCGGCGGTGGTGACTGTATGCCCTCTGGATCCTCACAAACTGCCGCCGGTTCCATATTTCAGTGCAATGCGAGTGTCTGTTGGGGTCCAGGGTGTGGAGGATGGTGTGAGACCCGGCTGGATGGAGGGACTGCGTGCTGTGGATGAGGAAGCGAAGCATGCTGGTATCCGGGCGCAGGTGATGTCTGTGCTGGCAGGTGTAGGAGTGAAGGAGATTGAGGGCACGACGCTTTGGGGCGAGGCAGGACTGGACTCCTTGTCGATGGTGGAGGTGCGGAATGGACTAAGCAGGATACTGGGCAATGCGATGACACTGGGGCATACGGTCCTGTTTGATTACCCCACTTTGGATGCATTGGTGCAGCACCTTGCAAGCACACTATTCGGGGGAGAGGATACGGTAAGGGCCGTGGCTATGCCTGTGGAGATGCAGCCGATGGCGATAGTGGGGATGGCCTGCCGGTTCCCTGGCAGATGCAACAGCGCTGAGGAGTTCTGGAGGTTCCTGGAGGACAGAGGGGATGGGGCAGGGGAGATCCCATTGACTCGAATGGATTGGAGGAAGAGGTACGATCCTGAACAGAGCGTAGGCAAGTCATACACGAACCGAGGGGCGTTCATTGAAGAAGTGACGCTATTTGACCACAAGCGGTTCAGGATCTCAGCGGCCGAGGCGGTGATGATCATTCCTGAACAGCGGATTGTGCTGGAGACGGTATACCAGGCATTTTGTCAAAGCAATATCAATGTTGAGGAGAGCTCTGCGCTACCGATTGGGACATTCACTGCGGCAGCACCTGCAGATTTTACATCCAGCGAGACTCAAGATGTTCTCTTGAGCCCCTATGCGGCGACTGGGGCTGCCTTGTCCATCACAGCGAACCGGTTGGCGTATGTGTTTGGGTTGGTGGGACCCTCTATGACGATTGACACTGCATGTTCGTCCTCGTTGGTGGCAACGGATACTGCATGCAAGGCCATGTATGCGCATGATTGTGAGGTGGCCGTGGCGGTGGGAGTAAACCTGTTCTTCAATTTCGAGGTGTTCATCAGCTTGTGTGCAGCCGGGATGCTATCCAGGAAAGGCCGATGTGCCACATTCTCGGATGATGCGGATGGGTATTTGCGCGGAGAGGGGTGTGGTGCGGTGGTGCTAAAGCCACTATCGAATGCTTTGGCGGCGAGGGACCAGATGTCGGGCGTGGTGCATGGGACGGCGGTCAACCAGGACGGGCGGACGGCGACACTGACGGCACCCAACGGCCCATCCCAAGAGAGCGTGATCCGGACAGCCATTGAGCGGGCGGGTGTGTTGGCGAATGAGATTGGGTATTTGGAAGCTCATGGTACAGGCACGCCATTGGGAGACCCACAGGAGGTAGGGGCGTTGGCGCATGTGTTCGGAGGCCGGGAGAGCCCGTTAGTTGTGGGTGCGGCCAAGACCAATGTGGGACACTTGGAGGTAGCAGCGGGGATGGTGGGGCTGATCAAGACCGCACTGTGTGTGCAGCATGGGCGAGTGCCACCCAACATCCATTGCAGGGCCATGAACCCCCGAGTGATGGAGTCAGTGGGGCAGTGCCCCATTGTGTTCCCAAGCCGCAGCGACGTGCTGGCGGTGCGGTACGCTGGGGTGTCATCATTTGGGTTCGGGGGCACCAATACGCATGTGGTGATGGGAGTGCCGAGTGAGGGTAGCGTGAGCCCATCGGAGCCTGTGATTGCATGGCAGCGGGAGGTATTCCCATGGCACACAGTAGCACACCCATTGCTGGGTGCCAGCGAGAGGTCTGAGCATGGCTGTGTGTGGACTTGTGCATGGGATGCGGAGATTGTGGAGTATCTGTCAGACCATCGAGTGCGGGATGTGGCAGTGGTGCCAGGGACCTGCTACATGGAGATGGTTGCGGCTGCTGTGGAGGAGATGTTCGGGGATGTGGCGTACGAGTTGGTGGACATACGCTTCCTGAGGTACGCGCTTTTGGATGAGGGGTCACCGCCCACCGTGCGTCTGTCGATGATTGCTGATTCAGCTGGAACGAAAGCATCAGGGGAGCGGGAGATCACCGTTGAGTCCATGCGGCCTGGGGACAATGTGTGGGTATTGCATGTGAAGATGCGACTACGTTTACGACAGCCCATGCCCAGCCCCGTTGATGTGCAGGAGACGATTGCCCGCTGTGATGAATGCGTTGAGTGTGGTGAGGCATTCTACGAGACGTTGGGCAATGCCTATCGGGGAGACTTCCGATCGTTAAAGACTGTGTGGCTGGGGCCGAGAGAGTGGATTGGTGAGATTGAACCGATAGCGGGGCGTAGTGAGGCGCCGACATTCTTACGCACCTGTGCATGGCTGGACTGTGCGACGCATGTGGGCATGGTGCGACTGGATATAGTGGACCGGATGGCGGGGTTGTATGCTGCTGAGGTTGGGGCATGTTATGTTACAGGGACGCGGCGCAGGGAGCTGCAGAAGTTGTGGGGTCATGTGGAGATGGAGGATGATGGAGAGAGGACAAGGGTCAGTATGTATGATGAGGATGGGAAGATGTTGATGCAGATGACAGGCCTGAAGGGAGGTCAGTTTGCCGTCCACAAAGACACACACGTGTGCACAGACGTTTGGGAACCAGTTACCGTCGCGCCTGAGCTGTACAGCAGTGTGGAAAGGATATGCCCGAAGAATGTGCAGGAGCTACACTCTGCTGTGCTGACCAGGATGCAGGCCCAGGCCCCATTGTGTGTGATTGTGAGGAATGAGGAGGTGGCAGCATATATGAGGACAGTGAAGGCTGAGTACCCCACGTGGAAGGTGACGTGTGTTGGAGGAGGTGAGGAACCTGATAGCATTCCGTGTGACGGTGAGAGTGAGGAGTGGAATGTGGTGGGCGAGGTGTGGTCTGTTCGGAGACTGCAGGAAGTCAAACTGCCTCCTGTGGTGTGCTCTGTTCATTTGTCAGAGCGTGGGGTGCTGTCGAATCTTCAGATTGTGGAGGCCCAGCGTATAGCACCACCTGCAGGCACTGTGGAGATGAGGGTGTGTGCAGTTGGACTAAACTTCAGGGATGTGCTGAATGTGCTTGGGATGTATCCTGGGGACCCAGGCCCACCCGGTGGGGATTGTGCAGGAGTAGTAGTAGCAGTAGGCGATGGGGTTACTGAGTTTGCGGTGGGAGATGATGTGTTTGGGATGGCGACGGGATCGTTTGCTGCGTACACCATTGCCGATGTAGCCCACATGCAGAAGAAGCCCTCGGCATTGAGCTTCGCGTGTGCAGCGAGTCTGCCAACGTTGATCACCACGGTGCACCATGCGCTGGTGGAGTGTGCACAGGTGCAGAAGGGACAGAGTGTGTTGATCCATGCGGGCACTGGTGGCATCGGGCTGACTGCCATTCACTATGCGCAGCAGCTTGGCTGTGAGGTGATTGCCACAGCAGGAGCAACGGGGAAGCATGAATACCTGCGATCCCTGAATGTGACCCGGACGACATCATCGCGGGATGCTGATGTGTTCCATGAGCGTATGCAGGAGTATGGGCCTGTGGATGTGGTTCTGAATAGCCTCTCAAGGGACTTCATTCGGCTGTCGCTTGCAGCCCTGAAACCGGGCGGTCACTTCTGTGCGATTGGCAAGCGTGACATATGGTCAGCATCAGAGATTGCAGAGGTACGGCCTGACGTGCATTACCACATCATCGCCATTGACACGATGATGGCGGACCACCCGGAGCAATTCCAGCGATTGTTTGAGGATGCGGTACTGTTTGGGCCACCCAAGCTGCCGAAGACGGAGTTCCCTATCGAGCAAGCGGTGGAGGCATTCCAGTACATGCGAGAGGCTCAACACATCGGCAAAGTGGTGGTGACGCAACCGATGCTGTTGTGCAGTGAGGCCACCTATCTGATTACTGGTGGCCTTGGGTATGTTGGGCAGTTGGTGGCGAAGGGTCTGATTGAACACGGGGCGCGGAGTGTAGTGCTGCTGTCGTCCAGTAGGTGTGAGCTGCCCAGTGATTGGGAGGGTGCAGTGCGGCCAGCGGTGGTGAAGTGTGACGTGGGCGACCTGAGTCAAGTGCAGGCAGTACTGCAGACGTATGCAAATACGAGAGGCATAGTGCATGCTGCTGGTGTGCTTGCAGACCAAACGCTCAGTGAATTGAGCGTGGAGGCCTTTGAGCCTGTGTACCGACCCAAGGTGCACGGGGCGCGCAACCTCCATGAGTGCACTGCCGGCATGGAGCTGGATTTCTTCGTATTGTGTTCATCGATCGCCAGTGGGTTTGGAAGTGCAGGGCAGGCGAACTATGCGGCAGCAAACGGATGTCTGGATGCACTGGCTCTTGAGAGACAGCAGCAGGGCCTACCTGCGGTATCTGTACGATGGGGTGCATGGGCAGGGGGTGGCATGGCGGGGGAGTCGACATTGAAGCGGGCAGCACAGATTGGGATACTGCCGCTGGCCCCAGGTGTTGGGGTTCGATCATTGCTGCAACTGATTGGGCATTCACCGTCGGCGGTGGTGACTGTATGCCCTCTGGATCCTCACAAACTGCCGCCGGTTCCATACTTCAGTGCAATGCGAGTGTCTGTTGGGGTCCAGGGTGTGGAGGATGGTGTGAGACCCGGCTGGATGGAGGGACTGCGTGCTGTGGATGAGGAAGCGAAGCATGCTGGTATCCGGGCGCAGGTGATGTCTGTGCTGGCAGGTGTAGGAGTGAAGGAGATTGAGGGCACGACGCTTTGGGGCGAGGCAGGACTGGACTCCTTGTCGATGGTGGAGGTGCGGAATGGACTAAGCAGGATACTGGGCAATGCGATGACACTGGGGCATACGGTCCTGTTTGATTACCCCACTTTGGATGCATTGGTGCAGCACCTTGCAAGGACGCTATTCGGGGGAGAGGATACGGTAAGGGCCGTGGCTATGCCTGTGGAGATGCAGCCGATGGCGATAGTGGGGATGGCCTGCCGGTTCCCTGGCAGATGCAACAGCGCTGAGGAGTTCTGGAGGTTCCTGGAGGACAGAGGGGATGGGGCAGGGGAGATCCCATTGACTCGAATGGATTGGAGGAAGAGGTACGATCCTGAACAGAGCGTAGGCAAGTCATACACGAACCGAGGGGCGTTCATTGAAGAAGTGACGACGTTTGACCACAAGCGGTTCAGGATCTCAGCGGCCGAGGCGGTGATGATCATTCCTGAACAGCGGATTGCGCTGGAGACGGTATACCAGGCATTTTGTCAAAGCAATATCAATGTTGAGGAGAGCTCTGGGCTACCGATTGGGACATTCACTGCGGCAGCACCTGCAGATTTTACATCCAGCGAGACTCAAGATGTTCTCTTGAGCCCCTATGCGGCGACTGGGGCTGCCTCGTCCATCACAGCGAACCGGTTGGCGTACGTGTTTGGGTTGGTGGGACCCTCTATGACGATTGACACTGCATGTTCGTCCTCGTTGGTGGCAACGGATGCTGCATGCAAGGCCATGTATGCGCATGATTGTGAGGTGGCCGTGGTGGTGGGAGTAAACCTGTTCTTCAATTTCGAGGTGTTCATCAGCTTTTGTGCAGCCGGGATGCTATCCAGGAAAGGCCGATGTGCCACATTCTCGGATGATGCGGATGGGTATTTGCGCGGAGAGGGGTGTGGTGCGGTGGTGCTAAAGCCACTATCGAATGCTTTGGCGGCGAGGGACCAGATGTGGGGCGTGGTGCATGGGACGGCGGTCAACCAGGACGGGCGGACGGCGACACTGACGGCACCCAACGGCCCATCCCAAGAGAGCGTGATCCGGATAGCCATTGAGCGGGCGGGTGTTTTGGCGAATGAGATTGGGTATTTGGAAGCTCATGGTACAGGCACGCCATTGGGAGACCCACAGGAGGTAGGGGCGTTGGCGCATGTGTTCGGAGGCCGGGAGAGCCCGTTAGTTGTGGGTGCGGCCAAGACCAATGTGGGACACTTGGAGGTAGCAGCGGGGATGGTGGGGCTGATCAAGACCGCACTGTGTGTGCAGCATGGGCGAGTGCCACCCAACATCCATTGCAGGGCCATGAACCCCCGAGTGATGGAGTCAGTGGGGCAGTGCCCCATTGTGTTCCCAAGCCGCAGCGACGTGCTGGCGGTGCGGTACGCTGGGGTGTCATCATTTGGGTTCGGGGGCACCAATACGCATGTGGTGATGGGAGTGCCGAGTGAGGGTAGCGTGAGCCCATCGGAGCCTGTGATTGCATGGCAGCGGGAGGTATTCCCATGGCACACAGTAGCACACCCATTGCTGGGTGCCAGCGAGAGGTCTGAGCATGGCTGTGTGTGGACTTGTGCATGGGATGCGGAGATTGTGGAGTATCTGTCAGACCATCGAGTGCGGGATGTGGCAGTGGTGCCAGGGACCTGCTACATGGAGATGGTTGCGGCTGCTGTGGAGGAGATGTTCGGGGATGTGGCGTACGAGTTGGTGGACATACGCTTCCTGAGGTACGCGCTTTTGGATGAGGGGTCACCGCCCACCGTGCGGCTGTCGATGATGGCTGATTCAGCTGAAACGAAAGCATCAGGGGAGCGGGAGATCACCGTTGAGTCCATGCGGCCTGGGGACAATGTGTGGGTATTGCATGTGAAGATGCGACTACGTTTACGACAGCCCATGCCCAGCCCCGTTGATGTGCAGGAGACGATTGCCCGCTGTGATGAATGCGTTGAGTGTGGTGAGGCATTCTACGAGACGTTGGGCAATGCCTATCGGGGAGACTTCCGATCGTTAAAGACTGTGTGGCTGGGGCCGAGAGAGTGGATTGGTGAGATTGAACCGATAGCGGGGCGTAGTGAGGCACCGACATTCTTACGCACCTGTGCATGGCTGGACTGTGCGACGCATGTGGGCATGGTGCGACTGGATGTAGTGGACCGGATGGCGGGGTTGTATGCTGCTGAGGTTGGGGCATGTTATGTTACAGGGACGCGGCGCAGGGAGCTGCAGAAGTTGTGGGGTCATGTGGAGATGGAGGATGATGGAGAGAGGACAAGGGTCAGTATGTATGATGAGGATGGGAAGATGTTGATGCAGATGACAGGCCTGAAGGGAGGTCAGTTTGCCGTCCACAAAGACACACACGTGTGCACAGACGTTTGGGAACCAGTTACCGTCGCGCCTGAGCTGTACAGCAGTGTGGAAAGGATATGCCCGAAGAATGTGCAGGAGCTGCACTCTGCTGTGCTGACCAGGATGCAGGCCCAGGCCCCAGTGTGTGTGATTGTGAGGAATGAGGAGGTGGCAGCATATATGAGGACAGTGAAGGCTGAGTACCCCACTTGGAAGGTGACGTGTGTTGGAGGAGGTGAGGAACCTGATAGCATTCCGTGTGACGGTGAGAGTGAGGAGTGGAATGTGGTGGGCCAGGTGTGGTCTGTTCGGAGGCTGCAGGAAGTCAAACTGCCTCCTGTGGTGTGCTCTGTTCATTTGTCAGAGCGTGGGGTGCTGTCGAATCTTCAGATTGTGGAGGCCCAGCGTATAGCACCACCTGCAGGCACTGTGGAGATGAGGGTGTGTGCAGTTGGACTAAACTTCAGGGATGTGCTGAATGTGCTTGGGATGTATCCTGGGGACCCAGGCCCACCTGGTGGGGATTGTGCAGGAGTGGTGGTAGCAGTACGCGATGGGGGTACTGAGTTTGCGGTGGGAGATGATGTGTTTGGGATGGCGACGGGATCGTTTGCTGCGTACACCATTGCCGATGTAGCCCACATGCAGAAGAAGCCCTCGGCATTGAGCTTCGCGTGTGCAGCGAGTCTGCCAACGTTAATCACCACGGTGCACCATGCGCTGGTGGAGTGTGCACAGGTGCAGAAGGGACAGAGTGTGTTGATCCATGCGGGCACTGGTGGCATCGGGCTGACTGCCATTCACTATGCGCAGCAGCTTGGCTGTGAGGTGATTGCCACAGCAGGAGCAACGGGGAAGCATGAATACCTGCGATCCCTGAATGTGACCCGGACGACATCATCGCGGGATGCTGATGTGTTCCATGAGCGTATGCAGGAGTATGGGCCTGTGGATGTGGTTCTGAATAGCCTCTCAGGGGACTTCATTCGGCTGTCGCTTGCAGCCCTGAAACCGGGCGGTCACTTCTGTGAGATTGGCAAGCGTGACATATGGTCAGCATCAGAGGTTGCAGAGGTACGGCCTGACGTGCATTACCACATCATCGCCATTGACACGATGATGGCGGACCACCCGGAGCAATTCCAGCGATTGTTTGAGGATGCGGTACTGTTTGGGCCACCCAAGCTGCCGACGACGGAGTTCCCTATCGAGCAAGCGGTGGAGGCATTCCAGTACATGCGAGAGGCTCAACACATCGGCAAAGTGGTGGTGACGCAACCGATGCTGTTGTGCAGTGAGGCCACCTATCTGATTACTGGTGGCCTTGGGTATGTTGGGCAGTTGGTGGCGAAGGGTCTGATTGAACACGGGGCGCGGAGTGTAGTGCTGCTGTCGTCCAGTAGGTGTGAGCTGCCCAGTGATTGGGAGGGTGCAGTGCGGCCAGCGGTGGTGAAGTGTGACGTTGGTGACCTGAGTCAAGTGCAGGCAGTACTGCAGACGTATGCAAATACGAGAGGCATAGTGCATGCTGCTGGTGTGCTTGCAGACCAAACGCTCAGTGAATTGAGCGTGGAGGCCTTTGAGCCTGTGTACCGACCCAAGGTGCACGGGGCGCGCAACCTCCATCAGTGCACTGCCGGCATGGAGCTGGATTTCTTCGTATTGTGTTCATCGATCGCCAGTGGGTTTGGGAGTGCAGGGCAGGCGAACTATGCGGCAGCAAACGGATGTCTGGATGCACTGGCTCTTGAGAGACAGCAGCAGGGCCTACCTGCGGTGTCTGTACGATGGGGTGCATGGGCAGGGGGTGGCATGGCGGGGGAGTCGACATTGAAGCGGGCAGCACAGATTGGGATACTGCCGCTGGCCCCAGGTGTTGGGGTTCGATCATTGCTGCAACTGATTGGGCATTCACCGTCGGCGGTGGTGACTGTATGCCCTCTGGATCCTCACAAACTGCCGCCGGTTCCATACTTCAGGGCAATGCGAGTGTCTGTTGAGATGGAGCATGTGGAGTATGGTGTGAGACCCGGCTGGATGGAGGGACTGCGTGCTGTGGATGAGGAAGCGAAGCATGCTGGTATCCGGGCGCAGGTGATGTCTGTGCTGGCAGGTGTAGGAGTGAAGGAGATTGAGGGCACGACGCTTTGGGGCGAGGCAGGACTGGACTCCTTGTCGATGGTGGAGGTGCGGAATGGACTAAGCAGGATACTGGGCAATGCGATGACACTGGGGCATACGGTCCTGTTTGATTACCCCACTTTGGATGCATTGGTGCAGCACCTTGCAAGGACGCTATTCGGGGGAGAGGATACGGTAAGGGCCGTGGCTATGCCTGTGGAGATGCAGCCGATGGCGATAGTGGGGATGGCCTGCCGGTTCCCTGGCAGATGCAACAGCGCTGAGGAGTTCTGGAGGTTCCTGGAGGACAGAGGGGATGGAGCAGGGGAGATCCCATTGACTCGAATGGATTGGAGGAAGAGGTACGATCCTGAACAGAGCGTAGGCAAGTCATACACGAACCGAGGGGCGTTCATTGAAGAAGTGACGCTGTTTGACCACAAGCGGTTCAGGATCTCAGCGGCCGAGGCGGTGATGATCATTCCTGAACAGCGGATTGCGCTGGAGACGGTATACCAGGCATTTTGTCAAAGCAATATCAATGTTGAGGAGAGCTCTGGGCTACCGATTGGGACATTCACTGCGGCAGCACCTGCGGACTTTACATCCAGCGAGACTCCAGATGTTCTCTTGAGCCCCTATGCGGCGACTGGGGCTGCCTCGTCCATCACAGCGAACCGGTTGGCGTATGTGTTTGGGTTGGTGGGACCCTCTATGACGATTGACACTGCATGTTCATCCTCGTTGGTGGCAACGGATGCTGCATGCAAGGCCATGTATGCGCATGATTGTGAGGTGGCCGTGGTGGTGGGAGTAAACCTGTTCTTCAATTTCGAGGTGTTCATCAGCTTGTGTGCAGCCGGGATGCTATCCAGGAAAGGCCGATGTGCCACATTCTCGGATGATGCGGATGGGTATTTGCGCGGAGAGGGGTGTGGTGCGGTGGTGCTAAAGCCACTATCGAATGCTTTGGCGGCGAGGGACCAGATGTGGGGCGTGGTGCATGGGACGGCGGTCAACCAGGACGGGCGGACGGCGACACTGACAGCACCCAACGGCCCGTCCCAAGAGAGCGTGATCCGGACAGCCATTGAGCGGGCGGGTGTTTTGGCGAATGAGATTGGGTATTTGGAAGCTCATGGTACAGGCACGCCATTGGGAGACCCACAGGAGGTAGGGGCGTTGGCGCATGTGTTCGGAGGCCGGGAGAGCCCGTTAGTTGTGGGTGCGGCCAAGACCAATGTGGGACACTTGGAGGTAGCAGCGGGGATGGTGGGGCTGATCAAGACCGCACTGTGTGTGCAGCATGGGCGAGTGCCACCCAACATCCATTGCAGGGCCATGAACCCCCGAGTGATGGAGTCAGTGGGGCAGTGCCCCATTGTGTTCCCAAGCCGCAGCGACGTGCTGGCGGTGCGGTACGCTGGGGTGTCATCATTTGGGTTCGGGGGCACCAATACGCATGTGGTGATGGGAGTGCCGAGTGAGGGTAGCGTGAGCCCATCGGAGCCTGTGATTGCATGGCAGCGGGAGGTATTCCCATGGCACACAGTAGCACACCCATTGCTGGGTGCCAGCGAGAGGTCTGAGCATGGCTGTGTGTGGACTTGTGCATGGGATGCGGAGATTGTGGAGTATCTGTCAGACCATCGAGCGCGGGATGTGGCAGTGGTGCCAGGGACCTGCTACATGGAGATGGTTGCGGCTGCTGTGGAGGAGATGTTCGGGTATTCGTCTTACATGCTGTTGGATGTGCGATTTGAGAGCATGTTGTTCTTGGATGCGGGGTCACCGCCCACCGTGCGGCTGTCGATGACACCAGATGTTGAGGCAGGAGGTGGAGGGAGTCAAGCCGTCCGGATTGAATCTACAACAAAGGGTACCAGTGGTTGGAGGCTTCATGCATTGATGACATTGAGCCTACAGCAGGAGATTGCTCCAGCTGGTGATCTGCATGAGATTCTTGGCCGTTGTGGCGGACGCACTGTGTGTGGGGACACATTCTATGAGACCCTGGGGAATGCCCATGCGGGAGACTTCCGATCGTTGCAGACCATGTGGCAGGGGACAAGGGAGTGGATTGGGCAGATCGAAGTGCGGGCTGAGAGCAAGGCAGCAGCATTCCTGCGCACCTGTGCAATGCTGAACAGTGCCATCGATGTGGGGATGGTGGGACTGGATGCCACAGACAGGACGGCAGGGATGTATGCTGCTGCTGTTGCTTCATGCCACGTTGCAGGCACGCGACGCCGGGGGACCGTTGCGTTGTGGAGCCACGTGGCAATGGAGAGTGATGGCGAGCGGACGACAGTAACGGTGTATGATAACGATGGAACGATATTGATGCAGATGGCGGGTCTGAAGGCACGGCGTTTTGATGCCGGGGTCACGCCATTTGTGAGCATTGACGCTTGGGTTGAGCGCAGCCCACCACCTTCTCTAGACAGTTGTGTAGCGCGGATCTGCCCTCGTGATGTGCATGAGCTGCACCATGCCGTGCTGGATCGCATGCAAGCACAGGCGGCACTGTGTGTGGTGGTGAAGGACGAGGAGCTGGCGGCGTATGTGAGGACACTGAGAGCAGAGTATCCCATGTGGAAGGTGACCTGTGTAGTTGGGGAGCAGGATCCTGGAGGGACACCTTTTGATGATGAAGAGGAGGATTGGAAAGTGGCGCAGGGTGTGTGGTCCGTGCGAAGGCTACACGAAGCCAAACTGCGTCCTTTGGTGTGGTCCATGCGTGTGCCAGAGCATGGGGTGCTCTCGGCTGTTCATATTACGGAGGCCCAACGTGAAGAACCGCCTGCAGGCGCTGTAGAGGTGAGGGTGTGTGCGGTTGGACTGCACATGGGCATGCTGAATGTGCATGGGACGCATGATGGGGAACACAGCGCAGCAGGTGGGGACTGTGCAGGAGTGGTGGTAGCCCGAGGGGCTGGAGTGGATGGCTTTTCAGTGGGAGATCATGTGTTTGGTGTGAGCATGGCATGCTTGGCAGGGTATGCCACTGCAACGGCTGCACACATGCGGGTGATGCCTTCCACGTTGTCGTTGACATGTGCTGCCACTCTGCCAACGTCGATCACCACGGTGCACCATGCGCTGGTGGAGTGTGCACAGGTGCAGAAGGGACAGAGTGTGTTGATCCATGCGGGCACTGGTGGCATCGGGCTGACTGCCATTCACTATGCGCAGCAGCTTGGCTGTGAGGTGATTGCCACAGCAGGAGCAACGGGGAAGCATGAATACCTGCGATCCCTGAATGTGACCCGGACGACATCATCGCGGGATGCTGATGTGTTCCATGAGCGTATGCAGGAGTATGGGCCTGTGGATGTGGTTCTGAATAGCCTCTCAGGGGACTTCATTCGGCTGTCGCTTGCAGCCCTGAAACCGGGCGGTCACTTCTGTGAGATTGGCAAGCGTGACATATGGTCAGCATCAGAGGTTGCAGAGGTACGGCCTGACGTGCATTACCACATCATCGCCATTGACACGATGATGGCGGACCACCCGGAGCAATTCCAGCGATTGTTTGAGGATGCGGTACTGTTTGGGCCACCCAAGCTTCCAACGACGGAGTTCCCTATCGAGCAAGCGGTGGAGGCATTCCAGTACATGCGAGAGGCTCAACACATCGGCAAAGTGGTGGTGACGCAACCGATGCTGTTGTGCAGTGAGGCCACCTATCTGATTACTGGTGGCCTTGGGTATGTTGGGCAGTTGGTGGCGAAGGGTCTGATTGAACACGGGGCGCGGAGTGTAGTGCTGCTGTCGTCCAGTAGGTGTGAGCTGCCCAGTGATTGGGAGGGTGCAGTGCGGCCAGCGGTGGTGAAGTGTGACGTTGGTGACCTGAGTCAAGTGCAGGCAGTACTGCAGACGTATGCAAATACGAGAGGCATAGTGCATGCTGCTGGTGTGCTTGCAGACCAAACGCTCAGTGAATTGAGCGTGGAGGCCTTTGAGCCTGTGTACCGACCCAAGGTGCACGGGGCGCGCAACCTCCATGAGTGCACTGCCGGCATGGAGCTGGATTTCTTCGTATTGTGTTCATCGATCGCCAGTGGGTTTGGAAGTGCAGGGCAGGCGAACTATGCGGCAGCAAACGGATGTCTGGATGCACTGGCTCTTGAGAGACAGCAGCAGGGCCTACCTGCGGTGTCTGTACGATGGGGTGCATGGGCAGGGGGTGGCATGGCGGGGGAGTCGACATTGAAGCGTGCAGCACAGATTGGGATACTGCCGCTGGCGCCAGGTGTTGGGGTTCGATCATTGCTGCAACTGATTGGGCATTCACCGTCGGCGGTGGTGACTGTATGCCCTCTGGATCCTCACAAACTGCCGCCGGTTCCATACTTCAGGGCAATGCGAGTGTCTGTTGGGGTGGAGCATGTGGAGGATGGTGTGAGACCCGGCTGGATGGAGGGACTGCGTGCTGTAGATGAGGAAGCGAAGCATGCTGGTATCCGGGCGCAGGTGATGTCTGTGCTGGCAGGTGTAGGAGTGAAGGAGATTGAGGGCACGACGCTTTGGGGAGAGGCAGGACTGGACTCCTTGTCGATGGTGGAGGTGCGGAATGGACTAAGCAGGATACTGGGCAATGCGATGACACTGGGGCATACGGTCCTGTTTGATTACCCCACTTTGGATGCATTGGTGCAGCACCTTGCAAGGACGCTATTCGGGGGAGAGGATACGGTAAGGTCCGTGGCTATGCCTGTGGAGATGCAGCCGATGGCGATAGTGGGGATGGCCTGCCGGTTCCCTGGCAGATGCAACAGCGCTGAGGAGTTCTGGAGGTTCCTGGAGGACAGAGGGGATGGAGCAGGGGAGATCCCATTGACTCGAATGGATTGGAGGAAGAGGTACGATCCTGAACAGAGCGTAGGCAAGTCATACACGAACCGAGGGGCGTTCATTGAAGAAGTGACGATGTTTGACCACAAGCGGTTCAGGATCTCAGCGGCCGAGGCGGTGATGATCATTCCTGAACAGCGGATTGCGCTGGAGACGGTATACCAGGCATTTTGTCAAAGCAATATCAATGTTGAGGAGAGCTCTGGGCTACCGATTGGGACATTCACTGCGGCAGCACCTGCAGACTTTACATCCAGCGAGACTCCAGATGTTCTCTTGAGCCCCTATGCGGCGACTGGGGCTGCCTTGTCCATCACAGCGAACCGGTTGGCGTATGTATTTGGGTTGGTGGGACCCTCTATGACGATTGACACTGCATGTTCGTCCTCGTTGGTGGCAACGGATGCTGCATGCAAGGCCATGTATGCGCATGATTGTGAGGTGGCCGTGGTGGTGGGAGTAAACCTGTTCTTCAATTTCGAGGTGTTCATCAGCTTGTGTGCAGCCGGGATGCTATCCAGGAAAGGCCGATGTGCCACATTCTCGGATGATGCGGATGGGTATTTGCGCGGAGAGGGGTGTGGTGCGGTGGTGCTAAAGCCACTATCGAATGCTTTGGCAGCGAGGGACCAGATGTCGGGCGTGGTGCATGGGACGGCGGTCAACCAGGACGGGCGGACGGCGACACTGACGGCACCCAACGGCCCGTCCCAAGAGAGCGTGATCCGGACAGCCATTGAGCGGGCGGGTGTTTTGGCGAATGAGATTGGGTATTTGGAAGCTCATGGTACAGGCACGCCATTGGGAGACCCACAGGAGGTAGGGGCGTTGGCGCATGTGTTCGGAGGCCGGGAGAGCCCGTTAGTTGTGGGTGCGGCCAAGACCAATGTGGGACACTTGGAGGTAGCAGCGGGGATGGTGGGGCTGATCAAGACCGCACTGTGTGTGCAGCATGGGCGAGTGCCACCCAACATCCATTGCAGGGCCATGAACCCCCGAGTGATGGAGTCAGTGGGGCAGTGCCCCATTGTGTTCCCAAGCCGCAGCGACGTGCTGGCGGTGCGGTACGCTGGGGTGTCATCATTTGGGTTCGGGGGCACCAATACGCATGTGGTGATGGGAGTGCCGAGTGAGGGTAGCGTGAGCCCATCGGAGCCTGTGATTGCATGGCAGCGGGAGGTATTCCCATGGCACACAGTAGCACACCCATTGCTGGGTGCCAGCGAGAGGTCTGAGCATGGCTGTGTGTGGACTTGTGCATGGGATGCGGAGATTGTGGAGTATCTGTCAGACCATCGAGTGCGGGATGTGGCAGTGGTGCCAGGGACCTGCTACATGGAGATGGTTGCGGCTGCTGTGGAGGAGCTATACGGGGATGTGGCGTACGAGTTGGTGGACATACGCTTCCTGAGGTATGCGCTTTTGGATGAGGGGTCACCGCCCACCATGCGGCTGTCGATGATGGCTGATTCAGCTCAAACGAAAGCATCAGGGGAGCGGGAGATCACCGTTGAGTCCATGCGGCCTCGGGACAATGTGTGGGCATTGCATGTGACGATGCGACTACGTTTACGACAGCCCATGCCCAGCCCCGTTGATGTGCAGGAGACGATTGCCCGCTGTGATGAATGCGTTGAGTGTGGTGAGGCATTCTACGATACCTTGGGCAATGCCTATCGGGGAGACTTCCGATCGTTAAAGACTGTGTGGCTGGGGCCGAGAGAGTGGATTGGTGAGATTGAACCGATAGCGGGGCGTAGTGAGGCGCCGACATTCTTGCGCACCTGTGCATGGCTGGACTGTGCGACGCATGTGGGCATGGTGCGACTGGATGTAGTGGACCGGATGGCGGGGTTGTATGCTGCTGAGGTTGGGGCATGTTATGTTACAGGGACGCGGCGCAGGGAGCTGCAGAAGTTGTGGGGTCATGTGGAGATGGAGGATGATGGAGAGAGGACAAGGGTCAGTATGTATGATGAGGATGGGAAGATGTTGATGCAGATGACAGGCCTGAAGGGAGGTCAGTTTGCTGTCCACAAAGACACACACGTGTGCACAGACGTTTGGGAACCAGTTACCGTCGCGCCTGAGCTGTACAGCAGTGTGGAAAGGGTATGCCCGAAGAATGTGCAGGAGCTGCACTCTGCTGTGCTGACCAGGATGCAGGCCCAGGCCCCATTGTGTGTGATTGTGAGGAATGAGGAGGTGGCAGCATATATGAGGACAGTGAAGGCTGAGTACCCCACTTGGAAGGTGACGTGTGTTGGAGGAGGTGAGGAACCTGACAGCATTCCGTGTGATGGTGAGAGTGAGGAGTGGAATGTGGTGGGCGAGGTGTGGTCTGTTCGGAGACTGCAGGAAGTCAAACTGCCTCCTGTGGTGTGCTCTGTTCATTTGTCAGAGCGTGGGGTGCTGTCGAATCTTCAGATCGTGGAGGCCCAGCGTATAGCACCACCTGCAGGCACTGTGGAGATGAGGGTGTGTGCAGTTGGACTAAACTTCAGGGATGTGCTGAATGTGCTTGGGATGTATCCTGGGGACCCAGGCCCACCCGGTGGGGATTGTGCAGGAGTAGTAGTAGCAGTAGCCGATGGGGTTACTGAGTTTGCGGTGGGAGATGATGTGTTTGGGATGGCCACGGGATCGTTTGCTGCGTACACCATTGCCGATGTAGCCCACATGCGGAAGAAGCCCTCGGCATTGAGCTTCGCTTGTGCAGCGAGTCTGCCAACGTTAATCACCACGGTGCACCATGCGCTGGTGGAGTGTGCACAGGTGCAGAAGGGACAGAGTGTGTTGATCCATGCGGGCACTGGTGGCATCGGGCTGACTGCCATTCACTATGCGCAGCAGCTTGGCTGTGAGGTGATAGCCACAGCAGGAGCAACGGGGAAGCATGAATACCTGCGATCCCTGAATGTGACCCGGACGACATCATCGCAGGATGCTGATGTGTTCCATGAGCGTATGCAGGAGTATGGGCCTGTGGATGTGGTTCTGAATAGCCTCTCAGGGGACTTCATTCGGCTGTCGCTTGCAGCCCTGAAACCGGGCGGTCACTTCTGTGCGATTGGCAAGCGTGACATATGGTCAGCATCAGAGGTTGCAGAGGTACGGCCTGACGTGCATTACCACATCATCGCCATTGACACGATGATGGCGGACCACCCGGAGCAATTCCAGCGATTGTTTGAGGATGCGGTACTGTTTGGGCCACCCAAGCTGCCAACAACGGAGTTCCCTATCGAGCAAGCGGTGGAGGCATTCCAGTACATGCGAGAGGCTCAACACATCGGCAAAGTGGTGGTGACGCAACCGATGCTGTTGTGCAGTGAGGCCACCTTTCTGATTACTGGTGGCCTTGGGTATGTTGGGCAGTTGGTGGCCAAGGGTCTGATTGAACAGGGCGCGCGGAGTGTAGTGCTGCTGTCGTCCAGTAGGTGTGAGCTGCCCAGTGATTGGGAGGGTGCAGTGCGGCCAGCGGTGGTGAAGTGTGACGTTGGTGACCTGAGTCAAGTGCAGGCAGTACTGCAGACGTATGCAAATACGAGAGGCATAGTGCATGCTGCTGGTGTGCTTGCAGACCAAACGCTCAGTGAATTGAGCGTGGAGGCCTTTGAGCCTGTGTACCGACCCAAGGTGCACGGGGCGCGCAACCTCCATGAGTGCACTGCCGGCATGGAGCTGGATTTCTTCGTATTGTGTTCATCGATCGCCAGTGGGTTTGGGAGTGCAGGGCAGGCGAACTATGCGGCAGCAAACGGATGTCTGGATGCACTGGCTCTTGAGAGACAGCAGCAGGGCCTACCTGCGGTGTCTGTACGATGGGGTGCATGGGCAGGGGGTGGCATGGCGGGGGAGTCGACATTGAAGCGGGCAGCACAGATTGGGATACTGCCGCTGGCCCCAGGTGTTGGGGTTCGATCATTGCTGCAACTGATTGGGCATTCACCGTCGGCGGTGGTGACTGTATGCCCTCTGGATCCTCACAAACTGCCGCCGGTTCCATACTTCAGGGCAATGCGAGTGTCTGTTGAGGTGGAGGGTGTGGAGGATGGTGTGAGACCCGGCTGGATGGAGGGACTGCGTGCTGTGGATGAGGAAGCGAAGCATGCTGGTATCCGGGCGCAGGTGATGTCTGTGCTGGCAGGTGTAGGAGTGAAGGAGATTGAGGGCACGACGCTTTGGGGCGAGGCAGGACTGGACTCCTTGTCGATGGTGGAGGTGCGGAATGGACTAAGCAGGATACTGGGCAATGCGATGACACTGGGGCACACGGTCCTGTTTGATTACCCCACTTTGGATGCATTGGTGCAGCACCTTGCAAGGACGCTATTCGGGGGAGAGGATACGGTAAGGTCCGTGGCTATGCCTGTGGAGATGCAGCCGATGGCGATAGTGGGGATGGCCTGCCGGTTCCCTGGCAGATGCAACAGCGCTGAGGAGTTCTGGAGGTTCCTGGAGGACAGAGGGGATGGGGCAGGGGAGATCCCATTGACTCGAATGGATTGGAGGAAGAGGTACGATCCTGAACAGAGCGTAGGCAAGTCATACACGAACCGAGGGGCGTTCATTGAAGAAGTGACGCTGTTTGACCACAAGCGGTTCAGGATCTCAGCGGCCGAGGCGGAGATGATCATTCCTGAACAGCGGATTGCGCTGGAGACGGTATACCAGGCATTTTGTCAAAGCAATATCAATGTTGAGGAGAGCTCAGGGCTACCGATTGGGACATTCACTGCGGCAGCACCTGCAGACTTTACATCCAGCGAGACTCCAGATGTTCTCTTGAGCCCCTATGCGGCGACTGGGGCTGCCTCGTCCATCACAGCGAACCGGTTGGCGTATGTGTTTGGGTTGGTGGGACCCTCTATGACGATTGACACTGCATGTTCATCCTCGTTGGTGGCAACGGATGCTGCATGCAAGGCCATGTATGTGCATGATTGTGAGGTGGCCGTGGTGGTGGGAGTAAACCTGTTCTTCAATTTCGAGGTGTTCATCAGCTTGTGTGCAGCCGGGATGCTATCCAGGAAAGGCCGATGTGCCACATTCTCGGATGATGCGGATGGGTATTTGCGCGGAGAGGGGTGTGGTGCGGTGGTGCTAAAGCCACTATCGAATGCTTTGGCAGCGAGGGACCAGATGTCGGGCGTGGTGCATGGGACGGCGGTCAACCAGGACGGGCGGACGGCGACACTGACGGCACCCAACGGCCCATCCCAAGAGAGCGTGATCCGGACAGCCATTGAGCGGGCGGGTGTTTTGGCGAATGAGATTGGGTATTTGGAAGCTCATGGTACAGGCACGCCATTGGGAGACCCACAGGAGGTAGGGGCGTTGGCGCATGTGTTCGGAGGCCGGGAGAGCCCGTTAGTTGTGGGTGCGGCCAAGACCAATGTGGGACACTTGGAGGTAGCAGCGGGGATGGTGGGGCTGATCAAGACCGCACTGTGTGTGCAGCATGGGCGAGTGCCACCCAACATCCATTGCAGGGCCATGAACCCCCGAGTGATGGAGTCAGTGGGGCAGTGCCCCATTGTGTTCCCAAGCCGCAGCGACGTGCTGGCGGTGCGGTACGCTGGGGTGTCATCATTTGGGTTCGGGGGCACCAATACGCATGTGGTGATGGGAGTGCCGAGTGAGGGTAGCGTGAGCCCATCGGAGCCTGTGATTGCATGGCAGCGGGAGGTATTCCCATGGCACACAGTAGCACACCCATTGCTGGGTGCCAGCGAGAGGTCTGAGCATGGCTGTGTGTGGACTTGTGCATGGGATGCGGAGATTGTGGAGTATCTGTCAGACCATCGAGTGCGGGATGTGGCAGTGGTGCCAGGGACCTGCTACATGGAGATGGTTGCGGCTGCTGTGGAGGAGCTATACGGGGATGTGCCCTACATGCTGTTGGATGTGCAATTTGAGAGCATGTTGTACCTGGATGCGGCATCGCCGCCCACCGTGCGGCTGCAGATGACACCAGATGTTGAGGCAGGAAGTGGAGGGAGTCAAGCCATCCGGATTGAATCTACAACAAAGGGTACCAGTGGTTGGAGGCTTCATGCATTGATGACATTGAGCCTACAGCAGGAGATTGCTCCAGCTGGTGATCTGCATGAGATTCTTGGCCGTTGTGGCGGACGCACTGTGTGTGGGGACACATTCTATGAGACCCTGGGGAATGCCCATGCGGGAGACTTCCGATCGTTGCAGACCATGTGGCAGGGGACAAGGGAGTGGATTGGGCAGATCGAAGTGCGGGCTGAGAGCAAGGCAGCAGCATTCCTGCGCACCTGTGCAATGCTGAACAGTGCCATCGATGTGGGGATGGTGGGACTGGATGCCACAGACAGGACGGCAGGGATGTATGCTGCTGCTGTTGCTTCATGCCACGTTGCAGGCACGCGACGCCGGGGGACCGTTGCGTTGTGGAGCCACGTGGCAATGGAGAGTGATGGAGAGCGGACGACAGTAACGGTGTATGATAACGATGGAACGATATTGATGCAGATGGCGGGTCTGAAGGCACGGCGTTTTGATGCCGGGGTCACGCCATTTGTGAGCATTGACGCTTGGGTTGAGCGCAGCCCACCACCTTCTCTAGACAGTTGTGTAGCGCGGATCTGCCCTCGTGATGTGCATGAGCTGCACCATGCCGTGCTGGATCGCATGCAAGCACAGGCGGCACTGTGTGTGGTGGTGAAGGACGAGGAGCTGGCGGCGTATGTGAGGACACTGAGAGCAGAGTATCCCATGTGGAAGGTGACCTGTGTAGTTGGGGAGCAGGATCCTGGAGGGACACCTTTTGATGATGATGAGGAGGAGTGGAAAGTGGCGCAGGGTGTGTGGTCCGTGCGAAGGCCACACGAAGCCAAACTGCGTCCTTTGGTGTGGTCCATGCGTGTGCCAGAGCATGGGGTGCTCTCGGCTGTTCATATTACGGAGGCCCAACGTGAAGAACCGCCTGCAGGCGCTGTAGAGGTGAGGGTGTGTGCGGTTGGACTGCACATGGGCATGCTGAATGTGCATGGGACGCATGATGGGGAACACAGCGCAGCAGGTGGGGACTGTGCAGGAGTGGTGGTAGCCCGAGGGGCTGGAGTGGATGGCTTTTCAGTGGGAGATCATGTGTTTGGTGTGAGCATGGCATGCTTGGCAGGGTATGCCACTGCAACGGCTGCACACATGCGGGTGATGCCTTCCGCGTTGTCGTTGACATGTGCTGCCACTCTGCCAACGTCGATCACCACGGTGCACCATGCGCTGGTGGAGTGTGCACAGGTGCAGAAGGGACAGAGTGTGTTGATCCATGCGGGCACTGGTGGCATCGGGCTGACTGCCATTCACTATGCGCAGCAGCTTGGCTGTGAGGTGATTGCCACAGCAGGAGCAACGGGGAAGCATGAATACCTGCGATCCCTGAATGTGACCCGGACGACATCATCGCAGGATGCTGATGTGTTCCATGAGCGTATGCAGGAGTATGGGCCTGTGGATGTGGTTCTGAATAGCCTCTCAGGGGACTTCATTCGGCTGTCACTTGCAGCCCTGAAACCGGGCGGTCACTTCTGTGAGATTGGCAAGCGTGACATATGGTCAGCATCAGAGGTTGCAGAGGTACGGCCTGACGTGCATTACCACATCATCGCCATTGACACGATGATGGCGGATCACCCGGAGCAATTCCAGCGATTGTTTGAGGATGCGGTACTGTTTGGGCCACCCAAGCTGCCGACGACGGGGTTCCCTATCGAGCAAGCGGTGAAGGCATTCCAGTACATGCGAGAGGCTCAACACATCGGCAAAGTGGTGGTGACGCAACCGATGCTGTTGTGCCGTGAGGCCACCTATCTGATTACTGGTGGCCTTGGGTATGTTGGGCAGTTGGTGGCGAAGGGTCTGATTGAATACGGGGCGCGGAGTGTAGTGCTGCTGTCGTCCAGTAGGTGTGAGCTGCCCAGTGATTGGGAGGGTGCAGTGCGGCCAGCGGTGGTGAAGTGTGACGTTGGTGACCTGAGTCAAGTGCAGGCAGTACTGCAGACGTATGCAAATACGAGAGGCATAGTGCATGCTGCTGGTGTGCTTGCAGACCAAACGCTCAGTGAATTGAGCGTGGAGGCCTTTGAGCCTGTGTACCGACCCAAGGTGCACGGGGCGCGCAACCTCCATCAGTGCACTGCCGGCATGGAGCTGGATTTCTTCGTATTGTGTTCATCGGTCGCCAGTGGGTTTGGAAGTGCAGGGCAGGCGAACTATGCGGCAGCAAACGGATGTCTGGATGCACTGGCTCTTGAGAGACAGCAGCAGGGCCTACCTGCGGTGTCTGTACGATGGGGTGCATGGGCAGGGGGTGGCATGGCGGGGGAGTCGACATTGAAGCGTGCAGCACAGATTGGGATACTGCCGCTGGCCCCAGGTGTTGGGGTTCGATCATTGCTGCAACTGATTGGGCATTCACCGTCGGCGGTGGTGACTGTATGCCCTCTGGATCTTCACAAACTGCCGCCGGTTCCATACTTCAGTGCAATGCGAGTGTCTGTTGAGGTGGAGGGTGTGGAGGATGGTGTGAGACCCGGCTGGATGGAGGGACTGCGTGCTGTGGATGAGGAAGCGAAGCATGCTGGTATCCGGGCGCAGGTGATGTCTGTGCTGGCAGGTGTAGGAGTGAAGGAGATTGAGGGCACGACGCTTTGGGGCGAGGCAGGACTGGACTCCTTGTCGATGGTGGAGGTGCGGAATGGACTAAGCAGGATACTGGGCAATGCGATGACACTGGGGCACACGGTGCTGTTTGATTACCCCACTTTGGATGCATTGGTGCAGCACCTTGCAAGGACGCTATTCGGGGGAGAGGATACGGGGAGGGCAGTGGCTATGCCTGTGGAGATGCAGCCGATGGCGATAGTGGGGATGGCCTGCCGGTTCCCTGGCAGATGCAACAGCGCTGAGGAGTTCTGGAGGTTCCTGGAGGACAGAGGGGATGGGGCAGGGGAGATCCCATTGACTCGAATGGATTGGAGGAAGAGGTACGATCCTGAACAGAGCGTAGGCAAGTCATACACGAACCGAGGGGCGTTCATTGAAGAAGTGACGATGTTTGACCACAAGCGGTTCAGGATCTCAGCGGCCGAGGCGGTGATGATCATTCCTGAACAGCGGATTGCGCTGGAGACGGTATACCAGGCATTTTGTCAAAGCAATATCAATGTTGAGGAGAGCTCTGGGCTACCGATTGGGACATTCACGGCAGCGGCACCTGCAGACTTTACATCCAGCGAGACTCCAGATGTTCTCTTGAGCCCCTATGCGGCGACTGGGGCTGCCTTGTCCATCACAGCGAACCGGTTGGCGTATGTGTTTGGGTTGGTGGGACCCTCTATGACGATTGACACTGCATGTTCGTCCTCGTTGGTGGCAACGGATGCTGCATGCAAGGCCATGTATGCGCATGATTGTGAGGTGGCAGTGGTGGTGGGAGTAAACCTGTTCTTCAATTTCGAGGTGTTCATCAGCTTATGTGCATCCGGGATGCTATCCAGGAAAGGCCGATGTGCCACATTCTCGGATGATGCGGATGGGTATTTGCGCGGAGAGGGGTGTGGTGCGGTGGTGCTAAAGCCACTATCGAATGCTTTGGCAGCGAGGGACCAGATGTGGGGCGTGGTGCATGGGACGGCGGTCAACCAGGACGGGCGGACGGCGACACTGACGGCACCCAACGGCCCGTCCCAAGAGAGCGTGATCCGGACAGCCATTGAGCGGGCGGGTGTTTTGGCGAATGAGATTGGGTATTTGGAAGCTCATGGTACAGGCACGCCATTGGGAGACCCACAGGAGGTAGGGGCGTTGGCGCATGTGTTCGGAGGCCGGGAGAGCCCGTTAGTTGTGGGTGCGACCAAGACCAATGTGGGACACTTGGAGGTAGCAGCGGGGATGGTGGGGCTGATCAAGACCGCACTGTGTGTGCAGCATGGGCGAGTGCCACCCAACATCCATTGCAGGGCCATGAACCCCCGAGTGATGGAGTCAGTGGGGCAGTGCCCCATTGTGTTCCCGAGCCGCAGCGACGTGCTGGCGGTGCGGTACGCTGGGGTGTCATCATTTGGGTTCGGGGGCACCAATACGCATGTGGTGATGGGAGTGCCGAGTGAGGGTAGCGTGAGCCCATCGGAGCCTGTGATTGCATGGCAGCGGGAGGTATTCCCATGGCACACAGTAGCACACCCATTGCTGGGTGCCAGCGAGAGGTCTGAGCATGGCTGTGTGTGGACTTGTGTATGGGATGCGGAGATTGTGGAGTATCTGTCAGACCATCGAGTGCGGGATGTGGCAGTGGTGCCAGGGACCTGCTACATGGAGATGGTTGCGGCTGCTGTGGAGGAGCTATACGGGGATGTGCCCTACATGCTGTTGGATGTGCGATTTGAGAGCATGTTGTACCTGGATGCGGGGTCACCGCCCACCGTACGGCTGCAGATGACACCAGATGTTGAGGCAGGAAGTGGAGGGAGTCAAGCCATCCGGATTGAATCTACAACAAAGGGTACCAGTGGTTGGAGGCTTCATGCATTGATGACATTGAGCCTACAGCAGGAGATTGCTCCAGCTGGTGATCTGCATGAGATTCTTGGCCGTTGTGGCGGACGCACTGTGTGTGGGGACACATTCTATGAGACCCTGGGGAATGCCCATGCGGGAGACTTCCGATCGTTGCAGACCATGTGGCAGGGGACAAGGGAGTGGATTGGGCAGATCGAAGTGCGGGCTGAGAGCAAGGCAGCAGCATTCCTGCGCACCTGTGCAATGCTGAACAGTGCCATCGATGTGGGGATGGTGGGACTGGATGCTGCAGACAGGACGGCAGGGATGTATGCTGCTGCTGTTGCTTCATGCCACGTTGCAGGCACGCGACGCCGGGGGACCGTTGCGTTGTGGAGCCACGTGGCAATGGAGAGTGATGGAGAGCGGACGACAGTAACGGTGTATGATAACGATGGAACGATATTGATGCAGATGGCGGGTCTGAAGGCACGGCGTTTTGATGCCGGGGTCACGCCATTTGTGAGCATTGACGCTTGGGTTGAGCGCAGCCCACCACCTTCTCTAGACAGTTGTGTAGCGCGGATCTGCCCTCGTGATGTGCATGAGCTGCACCATGCCGTGCTGGATCGCATGCAAGCACAGGCGGCACTGTGTGTGGTGGTGAAAGACGAGGAGCTGGCGGCGTATGTGAGGACACTGAGAGCAGAGTATCCCATGTGGAAGGTGACCTGTGTAGTTGGGGAGCAGGATCCTGGAGGGACACCTTTTGATGATGAGGAGGAGGAGTGGAAAGTGGCGCAGGGTGTGTGGTCCGTGCGAAGGCTACACGAAGCCAAACTGCGTCCTTTGGTGTGGTCCATGCGTGTGCCAGAGCATGGGGTGCTCTCGGCTGTTCATCTTACGGAGGCCCAACGTGAAGAACCGCCTGCAGGCGCTGTAGAGGTGAGGGTGTGTGCGGTTGGACTGCACATGGGCATGCTGAATGTGCATGGGACGCATGATGGGGAACACAGCGCAGCAGGTGGGGACTGTGCAGGAGTGGTGGTAGCCCGAGGGGCTGGAGTGGATGGCTTTTCAGTGGGAGATCATGTGTTTGGTGTGAGCATGGCATGCTTGGCAGGGTATGCCACTGCAACGGCTGCACACATGCGGCTGATGCCTTCCGCGTTGTCGTTGACATGTGCTGCCACTCTGCCAACGTCGATCACCACGGTGCACCATGCGCTGGTGGAGTGTGCACAGGTGCAGAAGGGACAGAGTGTGTTGATCCATGCGGGCACTGGTGGCATCGGGCTGACTGCCATTCACTATGCGCAGCAGCTTGGCTGTGAGGTGATTGCCACAGCAGGAGCAACGGGGAAGCATGAATACCTGCGATCCCTGAATGTGACCCGGACGACATCATCGCAGGATGCTGATGTGTTCCATGAGCGTATGCAGGAGTATGGGCCTGTGGATGTGGTTCTGAATAGCCTCTCAGGGGACTTCATTCGGCTGTCGCTTGCAGCCCTGAAACCGGGCGGTCACTTCTGTGAGATTGGCAAGCGTGACATATGGTCAGCATCAGAGGTTGCAGAGGTACGGCCTGACGTGCATTACCACATCATCGCCATTGACACGATGATGGCGGACCACCCGGAGCAATTCCAGCGATTGTTTGAGGATGCGGTACTGTTTGGGCCACCCAAGCTGCCGACGACGGAGTTCCCTATCGAGCAAGCGGTGGAGGCATTCCAGTACATGCGAGAGGCTCAACACATCGGCAAAGTGGTGGTGACGCAACCGATGCTGTTGTGCAGTGAGGCCACCTATCTGATTACTGGTGGCCTTGGGTATGTTGGGCAGTTGGTGGCGAAGGGTCTGATTGAACACGGGGCGCGGAGTGTAGTGCTGCTGTCGTCCAGTAGGTGTGAGCTGCCCAGTGATTGGGAGGGTGCAGTGCGGCCAGCGGTGGTGAAGTGTGACGTGGGCGACCTGAGTCAAGTGCAGGCACTACTGCAGACGTATGCAAATACGAGAGGCATAGTGCATGCTGCTGGTGTGCTTGCAGACCAAACGCTCAGTGAATTGAGCGTGGAGGCCTTTGAGCCTGTGTACCGACCCAAGGTGCGCGGGGCGCGCAACCTCCATGAGTGCACTGCCGGCATGGAGCTGGATTTCTTCGTATTGTGTTCATCGATCGCCAGTGGGTTTGGGAGTGCAGGGCAGGCGAACTATGCGGCAGCAAACGGATGTCTGGATGCACTGGCTCTTGAGAGACAGCAGCAGGGCCTACCTGCGGTATCTGTACGATGGGGTGCATGGGCAGGAGGTGGCATGGCGGGGGAGTCGACATTGAAGCGTGCAGCACAGATTGGGATACTGCCGCTGGCCCCAGGTGTTGGGGTTCGATCATTGCTGCAACTGATTGGGCATTCACCGTCGGCGGTGGTGACTGTATGCCCTCTGGATCCTCACAAACTGCCGCCGGTTCCATACTTCAGGGCAATGCGAGTGTCTGTTGAGGTGGAGGGTGTGGAGGATGGTGTGAGACCCGGCTGGATGGAGGGACTGCGTGCTGTGGATGAGGAAGCGAAGCATGCTGGTATCCGGGCGCAGGTGATGTCTGTGCTGGCAGGTGTAGGAGTGAAGGAGATTGAGGGCACGACGCTTTGGGGCGAGGCAGGACTGGACTCCTTGTCGATGGTGGAGGTGCGGAATGGACTAAGCAGGATACTGGGCAATGCGATGACACTGGGGCATACGGTGCTGTTTGATTACCCCACTTTGGATGCATTGGTGCAGCACCTTGCAAGGACGCTATTCGGGGAAGAGGATACAGTAGGGGCCGTGGCTATGCCTGTGGAGATGCAGCCGATGGCGATAGTGGGGATGGCCTGCCGGTTCCCTGGCAGATGCAACAGCGCTGAGGAGTTCTGGAGGTTCCTGGAGGACAGAGGGGATGGGGCAGGGGAGATCCCATTGACTCGAATGGATTGGAGGAAGAGGTACGATCCTGAACAGAGCGTAGGCAAGTCATACACGAACCGAGGGGCGTTCATTGAAGAAGTGACGCTGTTTGACCACAAGCGGTTCAGGATCTCAGCGGCCGAGGCGGTGATGATCATTCCTGAACAGCGGATTGCGCTGGAGACGGTATACCAGGCATTTTGTCAAAGCAATATCAATGTTGAGGAGAGCTCTGGGCTACCGATTGGGACATTCACGGCAGCGGCACCTGCAGACTTTACATCCAGCGAGACTCCAGATGTTCTCTTGAGCCCCTATGCGGCGACTGGGGCTGCCTCGTCCATCACAGCGAACCGGTTGGCGTATGTGTTTGGGTTGGTGGGACCCTCTATGACGATTGACACTGCATGTTCGTCCTCGTTGGTGGCAACGGATGCTGCATGCAAGGCCATGTATGCGCATGATTGTGAGGTGGCCGTGGTGGTGGGAGTAAACCTGTTCTTCAATTTCGAGGTGTTCATCAGCTTGTGTGCAGCCGGGATGCTATCCAGGAGAGGCCGATGTGCCACATTCTCGGATGATGCGGATGGGTATTTGCGCGGAGAGGGGTGTGGTGCGGTGGTGCTAAAGCCACTATTGAATGCTTTGGCGGCGAGGGACCAGATGTGGGGCGTGGTGCATGGGACGGCGGTCAACCAGGACGGGCGGACGGCGACACTGACGGCACCCAACGGCCCGTCCCAAGAGAGCGTGATCCGGACAGCCATTGAGCGGGCGGGTGTGTTGGCGAATGAGATTGGGTATTTGGAAGCTCATGGTACAGGCACGCCATTGGGAGACCCACAGGAGGTAGGGGCGTTGGCGCATGTGTTCGGAGGCCGGGAGAGCCCGTTAGTTGTGGGTGCGGCCAAGACCAATGTGGGACACTTGGAGGTAGCAGCGGGGATGGTGGGGCTGATCAAGACCGCACTGTGTGTGCAGCATGGGCGAGTGCCACCCAACATCCATTGCAGGGCCATGAACCCCCGAGTGATGGAGTCAGTGGGGCAGTGCCCCATTGTGTTCCCAAGCCGCAGCGACGTGCTGGCGGTGCGGTACGCTGGGGTGTCATCATTTGGGTTCGGGGGCACCAATACGCATGTGGTGATGGGAGTGCCGAGTGAGGGTAGCGTGAGCCCATCGGAGCCTGTGATTGCATGGCAGCGGGAGGTATTCCCATGGCACACAGTAGCACACCCATTGCTGGGTGCCAGCGAGAGGTCTGAGCATGGCTGTGTGTGGATTTGTGCATGGGATGCGGAGATTGTGGAGTATCTGTCAGACCATCGAGTGCGGGATGTGGCAGTGGTGCCAGGGACCTGCTACATGGAGATGGTTGCGGCTGCTGTGGAGGAGCTATACGGGGATGTGCCTCACATGCTGTTGGATGTGCGATTTGAGAGCATGTTGTACCTGGATGCGGGGTCACCGCCCACCGTACGGCTGCAGATGACACCAGATGTTGAGGCAGGAAGTGGAGGGAGTCAAGCCATCCGGATTGAATCTACAACAAAGGGTACCAGTGGTTGGAGGCTTCATGCATTGATGACATTGAGCCTACAGCAGGAGATTGCTCCAGCTGGTGATCTGCATGAGATTCTTGGCCGTTGTGGCGGACGCCCTGTGTGTGGGGACACATTCTATGAGACCCTGGGGAATGCCCATGCGGGAGACTTCCGATCGTTGCAGACCATGTGGCAGGGGACAAGGGAGTGGATTGGGCAGATCGAAGTGCGGGCCGAGAGCAAGGCAGCAGCATTCCTGCGCACCTGTGCAATGCTGAACAGTGCCATCGATGTGGGGATGGTGGGACTGGATGCCACAGACAGGACGGCAGGGATGTATGCTGCTGCTGTTGCTTCATGCCACGTTGCAGGCACGCGACGCCGGGGGACCGTTGCGTTGTGGAGCCACGTGGCAATGGAGAGTGATGGAGAGCGGACGACAGTAACGGTGTATGATAACGATGGAACGATATTGATGCAGATGGCGGGTCTGAAGGCACGGCGTTTTGATGCCGGGGTCACGCCATTTGTGAGCATTGACGCTTGGGTTGAGCGCAGCCCACCACCTTCTCTAGACAGTTGTGTAGCGCGGATCTGCCCTCGTGATGTGCATGAGCTGCACCATGCCGTGCTGGATCGCATGCAAGCACAGGCGGCACTGTGTGTGGTGGTGAAAGACGAGGAGCTGGCGGCGTATGTGAGGACACTGAGAGCAGAGTATCCCATGTGGAAGGTGACCTGTGTAGTTGGGGAGCAGGATCCTGGTGGGACACCTGTTGATGATGATGAGGAGGAGTGGAAAGTGGCGCAGGGTGTGTGGTCCGTGCGAAGGCTACACGAAGCCAAACTGCGTCCTTTGGTGTGGTCCATGCGTGTGCCAGAGCATGGGGTGCTCTCGGCTGTTCATATTACGGAGGCCCAACGTGAAGAACCGCCTGCAGGCGCTGTAGAGGTGAGGGTGTGTGCAGTTGGACTGCACATGGGCATGCTGAATGTGCATGGGACGCATGATGGGGAACACAGCGCAGCAGGTGGGGACTGTGCAGGAGTGGTGGTAGCCCGAGGGGCTGGAGTGGATGGCTTTTCAGTGGGAGATCATGTGTTTGGTGTGAGCATGGCATGCTTGGCAGGGTATGCCACTGCAACGGCTGCACACATGCGGCTGATGCCTTACGCGTTGTCGTTTACATGTGCTGCCACTCTGCCAACGTCGATCACCACGGTGCACCATGCGCTGGTGGAGTGTGCACAGGTGCAGAAGGGACAGAGTGTGTTGATCCATGCGGGCACTGGTGGCATCGGGCTGACTGCCATTCACTATGCGCAGCAGCTTGGCTGTGAGGTGATTGCCACAGCAGGAGCAACGGGGAAGCATGAATACCTGCGATCCCTGAATGTGACCCGGACGACATCATCGCGGGATGCTGATGTGTTCCATGAGCGTATGCAGGAGTATGGGCCTGTGGATGTGGTTCTGAATAGCCTCTCAGGGGACTTCATTCGGCTGTCACTTGCAGCCCTGAAACCGGGCGGTCACTTCTGTGAGATTGGCAAGCATGACATATGGTCAGCATCAGAGATTGCAGAGGTACGGCCTGACGTGCATTACCACATCATCGCCATTGATACGATGATGGCGGATCACCCGGAGCAATTCCAGCGATTGTTTGAGGATGCGGTACTGTTTGGGCCACCCAAGCTGCCGACGACGGAGTTCCCTATCGAGCAAGCGGTGGAGGCATTCCAGTACATGCGAGAGGCTCAACACATCGGCAAAGTGGTGGTGACGCAACCGATGTTGTTGTGCAGTGAGGCCACCTATCTGATTACTGGTGGCCTTGGGTATGTTGGGCAGTTGGTGGCGAAGGGTCTGATTGAACACGGGGCGCGGAGTGTAGTGCTGCTGTCGTCCAGTAGGTGTGAGCTGCCCAGTGATTGGGAGGGTGCAGTGCGGCCAGCGGTGGTGAAGTGTGACGTGGGCGACCTGAGTCAAGTGCAGGCAGTACTGCAGACGTATGTGAATACGAGAGGCATAGTGCATGCTGCTGGTGTGCTTGCAGACCAAACGCTCAGTGAATTGAGCGTGGAGGCCTTTGAGCCTGTGTACCGACCCAAGGTGCATGGGGCGCTCAACCTCCATGAGTGCACTGCCGGCATGGAGCTGGGTTTCTTCGTATTGTGTTCATCGATCGCCAGTGGGTTTGGGAGTGCAGGGCAGGCGAACTATGCGGCAGCAAACGGATGTCTGGATGCACTGGCTCTTGAGAGACAGCAGCAGGGCCTACCTGCGGTATCTGTACGATGGGGTGCATGGGCAGGGGGTGGCATGGCGGGGGAGTCGACATTGAAGCGTGCAGCACAGATTGGGATACTGCCGCTGGCCCCAGGTGTTGGGGTTCGATCATTGCTGCAACTGATTGGGCATTCACCGTCGGCGGTGGTGACTGTATGCCCTCTGGATCCTCACAAACTGCCGCCGGTTCCATACTTCAGTGCAATGCGAGTGTCTGTTGGGGTCCAGGGTGTGGAGGATGGTGTGAGACCCGGCTGGATGGAGGGACTGCGTGCTGTGGATGAGGAAGCGAAGCATGCTGGTATCCGGGCGCAGGTGATGTCTGTGCTGGCAGGTGTAGGAGTGAAGGAGATTGAGGGCACGACGCTTTGGGGCGAGGCAGGACTGGACTCCTTGTCGATGGTGGAGGTGCGGAATGGACTAAGCAGGATACTGGGCAATGCGATGACACTGGGGCACACGGTCCTGTTTGATTACCCCACTTTGGATGCATTGGTGCAGCACCTTGCAAGGACGCTATTCGGGGGAGAGGATACGGTAAGGGCCGTGGCTATGCCTGTGGAGATGCAGCCGATGGCGATAGTGGGGATGGCCTGCCGGTTCCCTGGCAGATGCAACAGCGCTGAGGAGTTCTGGAGGTTCCTGGAGGACAGAGGGGATGGGGCAGGGGAGATCCCATTGACTCGAATGGATTGGAGGAAGAGGTACGATCCTGAACAGAGCGTAGGCAAGTCATACACGAACCGAGGGGCGTTCATTGAAGAAGTGACGATGTTTGACCACAAGCGGTTCAGGATCTCAGCAGCCGAGGCGGTGATGATCATTCCTGAACAGCGGATTGCGCTGGAGACGGTATACCAGGCATTTTGTCAAAGCAATATCAATGTTGAGGAGAGCTCTGCGCTACCGATTGGGACATTCATGGCGGCAGCACCTGCAGACTTTACATCCAGCGAGACTCAAGATGTTCTCTTGAGCCCCTATGCGGCGACTGGGGCTGCCTCGTCCATCACAGCGAACCGGTTGGCGTATGTGTTTGGGTTGGTGGGACCCTCTATGACGATTGACACTGCATGTTCGTCCTCGTTGGTGGCAACGGATACTGCATGCAAGGCCATGTATGCGCATGATTGTGAGGTGGCCGTGGTGGTGGGAGTAAACCTGTTCTTCAATTTCGAGGTGTTCATCAGCTTGTGTGCAGCCGGGATGCTATCCAGGAGAGGCCGATGTGCCACATTCTCGGATGATGCGGATGGGTATTTGCGCGGAGAGGGGTGTGGTGCGGTGGTGCTAAAGCCACTATCGAATGCTTTGGCGGCGAGGGACCAGATGTGGGGCGTGGTGCATGGGACGGCGGTCAACCAGGACGGGCGGACGGCGACACTGACGGCACCCAACGGCCCGTCCCAAGAGAGCGTGATCCGGACAGCCATTGAGCGGGCGGGTGTTTTGGCGAATGAGATGGGGTATTTGGAAGCTCATGGTACAGGCACGCCATTGGGAGACCCACAGGAGGTAGGGGCGTTGGCGCATGTGTTCGGAGGCCGGGAGAGCCCGTTAGTTGTGGGTGCGGCCAAGACCAATGTGGGACACTTGGAGGTAGCAGCGGGGATGGTGGGGCTGATCAAGACCGCACTGTGTGTGCAGCATGGGCGAGTGCCACCCAACATCCATTGCAGGGCCATGAACCCCCGAGTGATGGAGTCAGTGGGGCAGTGCCCCATTGTGTTCCCAAGCCGCAGCGACGTGCTGGCGGTGCGGTACGCTGGGGTGTCATCATTTGGGTTCGGGGGCACCAATACGCATGTGGTGATGGGAGTGCCGAGTGAGGGTAGCGTGAGCCCATCGGAGCCTGTGATTGCATGGCAGCGGGAGGTATTCCCATGGCACACAGTAGCACACCCATTGCTGGGTGCCAGCGAGAGGTCTGAGCATGGCTGTGTGTGGACTTGTGCATGGGATGCGGAGATTGTGGAGTATCTGTCAGACCATCGAGTGCGGGATGTGGCAGTGGTGCCAGGGACCTGCTACATGGAGATGGTTGCGGCTGCTGTGGAGGAGATTTTCGGGGATGTGGCGTACGAGTTGGTGGACATACGCTTCCTGAGGTATGCGCTTTTGGATGAGCGGTCACCGCCCACCGTGCGGCTGTCGATGATGCCTGATTCAGCTGAAACGAAAGCATCAGGGGAGCGGGAGATCACCGTTGAGTCCATGCGGCCTGGGGACAATGTGTGGGTATTGCATGTGAAGATGCGACTACGTTTACGACAGCCCATGCCCAGCCCCGTTGATGTGCAGGAGACGATTGCCCGCTGTGATGAATGCGTTGAGTGTGGTGAGGCATTCTACGAGACGTTGGGCAATGCCTATCGGGGAGACTTCCGATCGTTAAAGACTGTGTGGCTGGGGCCGAGAGAGTGGATTGGTGAGATTGAACCGATAGCGGGGCGTAGTGAGGCACCGACATTCTTACGCACCTGTGCATGGCTGGACTGTGCGACGCATGTGGGCATGGTGCGACTGGATGTAGTGGACCGGATGGCGGGGTTGTATGCTGCTGAGGTTGGGGCATGTTATGTTACAGGGACGCGGCGCAGGGAGCTGCAGAAGTTGTGGGGTCATGTGGAGATGGAGGATGATGGAGAGAGGACAAGGGTCAGTATGTATGATGAGGATGGGAAGATGTTGATGCAGATGACAGGCCTGAAGGGAGGTCAGTTTGCCGTCCACAAAGACACACACGTGTGCACAGACGTTTGGGAACCAGTTACCGTCGCGCCTGAGCTGTACAGCAGTGTGGAAAGGATATGCCCGAAGAATGTGCAGGAGCTGCACTCTGCTGTGCTGACCAGGATGCAGGCCCAGGCCCCATTGTGTGTGATTGTGAGGAATGAGGAGGTGGCAGCATATATGAGGACAGTGAAGGCTGAGTACCCCACTTGGAAGGTGACGTGTGTTGGAGGAGGTGAGGAGGCTGATAGCATTCCGTGTGACGGTGAGAGTGAGGAGTGGAATGTGGTGGGCGAGGTATGGTCTGTTCGGAGACTGCAGGAAGTCAAACTGCCTCCTGTGGTGTGCTCTGTTCATTTGTCAGAGCGTGGGGTGCTGTCGAATCTTCAGATTGTGGAGGCCCAGCGTATAGCACCACCTGCAGGCACCGTGGAGATGAGGGTGTGTGCAGTTGGACTAAACTTCAGGGATGTGCTGAATGTGCTTGGGATGTATCCTGGGGACCCAGGCCCACCTGGTGGGGATTGTGCAGGAGTAGTAGTAGCAGTAGGCGATGGGGTTACTGAGTTTGCGGTGGGAGATGATGTGTTTGGGATGGCGACGGGATCGTTTGCTGCGTACACCATTGCCGATGTAGCCCACATGCGGAAGAAGCCCTCGGCATTGAGCTTCGCGTGTGCAGCGAGTCTGCCAATGTTGATCACCACGGTGCACCATGCGCTGGTGGAGTGTGCACAAGTGCAGAAGGGACAGAGTGTGTTGATCCATGCGGGCACTGGTGGCATCGGGCTGACTGCCATTCACTATGCGCAGCAGCTTGGCTGTGAGGTGATTGCCACAGCAGGAGCAACGGGGAAGCATGAATACCTGCGATCCCTGAATGTGACCCGGACGACATCATCGCGGGATGCTGATGTGTTCCATGAGCGTATGCAGGAGTATGGGCCTATGGATGTGGTTCTGAATAGCCTCTCAGGGGACTTCATTCGGCTGTCGCTTGCAGCCCTGAAACCGGGCGGTCACTTCTGTGAGATTGGCAAGCGTGACATATGGTCAGCATCAGAGGTTGCAGAGGTACGGCCTGACGTGCATTACCACATCATCGCCATTGACACGATGATGGCGGACCATCCGGAGCAATTCCAGCGATTGTTTGAGGATGCGGTACTGTTTGGGCCACCCAAGCTGCCGAAGACGGAGTTCCCTATCGAGCAAGCGGTGGAGGCATTCCAGTACATGCGAGAGGCTCAACACATCGGCAAAGTGGTGGTGACGCAACCGATGCTGTTGTGCAGTGAGGCCACCTATCTGATTACTGGTGGCCTTGGGTATGTTGGGCAGTTGGTGGCGAAGGGTCTGATTGAACACGGGGCGCGGAGTGTAGTGCTGCTGTCGTCCAGTAGGTGTGAGCTGCCCAGTGATTGGGAGGGTGCAGTGCGGCCAGCGGTGGTGAAGTGTGACGTGGGCGACCTGAGTCAAGTGCAGGCAGTACTGCAGACGTATGTGAATACGAGAGGCATAGTGCATGCTGCTGGTGTGCTTGCAGACCAAACGCTCAGTGAATTGAGCGTGGAGGCCTTTGAGCCTGTGTACCGACCCAAGGTGCACGGGGCGCGCAACCTCCATGAGTGCACTGCCGGCATGGAGCTGGATTTCTTCGTATTGTGTTCATCGATCGCCAGTGGGTTTGGGAGTGCAGGGCAGGCGAACTATGCGGCAGCAAACGGATGTCTGGATGCACTGGCTCTTGAGAGACAGCAGCAGGGCCTACCTGCGGTGTCTGTACGATGGGGTGCATGGGCAGGGGGTGGCATGGCGGGGGAGTCGACATTGAAGCGGGCAGCACAGATTGGGATACTGCCGCTGGCCCCAGGTGTTGGGGTTCGATCATTGCTGCAACTGATTGGGCATTCACCGTCGGCGGTGGTGACTGTATGCCCTCTGGATCCTCACAAACTGCCGCCGGTTCCATACTTCAGTTCAATGCGAGTGTCTGCTGAGGTGGAGGGTGTGGAGGATGGTGTGAGACCCGGCTGGATGGAGGGACTGCGTGCTGTGGATGAGGAAGCGAAGCATGCTGGTATCCGGGCGCAGGTGATGTCTGTGCTGGCAGGTGTAGGAGTGAAGGAGATTGAGGGCACGACGCTTTGGGGCGAGGCAGGACTGGACTCCTTGTCGATGGTGGAGGTGCGGAATGGACTAAGCAGGATACTGGGCAATGCGATGACACTGGGGCACACGGTGCTGTTTGATTACCCCACTTTGGATGCATTGGTGCAGCACCTTGCAAGGACGCTATTCGGGGGAGAGGATACGGTAAGGGCCGTGGCTATGCCTGTGGAGATGCAGCCGATGGCGATAGTGGGGATGGCCTGCCGGTTCCCTGGCAGATGCAACAGCGCTGAGGAGTTCTGGAGGTTCCTGGAGGACAGAGGGGATGGAGCAGGGGAGATCCCATTGACCCGAATGGATTGGAGGAAGAGGTACGATCCTGAACAGAGCGTAGGCAAGTCATACACGAACCGAGGGGCGTTCATTGAAGAAGTGACGCTGTTTGACCACAAGCGGTTCAGGATCTCAGCGGCCGAGGCGGTGATGATCATTCCTGAACAGCGGATTGCGCTGGAGACGGTATACCAGGCATTTTGTCAAAGCAATATCAATGTTGAGGAGAGCTCTGGGCTACCGATTGGGACATTCACTGCGGCAGCACCTGCAGACTTTACATCCAGCGAGACTCAAGATGTTCTCTTGAGCCCCTATGCGGCGACTGGGGCTGCCTTGTCCATCACAGCGAACCGGTTGGCGTATGTATTTGGGTTGGTGGGACCCTCTATGACGATTGACACTGCATGTTCGTCCTCGTTGGTGGCAACGGATGCTGCATGCAAGGCCATGTATGCGCATGATTGTGCGGTGGCCGTGGTGGTGGGAGTAAACCTGTTCTTCAATTTCGAGGTGTTCATCAGCTTTTGTGCAGCCGGGATGCTATCCAGGAAAGGCCGATGTGCCACATTCTCGGATGATGCGGATGGGTATTTGCGCGGAGAGGGGTGTGGTGCGGTGGTGCTAAAGCCACTATCGAATGCTTTGGCGGCGAGGGACCAGATGTGGGGCGTGGTGCATGGGACGGCAGTCAACCAGGACGGGCGGACGGCGACACTGACGGCACCCAACGGCCCGTCCCAAGAGAGCGTGATCCGGACAGCCATTGAGCGGGCGGGTGTGTTGGCGAATGAGATGGGGTATTTGGAAGCTCATGGTACAGGCACGCCATTGGGAGACCCACAGGAGGTAGGGGCGTTGGCGCATGTGTTCGGAGGCCGGGAGAGCCCGTTAGTTGTGGGTGCGGCCAAGACCAATGTGGGACACTTGGAGGTAGCAGCGGGGATGGTGGGGCTGATCAAGACCGCACTGTGTGTGCAGCATGGGCGAGTGCCACCCAACATCCATTGCAGGGCCATGAACCCCCGAGTGATGGAGTCAGTGGGGCAGTGCCCCATTGTGTTCCCAAGCCGCAGCGACGTGCTGGCGGTGCGGTACGCTGGGGTGTCATCATTTGGGTTCGGGGGCACCAATACGCATGTGGTGATGGGAGTGCCGAGTGAGGGTAGCGTGAGCCCATCGGAGCCTGTGATTGCATGGCAGCGGGAGGTATTCCCATGGCACACAGTAGCACACCCATTGCTGGGTGCCAGCGAGAGGTCTGAGCATGGCTGTGTGTGGATTTGTGCATGGGATGCGGAGATTGTGGAGTATCTGTCAGACCATCGAGTGCGGGATGTGGCAGTGGTGCCAGGGACCTGCTACATGGAGATGGTTGCGGCTGCTGTAGAGGAGATGTTCGGGGATGTGGCGTACGAGTTGGTGGACATACGCTTCCTGAGGTATGCGCTTTTGGATGAGCGGTCACCGCCCACCGTGCGGCTGTCGATGATGGCTGATTCAGCTGAAACGAAAGCATCAGGGGAGCGAGAGATCACCGTTGAGTCCATGCGGCCTGGGGACAATGTGTGGGTATTGCATGTGAAGATGCGACTACGTTTACGACAGCCCATGCCCAGCCCCGTTGATGTGCAGGAGACGATTGCCCGCTGTGATGAATGCGTTGAGTGTGGTGAGGCATTCTACGATACCTTGGGCAATGCCTATCGGGGAGACTTCCGATCGTTAAAGACTGTGTGGCTGGGGCCGAGAGAGTGGATTGGTGAGATTGAACCGATAGCGGGGCGTAGTGAGGCACCGACATTCTTACGCACCTGTGCATTGCTGGACTGTGCGACGCATGTGGGCATGGTGCGACTGGATGTAGTGGACCGGATGGCGGGGTTGTATGCTGCTGAGGTTGGGGCATGTTATGTTACAGGGACGCGGCGCAGGGAGCTGCAGAAGTTATGGGGTCATGTGGAGATGGAGGATGATGGAGAGAGGACAAGGGTCAGTATGTATGATGAGGATGGGAAGATGTTGATGCAGATGACAGGCCTGAAGGGAGGTCAGTTTGCCGTCCACAAAGACACACACGTGTGCACAGACGTTTGGGAACCAGTTACCGTCGCGCCTGAGCTGTACAGCAGTGTGGAAAGGGTATGCCCGAAGAATGTGCAGGAGCTGCACTCTGCTGTGCTGACCAGGATGCAGGCCCAGGCCCCAGTGTGTGTGATTGTGAGGAATGAGGAGGTGGCAGCATATATGAGGACAGTGAAGGCTGAGTACCCCACTTGGAAGGTGACGTGTGTTGGAGGAGGTGAGGAGGCTGATAGCATTCCGTGTGACGGTGAGAGTGAGGAGTGGAATGTGGTCGGCGAGGTATGGTCTGTTCGGAGACTGCAGGAAGTCAAACTGCCTCCTGTGGTGTGCTCTGTTCATTTGTCAGAGCGTGGGGTGCTGTCGAATCTTCAGATTGTGGAGGCCCAGCGTATAGCACCACCTGCAGGCACCGTGGAGATGAGGGTGTGTGCAGTTGGACTAAACTTCAGGGATGTGCTGAATGTGCTTGGGATGTATCCTGGGGACCCAGGCCCACCCGGTGGGGATTGTGCAGGAGTAGTAGTAGCAGTAGGCGATGGGGTTACTGAGTTTGCGGTGGGAGATGATGTGTTTGGGATGGCGACGGGATCGTTTGCTGCGTACACCATTGCCGATGTAGCCCACATGCGGAAGAAGCCCTCGGCATTGAGCTTCGCGTGTGCAGCGAGTCTGCCAACGTTAATCACCACGGTGCACCATGCGCTGGTGGAGTGTGCACAAGTGCAGAAGGGACAGAGTGTGTTGATCCATGCGGGCACTGGTGGCATCGGGCTGACTGCCATTCACTATGCGCAGCAGCTTGGCTGTGAGGTGATTGCCACAGCAGGAGCAACGGGGAAGCATGAATACCTGCGATCCCTGAATGTGACCCGGACGACATCATCGCGGGATGCTGATGTGTTCCATGAGCGTATGCAGGAGTATGGGCCTGTGGATGTGGTTCTGAATAGCCTCTCAGGGGACTTCATTCGGCTGTCGCTTGCAGCCCTGAAACCGGGCGGTCACTTCTGTGAGATTGGCAAGCGTGACATATGGTCAGCATCAGAGGTTGCAGAGGTACGGCCTGACGTGCATTACCACATCATCGCCATTGACACGATGATGGCGGACCACCCGGAGCAATTCCAGCGATTGTTTGAGGATGCGGTACTGTTTGGGCCACCCAAGCTGCCGAAGACGGAGTTCCCTATCGAGCAAGCGGTGGAGGCATTCCAGTACATGCGAGAGGCTCAACACATCGGCAAAGTGGTGGTGACGCAACCGATGCTGTTGTGCAGTGAGGCCACCTATCTGATTACTGGTGGCCTTGGGTATGTTGGGCAGTTGGTGGCGAAGGGTCTGATTGAACACGGGGCGCGGAGTGTAGTGCTGCTGTCGTCCAGTAGGTGTGAGCTGCCCAGTGATTGGGAGGGTGCAGTGCGGCCAGCGGTGGTGAAGTGTGACGTTGGTGACCTGAGTCAAGTGCAGGCAGTACTGCAGACGTATGCAAATACGAGAGGCATAGTGCATGCTGCTGGTGTGCTTGCAGACCAAACGCTCAGTGAATTGAGCGTGGAGGCCTTTGAGCCTGTGTACCGACCCAAGGTGCGCGGGGCGCGCAACCTCCATGAGTGCACTGCCGGCATGGAGCTGGATTTCTTCGTATTGTGTTCATCGATCGCCAGTGGGTTTGGGAGTGCAGGTCAGGCGAACTATGCGGCAGCAAACGGATGTCTGGATGCACTGGCTCTTGAGAGACAGCAGCAGGGCCTACCTGCGGTGTCTGTACGATGGGGTGCATGGGCAGGGGGTGGCATGGCGGGGGAGTCGACATTGAAGCGGGCAGCACAGATTGGGATACTGCCGCTGGCCCCAGGTGTTGGGGTTCGATCATTGCTGCAACTGATTGGGCATTCACCGTCGGCGGTGGTGACTGTATGCCCTCTGGATCCTCACAAACTGCCGCCGGTTCCATACTTCAGTTCAATGCGAGTGTCTGTTGAGGTGGAGGGTGTGGAGGATGGTGTGAGACCCGGCTGGATGGAGGGACTGCGTGCTGTGGATGAGGAAGCGAAGCATGCTGGTATCCGGGCGCAGGTGATGTCTGTGCTGGCAGGTGTAGGAGTGAAGGAGATTGAGGGCACGACGCTTTGGGGCGAGGCAGGACTGGACTCCTTGTCGATGGTGGAGGTGCGGAATGGACTAAGCAGGATACTGGGCAATGCGATGACACTGGGGCATACGGTCCTGTTTGATTACCCCACTTTGGATGCATTGGTGCAGCACCTTGCAAGGACGCTATTCGGGGGAGAGGATACGGTAAGGGCCGTGGCTATGCCTGTGGAGATGCAGCCGATGGCGATAGTGGGGATGGCCTGCCGGTTCCCTGGCAGATGCAACAGCGCTGAGGAGTTCTGGAGGTTCCTGGAGGACAGAGGGGATGGAGCAGGGGAGATCCCATTGACTCGAATGGATTGGAGGAAGAGGTACGATCCTGAACAGAGCGTAGGCAAGTCATACACGAACCGAGGGGCGTTCATTGAAGAAGTGACGATGTTTGACCACAAGCGGTTCAGGATCTCAGCGGCCGAGGCGGTGATGATCATTCCTGAACAGCGGATTGCGCTGGAGACGGTATACCAGGCATTTTGTCAAAGCAATATCAATGTTGAGGAGAGCTCTGGGCTACCGATTGGGACATTCACTGCGGCAGCACCTGCAGACTTTACATCCAGCGAGACTCAAGATGTTCTCTTGAGCCCCTATGCGGCGACTGGGGCTGCCTCGTCCATCACAGCGAACCGGTTGGCGTATGTGTTTGGGTTGGTGGGACCCTCTATGACGATTGACACTGCATGTTCGTCCTCGTTGGTGGCAACGGATACTGCATGCAAGGCCATGTATGCGCATGATTGTGAGGTGGCCGTGGTGGTGGGAGTAAACCTGTTCTTCAATTTCGAGGTGTTCATCAGCTTTTGTGCAGCCGGGATGCTATCCAGGAGAGGCCGATGTGCCACATTCTCGGATGATGCGGATGGGTATTTGCGCGGAGAGGGGTGTGGTGCGGTGGTGCTAAAGCCACTATCGAATGCTTTGGCGGCGAGGGACCAGATGTGGGGCGTGGTGCATGGGACGGCGGTCAACCAGGACGGGCGGACGGCGACACTGACGGCACCCAACGGCCCGTCCCAAGAGAGCGTGATCCGGACAGCCATTGAGCGGGCGGGTGTTTTGGCGAATGAGATTGGGTATTTGGAAGCTCATGGTACAGGCACGCCATTGGGAGACCCACAGGAGGTAGGGGCGTTGGCGCATGTGTTCGGAGGCCGGGAGAGCCCGTTAGTTGTGGGTGCGGCCAAGACCAATGTGGGACACTTGGAGGTAGCAGCGGGGATGGTGGGGCTGATCAAGACCGCACTGTGTGTGCAGCATGGGCGAGTGCCACCCAACATCCATTGCAGGGCCATGAACCCCCGAGTGATGGAGTCAGTGGGGCAGTGCCCCATTGTGTTCCCAAGCCGCAGCGACGTGCTGGCGGTGCGGTACGCTGGGGTGTCATCATTTGGGTTCGGGGGCACCAATACGCATGTGGTGATGGGAGTGCCGAGTGAGGGTAGCGTGAGCCCATCGGAGCCTGTGATTGCATGGCAGCGGGAGGTATTCCCATGGCACACAGTAGCACACCCATTGCTGGGTGCAAGCGAGAGGTCTGAGCATGGCTGTGTGTGGACTTGTGCATGGGATGCGGAGATTGTGGAGTATCTGTCAGACCATCGAGTGCGGGATGTGGCAGTGGTGCCAGGGACCTGCTACATGGAGATGGTTGCGGCTGCTGTGGAGGAGCTATACGGGGATGTGCCCTACATGCTGTTGGATGTGCAATTTGAGAGCATGTTGTACCTGGATGCGGGGTCACCGCCCACCGTACGGCTGCAGATGACACCAGATGTTGAGGCAGGAGGTGGAGGGAGTCAAGCCATCCGGATTGAATCTACAACAAAGGGTACCAGTGGTTGGAGGCTTCATGCATTGATGACATTTAGCCTACAGCAGGAGATGGCTCCAGCTGGTGATCTGCATGAGATTCTTGGCCGTTGTGGCGGACGCCCTGTGTGTGGGGACACATTCTATGAGACCCTGGGGAATGCCCATGCGGGAGACTTCCGATCGTTGCAGACCATGTGGCAGGGGACAAGGGAGTGGATTGGGCAGATCGAAGTGCGGGCTGAGAGCAAGGCAGCAGCATTCCTGCGCACCTGTGCAATGCTGAACAGTGCCATCGATGTGGGGATGGTGGGACTGGATGCCACAGACAGGACGGCAGGGATGTATGCTGCTGCTGTTGCTTCATGCCACGTTGCAGGCACGCGACGCCGGGGGACCGTTGCGTTGTGGAGCCACGTGGCAATGGAGAGAGATGGAGAGCGGACGACAGTAACGGTGTATGATAACGATGGAACGATATTGATGCAGATGGCGGGTCTGAAGGCACGGCGTTTTGATGCCGGGGTCACGCCATTTGTGAGCATTGACGCTTGGGTTGAGCGCAGCCCACCACCTTCTCTAGACAGTTGTGTAGCGCGGATCTGCCCTCGTGATGTGCATGAGCTGCACCATGCCGTGCTGGATCGCATGCAAGCACAGGCGGCACTGTGTGTGGTGGTGAAAGACGAGGAGCTGGCGGCGTATGTGAGGACACTGAGAGCAGAGTATCCCATGTGGAAGGTGACCTGTGTAGTTGGGGAGCAGGATCCTGGAGGGACACCTTTTGATGATGAGGAGGAGGAGTGGAAAGTGGAGCGGGGTGTGTGGTCCGTGCGAAGGCTACACGAAGCCAAACTGCGTCCTTTGGTGTGGTCCATGCGTGTGCCAGAGCATGGGGTGCTCTCGGCTGTTCATATTACGGAGGCCCAACGTGAAGAACCGCCTGCAGGCGCTGTAGAGGTGAGGGTGTGTGCAGTTGGACTGCACATGGGCATGCTGAATGTGCATGGGACGCATGATGGGGAACACAGCGCAGCAGGTGGGGACTGTGCAGGAGTGGTGGTAGCCCGAGGGGCTGGAGTGGATGGCTTTTCAGTGGGAGATCATGTGTTTGGTGTGAGCATGGCATGCTTGGCAGGGTATGCCACTGCAACGGCTGCACACATGCGGGTGATGCCTTCCGCGTTGTCGTTTACATGTGCTGCCACTCTGCCAACGTCGATCACCACGGTGCACCATGCGCTGGTGGAGTGTGCACAGGTGCAGAAGGGACAGAGTGTGTTGATCCATGCGGGCACTGGTGGCATCGGGCTGGCTGCCATTCACTATGCGCAGCAGCTTGGCTGTGAGGTGATTGCCACAGCAGGAGCAGCGGGGAAGCATGAATACCTGCGATCGCTGAATGTGACCCGGACGACATCATCGCGGGATGCTGATGTGTTCCATGAGCGTATGCAGGAGTATGGGCCTGTGGATGTGGTTCTGAATAGCCTCTCAGGGGACTTCATTCGGCTGTCGCTTGCAGCCCTGAAACCGGGCGGTCACTTCTGTGAGATTGGCAAGCGTGACATATGGTCAGCATCAGAGGTTGCAGAGGTACGGCCTGACGTGCATTACCACATCATCGCCATTGACACGATGATGGCGGACCACCCGGAGCAATTCCAGCGATTGTTTGAGGATGCGGTACTGTTTGGGCCACCCAAGCTGCCGAAGACGGAGTTCCCTATCGAGCAAGCGGTGGAGGCATTCCAGTACATGCGAGAGGCTCAACACATCGGCAAAGTGGTGGTGACGCAACCGATGCTGTTGTGCAGTGAGGCCACCTATCTGATTACTGGTGGCCTTGGGTATGTTGGGCAGTTGGTGGCGAAGAGTCTGATTGAACACGGGGCGCGGAGTGTAGTGCTGCTGTCGTCCAGTAGGTGTGAGCTGCCCAGTGATTGGGAGGGTGCAGTGCGGCCAGCGGTAGTGAAGTGTGACGTTGGTGACCTGAGTCAAGTGCAGGCAGTACTGCAGACGTATGTGAATACGAGAGGCATAGTGCATGCTGCTGGTGTGCTTGCAGACCAAACGCTCAGTGAATTGAGCATGGAGGCCTTTGAGCCTGTGTACCGACCCAAGGTGCACGGGGCGCGCAACCTCCATGAGTGCACTGCCGGCATGGAGCTGGATTTCTTCGTATTGTGTTCATCGATCGCCAGTGGGTTTGGGAGTGCAGGGCAGGCGAACTATGCGGCAGCAAACGGATGTCTGGATGCACTGGCTCTTGAGAGACAGCAGCAGGGCCTACCTGCGGTGTCTGTACGATGGGGTGCATGGGCAGGGGGTGGCATGGCGGGGGAGTCGACATTGAAGCGGGCAGCACAGATTGGGATACTGCCGCTGGCCCCAGGTGTTGGGGTTCGATCATTGCTGCAACTGATTGGGCATTCACCGTCGGCGGTGGTGACTGTATGCCCTCTGGATCCTCACAAACTGCCGCCGGTTCCATACTTCAGTTCAATGCGAGTGTCTGCTGAGGTGGAGGGTGTGGAGGATGGTGTGAGACCCGGCTGGATGGAGGGACTGCGTGATATGGATGAGGAAGCGAAGCATGCTGGTATCCGGGCGCAGGTGATGTCTGTGCTGGCAGGTGTAGGAGTGAAGGAGATTGAGGGCACGACGCTTTGGGGCGAGGCAGGACTGGACTCCTTGTCGATGGTGGAGGTGCGGAATGGACTAAGCAGGATACTGGGCAATGCGATGACACTGGGGCACACGGTCCTGTTTGATTACCCCACTTTGGATGCATTGGTGCAGCACCTTGCAAGGACGCTATTCGGGGGAGAGGATACGGTAAGGGCCGTGGCTATGCCTGTGGAGATGCAGCCGATGGCGATAGTGGGGATGGCCTGCCGGTTCCCTGGCAGATGCAACAGCGCTGAGGAGTTCTGGAGGTTCCTGGAGGACAGAGGGGATGGAGCAGGGGAGATCCCATTGACTCGAATGGATTGGAGGAAGAGGTACGATCCTGAACAGAGCGTAGGCAAGTCATACACGAACCGAGGGGCGTTCATTGAAGAAGTGACGATGTTTGACCACAAGCGGTTCAGGATCTCAGCGGCCGAGGCGGTGATGATCATTCCTGAACAGCGGATTGCGCTGGAGACGGTATACCAGGCATTTTGTCAAAGCAATATCAATGTTGAGGAGAGCTCTGGGCTACCGATTGGGACATTCACTGCGGCAGCACCTGCAGACTTTACATCCAGCGAGACTCCAGATGTTCTCTTGAGCCCCTATGCGGCGACTGGGGCTGCCTCGTCCATCACAGCGAACCGGTTGGCGTATGTGTTTGGGTTGGTGGGACCCTCTATGACGATTGACACTGCATGTTCGTCCTCGTTGGTGGCAACGGATGCTGCATGCAAGGCCATGTATGCGCATGATTGTGAGGTGGCCGTGGTGGTGGGAGTAAACCTGTTCTTCAATTTCGAGGTGTTCATCAGCTTGTGTGCAGCCGGGATGCTATCCAGGAAAGGCCGATGTGCCACATTCTCGGATGATGCGGATGGGTATTTGCGCGGAGAGGGGTGTGGTGCGGTGGTGCTAAAGCCACTATCGAATGCTTTGGCGGCGAGGGACCAGATGTGGGGCGTGGTGCATGGGACGGCGGTCAACCAGGACGGGCGGACGGCGACACTGACGGCACCCAACGGCCCGTCCCAAGAGAGCGTGATCCGGACAGCCATTGAGCGGGCGGGTGTTTTGGCGAATGAGATTGGGTATTTGGAAGCTCATGGTACAGGCACGCCATTGGGAGACCCACAGGAGGTAGGGGCGTTGGCGCATGTGTTCGGAGGCCGGGAGAGCCCGTTAGTTGTGGGTGCGGCCAAGACCAATGTGGGACACTTGGAGGTAGCAGCGGGGATGGTGGGGCTGATCAAGACCGCACTGTGTGTGCAGCATGGGCGAGTGCCACCCAACATCCATTGCAGGGCCATGAACCCCCGAGTGATGGAGTCAGTGGGGCAGTGCCCCATTGTGTTCCCAAGCCGCAGCGACGTGCTGGCGGTGCGGTACGCTGGGGTGTCATCATTTGGGTTCGGGGGCACCAATACGCATGTGGTGATGGGAGTGCCGAGTGAGGGTAGCGTGAGCCCATCGGAGCCTGTGATTGCATGGCAGCGGGAGGTATTTCCATGGCACACAGTAGCACACCCATTGCTGGGTGCAAGCGAGAGGTCTGAGCATGGCTGTGTGTGGACTTGTGCATGGGATGCGGAGATTGTGGAGTATCTGTCAGACCATCGAGTGCGGGATGTGGCAGTGGTGCCAGGGACCTGCTACATGGAGATGGTTGCGGCTGCTGTGGAGGAGATTTTCGGGGATGTGGCGTACGAGTTGGTGGACATACGCTTCCTGAGGTATGCGCTTTTGGATGAGGGGTCACCGCCCACCGTGCGGCTGTCGATGATGGCTGATTCAGCTGAAACGAAAGCATCAGGGGAGCGAGAGATCACCATTGAGTCCACGCGGCCTGGGGACAATGTGTGGGTATTGCATGTGACGATGCGACTACGTTTACGACAGCCCATGCCCAGCCCCGTTGATGTGCAGGAGACGATTGCCCGCTGTGATGAATGCGTTGAGTGTGGTGAGGCATTCTACGATACCTTGGGCAATGCCTATCGGGGAGACTTCCGATCGTTAAAGGCTGTGTGGCTGGGGCCGAGAGAGTGGATTGGTGAGATTGAACCGATAGCGGGGCGTAGTGAGGCACCGACATTCTTACGCACCTGTGCATTGCTGGACTGTGCGACGCATGTGGGCATGGTGCGACTGGATGTAGTGGACCGGATGGCGGGGATGTATGCTGCTGAGGTTGGGGCATGTTATGTTACAGGGACGCGGCGCAGGGAGCTGCAGAAGTTATGGGGTCATGTGGAGATGGAGGATGATGGAGAGAGGACAAGGGTCAGTATGTATGATGAGGATGGGAAGATGTTGATGCAGATGACAGGCCTGAAGGGAGGTCAGTTTGCCGTCCACAAAGACACACACGTGTGCACAGACGTTTGGGAACCAGTTACCGTCGCGCCTGAGCTGTACAGCAGTGTGGAAAGGGTATGCCCGAAGAATGTGCAGGAGCTGCACTCTGCTGTGCTGACCAGGATGCAGGCCCAGGCCCCATTGTGTGTGATTGTGAGGAATGAGGAGGTGGCAGCATATATGAGGACAGTGAAGGCTGAGTACCCCACGTGGAAGGTGACGTGTGTTGGAGGAGGTGAGGAGGCTGATAGCATTCCGTGTGACGGTGAGAGTGAGGAGTGGAATGTGGTGGGCGAGGTATGGTCTGTTCGGAGACTGCAGGAAGTCAAACTGCCTCCTGTGGTGTGCTCTGTTCATTTGTCAGAGCGTGGGGTGCTGTCGAATCTTCAGATTGTGGAGGCCCAGCGTATAGCACCACCTGCAGGCACCGTGGAGATGAGGGTGTGTGCAGTTGGACTAAACTTCAGGGATGTGCTGAATGTGCTTGGGATGTATCCTGGGGACCCAGGCCCACCCGGTGGGGATTGTGCAGGAGTAGTAGTAGCAGTAGGCGATGGGGTTACTGAGTTTGCGGTGGGAGATGATGTGTTTGGGATGGCGACGGGATCGTTTGCTGCGTACACCATTGCCGATGTAGCCCACATGCGGAAGAAGCCCTCGGCATTGAGCTTCGCGTGTGCAGCGAGTCTGCCAACGTTGATCACCACGGTGCACCATGCGCTGGTGGAGTGTGCACCGGTGCAGAAGGGACAGAGTGTGTTGATCCATGCGGGCACTGGTGGCATCGGGCTGACTGCCATTCACTATGCGCAGCAGCTTGGCTGTGAGGTGATTGCCACAGCAGGAGCAACGGGGAAGCATGAATACCTGCGATCCCTGAATGTGACCCAGACGACATCATCGCGGGATGCTGATGTGTTCCATGAGCGTATGCAGGAGTATGGGCCTGTGGATGTGGTTCTGAATAGCCTCTCAGGGGACTTCATTCGGCTGTCACTTGCAGCCCTGAAACCGGGCGGTCACTTCTGTGAGATTGGCAAGCGTGACATATGGTCAGCATCAGAGGTTGCAGAGGTACGGCCTGACGTGCATTACCACATCATCGCCATTGACACGATGATGGCGGATCACCCGGAGCAATTCCAGCGATTGTTTGAGGATGCGGTACTGTTTGGGCCACCCAAGCTGCCGACGACGGAGTTCCCTATCGAGCAAGCGGTGGAGGCATTCCAGTACATGCGAGAGGCTCAACACATCGGCAAAGTGGTGGTGACGCAACCGATGCTGTTGTGCAGTGAGGCCACCTATCTGATTACTGGTGGCCTTGGGTATGTTGGGCAGTTGGTGGCCAAGGGTCTGATTGAACACGGGGCGCGGAGTGTAGTGCTGCTGTCGTCCAGTAGGTGTGAGCTGCCCAGTGATTGGGAGGGTGCAGTGCGGCCAGCGGTGGTGAAGTGTGACGTGGGCGACCTGAGTCAAGTGCAGGCAGTACTGCAGACGTATGCGAATACGAGAGGTATAGTGCATGCTGCTGGTGTGCTTGCAGACCAAACGCTCAGTGAATTGAGCGTGGAGGCCTTTGAGCCTGTGTACCGACCCAAGGTGCACGGGGCGCGCAACCTCCATGAGTGCACTGCCGGCATGGAGCTGGATTTCTTCGTATTGTGTTCATCGATCGCCAGTGGGTTTGGGAGTGCAGGGCAGGCGAACTATGCGGCAGCAAACGGATGTCTGGATGCACTGGCTCTTGAGAGACAGCAGCAGGGCCTACCTGCGGTGTCTGTACGATGGGGTGCATGGGCAGGGGGTGGCATGGCGGGGGAGTCGACATTGAAGCGGGCAGCACAGATTGGGATACTGCCGCTGGCCCCAGGTGTTGGGGTTCGATCATTGCTGCAACTGATTGGGCATTCACCGTCGGCGGTGGTGACTGTATGCCCTCTGGATCCTCACAAACTGCCGCCGGTTCCATACTTCAGTTCAATGCGAGTGTCTGTTGAGGTGGAGGGTGTGGAGGATGGTGTGAGACCCGGCTGGATGGAGGGACTGCGTGCTGTGGATGAGGAAGCGAAGCATGCTGGTATCCGGGCGCAGGTGATGTCTGTGCTGGCAGGTGTAGGAGTGAAGGAGATTGAGGGCACGACGCTTTGGGGCGAGGCAGGACTGGACTCCTTGTCGATGGTGGAGGTGCGGAATGGACTAAGCAGGATACTGGGCAATGCGATGACACTGGGGCACACGGTCCTGTTTGATTACCCCACTTTGGATGCATTGGTGCAGCACCTTGCAAGGACGCTATTCGGGGGAGAGGATACGGTAAGGGCCGTGGCTATGCCTGTGGAGATGCAGCCGATGGCGATAGTGGGGATGGCCTGCCGGTTCCCTGGCAGATGCAACAGCGCTGAGGAGTTCTGGAGGTTCCTGGAGGACAGAGGGGATGGGGCAGGGGAGATCCCATTGACCCGAATGGATTGGAGGAAGAGGTACGATCCTGAACAGAGCGTAGGCAAGTCATACACGAACCGAGGGGCGTTCATTGAAGAAGTGACGATGTTTGACCACAAGCGGTTCAGGATCTCAGCGGCCGAGGCGGTGATGATCATTCCTGAACAGCGGATTGCGCTGGAGACGGTATACCAGGCATTTTGTCAAAGCAATATCAATGTTGAGGAGAGCTCTGGGCTACCGATTGGGACATTCACTGCGGCAGCACCTGCAGACTTTACATCCAGCGAGACTCCAGATGTTCTCTTGAGCCCCTATGCGGCGACTGGAGCTGCCTTGTCCATCACAGCGAACCGGTTGGCGTATGTATTTGGGTTGGTGGGACCCTCTATGACGATTGACACTGCATGTTCGTCCTCGTTGGTGGCAACGGATGCTGCATGCAAGGCCATGTATGCGCATGATTGTGAGGTGGCCGTGGTGGTGGGAGTAAACCTGTTCTTCAATTTCGAGGTGTTCATCAGCTTGTGTGCAGCCGGGATGCTATCCAGGAAAGGCCGATGTGCCACATTCTCGGATGATGCGGATGGGTATTTGCGCGGAGAGGGGTGTGGTGCGGTGGTGCTAAAGCCACTATCGAATGCTTTGGCGGCGAGGGACCAGATGTGGGGCGTGGTGCATGGGACGGCAGTCAACCAGGACGGGCGGACGGCGACACTGACGGCACCCAACGGCCCATCCCAAGAGAGCGTGATCCGGACAGCCATTGAGCGGGCGGGTGTTTTGGCGAATGAGATTGGGTATTTGGAAGCTCATGGTACAGGCACGCCATTGGGAGACCCACAGGAGGTAGGGGCGTTGGCGCATGTGTTCGGAGGCCGGGAGAGCCCGTTAGTTGTGGGTGCGGCCAAGACCAATGTGGGACACTTGGAGGTAGCAGCGGGGATGGTGGGGCTGATCAAGACCGCACTGTGTGTGCAGCATGGGCGAGTGCCACCCAACATCCATTGCAGGGCCATGAACCCCCGAGTGATGGAGTCAGTGGGGCAGTGCCCCATTGTGTTCCCGAGCCGCAGCGACGTGCTGGCGGTGCGGTACGCTGGGGTGTCATCATTTGGGTTCGGGGGCACCAATACGCATGTGGTGATGGGAGTGCCGAGTGAGGGTAACGTGAGCCCATCGGAGCCTGTGATTGCATGGCAGCGGGAGGTATTTCCATGGCACACAGTAGCACACCCATTGCTGGGTGCCAGCGAGAGGTCTGAGCATGGCTGTGTGTGGACTTGTGCATGGGATGCGGAGATTGTGGAGTATCTGTCAGACCATCGAGTGCGGGATGTGGCAGTGGTGCCAGGGACCTGCTACATGGAGATGGTTGCGGCTGCTGTGGAAGAGCTATACGGGGATGTGCCTCACATGCTGTTGGATGTGCGATTTGAGAGCATGTTGTACCTGGATGCGGGGTCACCGCCCACCGTACGGCTGCAGATGACACCAGATGTTGAGGCAGGAAGTGGAGGGAGTCAAGCCATCCGGATTGAATCTACAACAAAGGGCACCAGTGGTTGGAGGCTTCATGCATCGATGACATTGAGCCTACAGCAGGAGATGGCTCCAGCTGGTGATCTGCATGAGATTCTTGGCCGTTGTGGCGGACGCCCTGTGTGTGGGGACACATTCTATGAGACCCTGGGGAATGCCCACGCGGGAGACTTCCGATCGTTGCAGACCATGTGGCAGGGGACAAGGGAGTGGATTGGGCAGATCGAAGTGCGGACTGAGAGCAAGGCAGCAGCATTCCTGCGCACCTGTGCAATGCTGAACAGTGCCATCGATGTGGGGATGGTGGGACTGGATGCCACAGACAGGACGGCAGGGATGTATGCTGCTGCTGTTGCTTCATGCCACGTTGCAGGCACACGACGCCGGGGGACCGTTGCGTTGTGGAGCCACGTGGCAATGGAGAGTGATGGCGAGCGGACGACAGTCACGGTGTATGATAACGATGGAACGATATTGATGCAGATGGCGGGTCTGAAGGCACGGCGTTTTGATGCCGGGGTCACGCCATTTGTGAGCATTGACGCTTGGGTTGAGCGCAGCCCACCACCTTCTCTAGACAGTTGTGTAGCGCGGATCTGCCCTCGTGATGTGCATGAGCTGCACCATGCCGTGCTGGATCGCATGCAAGCACAGGCGGCACTGTGTGTGGTGGTGAAGGACGAGGAGCTGGCGGCGTATGTGAGGACACTGAGAGCAGAGTATCCCATGTGGAAGGTGACCTGTGTAGTTGGGGAGCAGGATCCTGGAGGGACACCTTTTGATGATGAGGAGGAGGAGTGGAAAGTGGAGCGGGGTGTGTGGTCCGTGCGAAGGCTACACGAAGCCAAACTGCGTCCTTTGGTGTGGTCCATGCGTGTGCCAGAGCATGGGGTGCTCTCGGCTGTTCATATTACGGAGGCCCAACGTGAAGAACCGCCTGCAGGCGCTGTAGAGGTGAGGGTGTGTGCGGTTGGACTGCACATGGGCATGCTGAATGTGCATGGGACGCATGATGGGGAACACAGCGCAGCAGGTGGGGACTGTGCAGGAGTGGTGGTAGCCCGAGGGGCTGGAGTGGATGGCTTTTCAGTGGGAGATCATGTGTTTGGTGTGAGCATGGCATGCTTGGCAGGGTATGCCACTGCAACGGCTGCACACATGCGGGTGATGCCTTCCGCGTTGTCGTTTACATGTGCTGCCACTCTGCCAACGTCGATCACCACGGTGCACCATGCGCTGGTGGAGTGTGCACAGGTGCAGAAGGGACAGAGTGTGTTGATCCATGCGGGCACTGGTGGCATCGGGCTGACTGCCATTCACTATGCGCAGCAGCTTGGCTGTGAGGTGATTGCCACAGCAGGAGCAACGGGGAAGCATGAATACCTGCGATCCCTGAATGTGACCCGGACGACATCATCGCGGGATGCTGATGTGTTCCATGAGCGTATGCAGGAGTATGGGCCTGTGGATGTGGTTCTGAATAGCCTCTCAGGGGACTTCATTCGGCTGTCGCTTGCAGCCCTGAAACCGGGCGGTCACTTCTGTGAGATTGGCAAGCGTGACATATGGTCAGCATCAGAGGTTGCAGAGGTACGGCCTGACGTGCATTACCACATCATCGCCATTGACACGATGATGGCAGACCATCCGGAGCAATTCCAGCGATTGTTTGAGGATGCGGTACTGTTTGGGCCACCCAAGCTGCCGACGACGGAGTTCCCTATCGAGCAAGCGGTGGAGGCATTCCAGTACATGCGAGAGGCTCAACACATCGGCAAAGTGGTGGTGACGCAACCGATGCTGTTGTGCAGTGAGGCCACCTATCTGATTACTGGTGGCCTTGGGTATGTTGGGCAGTTGGTGGCGAAGGGTCTGATTGAACACGGGGCGCGGAGTGTAGTGCTGCTGTCGTCCAGTAGGTGTGAGCTGCCCAGTGATTGGGAGGGTGCAGTGCGGCCAGCGGTGGTGAAGTGTGACGTGGGCGACCTGAGTCAAGTGCAGGCACTACTGCAGACGTATGCAAATACGAGAGGCATAGTGCATGCTGCTGGTGTGCTTGCAGACCAAACGCTCAGTGAATTGAGCGTGGAGGCCTTTGAGCCTGTGTACCGACCCAAGGTGCACGGGGCGCGCAACCTCCATGAGTGCACTGCCGGCATGGAGCTGGATTTCTTCGTATTGTGTTCATCGATCGCCAGTGGGTTTGGGAGTGCAGGGCAGGCGAACTATGCGGCAGCAAACGGATGTCTGGATGCACTGGCTCTTGAGAGACAGCAGCAGGGCCTACCTGCGGTGTCTGTACGATGGGGTGCATGGGCAGGGGGTGGCATGGCGGGGGAGTCGACATTGAAGCGGGCAGCACAGATTGGGATACTGCCGCTGGCCCCAGGTGTTGGGGTTCGATCATTGCTGCAACTGCTTGGGCATTCACCGTCGGCGGTGGTGACTGTATGCCCTCTGGATCCTCACAAACTGCCGCCGGTTCCATACTTCAGGGCAATGCGAGTGTCTGTTCAGGTGGAGGGTGTGGAGTATGGTGTGAGACCCGGCTGGATGGAGGGACTGCGTGCTGTGGATGAGGAAGCGAAGCATGCTGGTATCCGGGCGCAGGTGATGTCTGTGCTGGCAGGTGTAGGAGTGAAGGAGATTGAGGGCACGACGCTTTGGGGCGAGGCAGGACTGGACTCCTTGTCGATGGTGGAGGTGCGGAATGGACTAAGCAGGATACTGGGCAATGCGATGACACTGGGGCACACGGTCCTGTTTGATTACCCCACTTTGGATGCATTGGTGCAGCACCTTGCAAGGACGCTATTCGGGGGAGAGGATACGGTAAGGGCCGTGGCTATGCCTGTGGAGATGCAGCCGATGGCGATAGTGGGGATGGCCTGCCGGTTCCCTGGCAGATGCAACAGCGCTGAGGAGTTCTGGAGGTTCCTGGAGGACAGAGGGGATGGGGCAGGGGAGATCCCATTGACTCGAATGGATTGGAGGAAGAGGTACGATCCTGAACAGAGCGTAGGCAAGTCATACACGAACCGAGGGGCGTTCATTGAAGAAGTGACGCTGTTTGACCACAAGCGGTTCAGGATCTCAGCGGCCGAGGCGGTGATGATCATTCCTGAACAGCGGATTGCGCTGGAGACGGTATACCAGGCATTTTGTCAAAGCAATATCAATGTTGAGGAGAGCTCTGGGCTACCGATTGGGACATTCATTGCGGCAGCACCTGCAGACTTTACATCCAGCGAGACTCAAGATGTTCTCTTGAGCCCCTATGCGGCGACTGGGGCTGCCTTGTCCATCACAGCGAACCGGTTGGCGTATGTGTTTGGGTTGGTGGGACCCTCTATGACGATTGACACTGCATGTTCGTCCTCGTTGGTGGCAACGGATGCTGCATGCAAGGCCATGTACGCGCATGATTGTGAGGTGGCCGTGGTGGTGGGAGTAAACCTGTTCTTCAATTTCGAGGTGTTCATCAGCTTGTGTGCAGCCGGGATGCTATCCAGGAAAGGCCGATGTGCCACATTCTCGGATGATGCGGATGGGTATTTGCGCGGAGAGGGGTGTGGTGCGGTGGTGCTAAAGCCACTATCGAATGCTTTGGCGGCGAGGGACCAGATGTGGGGCGTGGTGCATGGGACGGCAGTCAACCAGGACGGGCGGACGGCGACACTGACGGCACCCAACGGCCCATCCCAAGAGAGCGTGATCCGGACAGCCATTGAGCGGGCGGGTGTTTTGGCGAATGAGATTGGGTATTTGGAAGCTCATGGTACAGGCACGCCATTGGGAGACCCACAGGAGGTAGGGGCGTTGGCGCATGTGTTCGGAGGCCGGGAGAGCCCGTTAGTTGTGGGTGCGGCCAAGACCAATGTGGGACACTTGGAGGTAGCAGCGGGGATGGTGGGGCTGATCAAGACCGCACTGTGTGTGCAGCATGGGCGAGTGCCACCCAACATCCATTGCAGGGCCATGAACCCCCGAGTGATGGAGTCAGTGGGGCAGTGCCCCATTGTGTTCCCAAGCCGCAGCGACGTGCTGGCGGTGCGGTACGCTGGGGTGTCATCATTTGGGTTCGGGGGCACCAATACGCATGTGGTGATGGGAGTGCCGAGTGAGGGTAACGTGAGCCCATCGGAGCCTGTGATTGCATGGCAGCGGGAGGTATTCCCATGGCACACAGTAGCACACCCATTGCTGGGTGCCAGCGAGAGGTCTGAGCATGGCTGTGTGTGGACTTGTGCATGGGATGCGGAGATTGTGGAGTATCTGTCAGACCATCGAGTGCGGGATGTGGCAGTGGTGCCAGGGACCTGCTACATGGAGATGGTTGCGGCTGCTGTGGAGGAGATTTTCGGGGATGTGGCGTACGAGTTGGTGGACATACGCTTCCTGAGGTATGCGCTTTTGGATGCGGGGTCACCGCCTACCGCCCATGTGCGGCTGTCGATGATGGCTGATTCAGCTGAAACGAAAGCATCAGGGGAGCGGGAGATCACCATTGAGTCCACGCGGCCCGGGGACAATGTGTGGGTATTGCATGTGAAGATGCGACTACGTTTACGACAGCCCATGCCCAGCCCCGTTGATGTGCAGGAGACGATTGCCCGCTGTGATGAATGCGTTGAGTGTGGTGAGGCATTCTACGAGACGTTGGGCAATGCCTATCGGGGAGACTTCCGATCGTTAAAGACTGTGTGGCTGGGGCCGAGAGAGTGGATTGGTGAGATTGAACCGATAGCGGGGCGTAGTGAGGCACCGACATTCTTACGCACCTGTGCATTGCTGGACTGTGCGACGCATGTGGGCATGGTGCGACTGGATGTAGTGGACCGGATGGCGGGGTTGTATGCTGCTGAGGTTGGGGCATGTTATGTTACAGGGACGCGGCGCAGGGAGCTGCAGAAGTTATGGGGTCATGTGGAGATGGAGGATGATGGAGAGAGGACAAGGGTCAGTATGTATGATGAGGATGGGAAGATGTTGATGCAGATGACAGGCCTGAAGGGAGGTCAGTTTGCCGTCCACAAAGACACACACGTGTGCACAGACGTTTGGGAACCAGTTACCGTCGCGCCTGAGCTGTACAGCAGTGTGGAAAGGATATGCCCGAAGAATGTGCAGGAGCTGCACTCTGCTGTGCTGACCAGGATGCAGGCCCAGGCCCCATTGTGTGTGATTGTGAGGAATGAGGAGGTGGCAGCATATATGAGGACAGTGAAGGCTGAGTACCCCACGTGGAAGGTGACGTGTGTTGGAGGAGGTGAGGAACCTGATAGCATTCCGTGTGACGGTGAGAGTGAGGAGTGGAATGTGGTGGGCGAGGTGTGGTCTGTTCGGAGACTGCAGGAAGTCAAACTGCCTCCTGTGGTGTGCTCTGTTCATTTGTCAGAGCGTGGGGTGCTGTCGAATCTTCAGATTGTGGAGGCCCAGCGTATAGCACCACCTGCAGGCACTGTAGAGGTGAGGGTGTGTGCAGTTGGACTAAACTTCAGGGATGTGCTGAATGTGCTTGGGATGTATCCTGGGGACCCAGGCCCACCCGGTGGGGATTGTGCAGGAGTAGTAGTAGCAGTAGGCGATGGGGTTACTGAGTTTGCGGTGGGAGATGATGTGTTTGGGATGGCGACGGGATCGTTTGCTGCGTACACCATTGCCGATGTGGCCCACATGCGGAAGAAGCCCTCGGCATTGAGCTTCGCGTGTGCAGCGAGTCTGCCAACGTTGATCACCACGGTGCACCATGCGCTGGTGGAGTGTGCACCGGTGCAGAAGGGACAGAGTGTGTTGATCCATGCGGGCACTGGTGGCATCGGGCTGACTGCCATTCACTATGCGCAGCAGCTTGGCTGTGAGGTGATTGCCACAGCAGGAGCAACGGGGAAGCATGAATACCTGCGATCCCTGAATGTGACCCGGACGACATCATCGCGGGATGCTGATGTGTTCCATGAGCGTATGCAGGAGTATGGGCCTGTGGATGTGGTTCTGAATAGCCTCTCAGGGGACTTCATTCGGCTGTCGCTTGCAGCCCTGAAACCGGGCGGTCACTTCTGTGAGATTGGCAAGCGTGACATATGGTCAGCATCAGAGGTTGCAGAGGTACGGCCTGACGTGCATTACCACATCATCGCCATTGACACGATGATGGCGGACCACCCGGAGCAATTCCAGCGATTGTTTGAGGATGCGGTACTGTTTGGGCCACCCAAGCTGCCGACGACGGAGTTCCCTATCGAGCAAGCGGTGGAGGCATTCCAGTACATGCGAGAGGCCCAACACATCGGCAAAGTGGTGGTGACGCAACCGATGCTGTTGTGCAGTGAGGCCACCTATCTGATTACTGGTGGCCTTGGGTATGTTGGGCAGTTGGTGGCGAAGGGTCTGATTGAACACGGGGCGCGGAGTGTAGTGCTGCTGTCGTCCAGTAGGTGTGAGCTGCCCAGTGATTGGGAGGGTGCAGTGCGGCCAGCGGTGGTGAAGTGTGACGTGGGCGACCTGAGTCAAGTGCAGGCAGTACTGCAGACGTATGCAAATACGAGAGGCATAGTGCATGCTGCTGGTGTGCTTGCAGACCAAACGCTCAGTGAATTAAGCGTGGAGGCCTTTGAGCCTGTGTACCGACCCAAGGTGCGCGGGGCGCGCAACCTCCATGAGTGCACTGCCGGCATGGAGCTGGATTTCTTCGTATTGTGTTCATCGATCGCCAGTGGGTTTGGGAGTGCAGGGCAGGCGAACTATGCGGCAGCAAACGGATGTCTGGATGCACTGGCTCTTGAGAGACAGCAGCAGGGCCTACCTGCGGTGTCTGTACGATGGGGTGCATGGGCAGGGGGTGGCATGGCGGGGGAGTCGACATTGAAGCGGGCAGCACAGATTGGGATACTGCCGCTGGCCCCAGGTGTTGGGGTTCGATCATTGCTGCAACTGATTGGGCATTCACCGTCGGCGGTGGTGACTGTATGCCCTCTGGATCCTCACAAACTGCCGCCGGTTCCATACTTCAGTGCAATGCGAGTGTCTGTTGAGGTGGAGGGTGTGGAGTATGGTGTGAGACCCGGCTGGATGGAGGGACTGCGTGATATGGATGAGGAAGCGAAGCATGCTTGTATCCGGGCGCAGGTGATGTCTGTGCTGGCAGGTGTAGGAGTGAAGGAGATTGAGGGCACGACGCTTTGGGGCGAGGCAGGACTGGACTCCTTGTCGATGGTGGAGGTGCGGAATGGACTAAGCAGGATACTGGGCAATGCGATGACACTGGGGCATACGGTCCTGTTTGATTACCCCACTTTGGATGCATTGGTGCAGCACCTTGCAAGGACGCTATTCGGGGGAGAGGATACGGTAAGGGCCGTGGCTATGCATGTGGAGATGCAGCCGATGGCGATAGTGGGGATGGCCTGCCGGTTCCCTGGCAGATGCAACAGCGCTGAGGAGTTCTGGAGGTTCCTGGAGGACAGAGGGGATGGAGCAGGGGAGATCCCATTGACCCGAATGGATTGGAGGAAGAGGTACGATCCTGAACAGAGCGTAGGCAAGTCATACACGAACCGAGGGGCGTTCATTGAAGAAGTGACGCTGTTTGACCACAAGCGGTTCAGGATCTCAGCGGCCGAGGCAGTGATGATCATTCCTGAACAGCGGATTGCGCTGGAGACGGTATACCAGGCATTTTGTCAAAGCAATATCAATGTTGAGGAGAGCTCTGGGCTACCGATTGGGACATTCACTGCGGCAGCACCTGCAGACTTTACATCCAGCGAGACTTCAGATGTTCTCTTGAGCCCCTATGCGGCGACTGGGGCTGCCTCGTCCATCACAGCGAACCGGTTGGCGTATGTGTTTGGGTTGGTGGGACCCTCTATGACGATTGACACTGCATGTTCGTCCTCGTTGGTGGCAACGGATGCTGCATGCAAGGCCATGTATGCGCATGATTGTGAGGTGGCCGTGGTGGTGGGAGTAAACCTGTTCTTCAATTTCGAGGTGTTCATCAGCTTTTGTGCAGCCGGGATGCTATCCAGGAAAGGCCGATGTGCCACATTCTCGGATGATGCGGATGGGTATTTGCGCGGAGAGGGGTGTGGTGCGGTGGTGCTGAAGCCACTATCGAATGCTTTGGCGGCGAGGGACCAGATGTGGGGTGTGGTGCATGGGACGGCAGTCAACCAGGACGGGCGGACGGCGACACTGACGGCACCCAACGGCCCATCCCAAGAGAGCGTGATCCGGACAGCCATTGAGCGGGCGGGTGTTTTGGCGAGTGAGATTGGGTATTTGGAAGCTCATGGTACAGGCACGCCATTGGGAGACCCACAGGAGGTAGGGGCGTTGGCGCATGTGTTCGGAGGCCGGGAGAGCCCGTTAGTTGTGGGTGCGACCAAGACCAATGTGGGACACTTGGAGGTAGCAGCGGGGATGGTGGGGCTGATCAAGACCGCACTGTGTGTGCAGCATGGGCGAGTGCCACCCAACATCCATTGCAGGGCCATGAACCCCCGAGTGATGGAGTCAGTGGGGCAGTGCCCCATTGTGTTCCCAAGCCGCAGCGACGTGCTGGCGGTGCGGTACGCTGGGGTGTCATCATTTGGGTTCGGGGGCACCAATACGCATGTGGTGATGGGAGTGCCGAGTGAGGGTAACGTGAGCCCATCGGAGCCTGTGATTGCATGGCAGCGGGAGGTATTTCCATGGCACACAGTAGCACACCCATTGCTGGGTGCCAGCGAGAGGTCTGAGCATGGCTGTGTGTGGACTTGTGCATGGGATGCGGAGATTGTGGAGTATCTGTCAGACCATCGAGTGCGGGATGTGGCAGTGGTGCCAGGGACCTGCTACATGGAGATGGTTGCGGCTGCTGTGGAGGAGCTATACGGGGATGTGCCTCACATGCTGTTGGACGTGCGATTTGAGAGCATGTTGTACCTGGATGCGGGGTCACCGCCCATCGTACGGCTGCAGATGACACCAGATGTTGAGGCAGGAAGTGGAGGGAGTCAAGCCATCCGGATTGAATCTACAACAAAGGGCACCAGTGGTTGGAGGCTTCATGCATTGATGACATTGAGCCTACAGCAGGAGATGGCTCCAGCTGGTGATCTGCATGAGATTCTTGGCCGTTGTGGCGGACGCACTGTGTGTGGGGACACATTCTATGAGACCCTGGGGAATGCCCACGCGGGAGACTTCCGATCGTTGCAGACCATGTGGCAGGGGACAAGGGAGTGGATTGGGCAGATCGAAGTGCGGGCTGAGAGCAAGGCAGCAGCATTCCTGCGCACCTGTGCAATGCTGAACAGTGCCATCGATGTGGGGATGGTGGGACTGGATGCCGCAGACAGGACGGCAGGGATGTATGCTGCTGCTGTTGCTTCATGCCACGTTGCAGGCACGCGACGCCGGGGGACCGTTGCGTTGTGGAGCCACGTGGCAATGGAGAGAGATGGCGAGCGGACGACAGTCACGGTGTATGATAACGATGGAACGATATTGATGAAGATGGCGGGTCTGAAGGCACGGCGTTTTGATGCCGGGGTCACGCCATTTGTGAGCATTGACGCTTGGGTTGAGCGCAGCCCACCACCTTCTCTAGACAGTTGTGTAGCGCGGATCTGCCCTCGTGATGTGCATGAGCTGCACCATGCCGTGCTGGATCGCATGCAAGCACAGGCGGCACTGTGTGTGGTGGTGAAGGACGAGGAGCTGGCGGCGTATGTGAGGACACTGAGAGCAGAGTATCCCATGTGGAAGGTGACCTGTGTAGTTGGGGAGCAGGATCCTGGAGGGACACCTTTTGATGGTGAGGAGGAGGAGTGGAAAGTGGCGCAGGGTGTGTGGTCCGTGCGAAGGCTACACGAAGCCAAACTGCGTCCTTTGGTGTGGTCCATGCGTGTGCCAGAGCATGGGGTGCTCTCGGCTGTTCATATTACGGAGGCCCAACGTGAAGAACCGCCTGCAGGCGCTGTAGAGGTGAGGGTGTGTGCAGTTGGACTGCACATGGGCATGCTGAATGTGCATGGGACGCATGATGGGGAACACAGCGCAGCAGGTGGGGACTGTGCAGGAGTGGTGGTAGCCCGAGGGGCTGGAGTGGATGGCTTTTCAGTGGGAGATCATGTGTTTGGTGTGAGCATGGCATGCTTGGCAGGGTATGCCACTGCAACGGCTGCACACATGCGGGTGATGCCTTACGCGTTGTCGTTTACATGTGCTGCCACTCTGCCAACGTCGATCACCACGGTGCACCATGCGCTGGTGGAGTGTGCACAGGTGCAGAAGGGACAGAGTGTGTTGATCCATGCGGGCACTGGTGGCATCGGGCTGACTGCCATTCACTATGCGCAGCAGCTTGGCTGTGAGGTGATTGCCACAGCAGGAGCAACGGGGAAGCATGAATACCTGCGATCCCTGAATGTGACCCGGACGACATCATCGCGGGATGCTGATGTGTTCCATGAGCGTATGCAGGAGTATGGGCCTGTGGATGTGGTTCTGAATAGCCTCTCAGGGGACTTCATTCGGCTGTCGCTTGCAGCCCTGAAACCGGGCGGTCACTTCTGTGAGATTGGCAAGCGTGACATATGGTCAGCATCAGAGGTTGCAGAGGTACGGCCTGACGTGCATTACCACATCATCGCCATTGACACGATGATGGCGGACCACCCGGAGCAATTCCAGCGATTGTTTGAGGATGCGGTACTGTTTGGGCCACCCAAGCTGCCGACGACGGAGTTCCCTATCGAGCAAGCGGTGGAGGCATTCCAGTACATGCGAGAGGCTCAACACATCGGCAAAGTGGTGGTGACGCAACCGATGCTGTTGTGCAGTGAGGCCACCTATCTGATTACTGGTGGCCTTGGGTATGTTGGGCAGTTGGTGGCGAAGGGTCTGATTGAACACGGGGCGCGGAGTGTAGTGCTGCTGTCGTCCAGTAGGTGTGAGCTGCCCAGTGATTGGGAGGGTGCAGTGCGGCCAGCGGTGGTGAAGTGTGACGTTGGTGACCTGAGTCAAGTGCAGGCAGTACTACAGACGTATGCAAATACGAGAGGCATAGTGCATGCTGCTGGTGTGCTTGCAGACCAAACGCTCAGTGAATTGAGCGTGGAGGCCTTTGAGCCTGTGTACCGACCCAAGGTGCACGGGGCGCGCAACCTCCATGAGTGCACTGCCGGCATGGAGCTGGATTTCTTCGTATTGTGTTCATCGATCGCCAGTGGGTTTGGGAGTGCAGGGCAGGCGAACTATGCGGCAGCAAACGGATGTCTGGATGCACTGGCTCTTGAGAGACAGCAGCAGGGCCTACCTGCGGTATCTGTACGATGGGGTGCATGGGCAGGGGGTGGCATGGCGGGGGAGTCGACATTGAAGCGGGCAGCACAGATTGGGATACTGCCGCTGGCCCCAGGTGTTGGGGTTCGATCATTGCTGCAACTGATTGGGCATTCACCGTCGGCGGTGGTGACTGTATGCCCTCTGGATCCTCACAAACTGCCGCCGGTTCCATACTTCAGTGCAATGCGAGTGTCTGTTGAGGTGGAGGGTGTGGAGTATGGTGTGAGACCCGGCTGGATGGAGGGACTGCGTGCTGTGGATGAGGAAGCGAAGCATGCTGGTATCCGGGCGCAGGTGATGTCTGTGCTGGCAGGTGTAGGAGTGAAGGAGATTGAGGGCACGACGCTTTGGGGCGAGGCAGGACTGGACTCCTTGTCGATGGTGGAGGTGCGGAATGGACTAAGCAGGATACTGGGCAATGCGATGACACTGGGGCATACGGTCCTGTTTGATTACCCCACTTTGGATGCATTGGTGCAGCACCTTGCAAGGACGCTATTCAGGGGAAAGGATATGGTAAGGGCCGTGGCTATGCCTGTGGAGATGCAGCCGATGGCGATAGTGGGGATGGCCTGCCGGTTCCCTGGCAGATGCAACAGCGCTGAGGAGTTCTGGAGGTTCCTGGAGGACAGAGGGGATGGGGCAGGGGAGATCCCATTGACTCGAATGGATTGGAGGAAGAGGTACGATCCTGAACAGAGCGTAGGCAAGTCATACACGAACCGAGGGTCGTTCATTGAAGAAGTGACGCTGTTTGACCACAAGCGGTTCAGGATCTCAGCGGCCGAGGCGGTGATGATCATTCCTGAACAGCGGATTGCGCTGGAGACGGTATACCAGGCATTTTGTCAAAGCAATATCAATGTTGAGGAGAGCTCTGGGCTACCGATTGGGACATTCACTGCGGCAGCACCTGCAGAATTTACATCCAGCGAGACTCCAGATGTTCTCTTGAGCCCCTATGCGGCGACTGGGGCTGCCTCGTCCATCACAGCGAACCGGTTGGCGTATGTGTTTGGGTTGGTGGGACCCTCTATGACGATTGACACTGCATGTTCGTCCTCGTTGGTGGCAACGGATGCTGCATGCAAGGCCATGTATGCGCATGATTGTGAGGTTGCAGTGGTGGTGGGAGTAAACCTGTTCTTCAATTTCGAGGTGTTCATCAGCTTGTGTGCAGCCGGGATGCTATCCAGGAAAGGCCGATGTGCCACATTCTCGGATGATGCGGATGGGTATTTGCGCGGAGAGGGGTGTGGTGCGGTGGTGCTAAAGCCACTATCGAATGCTTTGGCGGCGAGGGACCAGATGTGGGGCGTGGTGCATGGGACGGCGGTCAACCAGGACGGGCGGACGGCGACACTGACGGCACCCAACGGCCCATCCCAAGAGAGCGTGATCCGGACAGCCATTGAGCGGGCGGGTGTTTTGGCGAATGAGATTGGGTATTTGGAAGCTCATGGTACAGGCACGCCATTGGGAGACCCACAGGAGGTAGGGGCGTTGGCGCATGTGTTCGGAGGCCGGGAGAGCCCGTTAGTTGTGGGTGCGGCCAAGACCAATGTGGGACACTTGGAGGTAGCAGCGGGGATGGTGGGGCTGATCAAGACCGCACTGTGTGTGCAGCATGGGCGAGTGCCACCCAACATCCATTGCAGGGCCATGAATCCCCGAGTGATGGAGTCAGTGGGGCAGTGCCCCATTGTGTTCCCGAGCCGCAGCGACGTGCTGGCGGTGCGGTACGCTGGGGTGTCATCATTTGGGTTCGGGGGCACCAATACGCATGTGGTGATGGGAGTGCCGAGTGAGGGTAGCGTGAGCCCATCGGAGCCTGTGATTGCATGGCAGCGGGAGGTATTCCCATGGCACACAGTAGCACACCCATTGCTGGGTGCCAGCGAGAGGTCTGAGCATGGCTGTGTGTGGACTTGTGCATGGGATGCGGAGATTGTGGAGTATCTGTCAGACCATCGAGTGCGGGATGTGGCAGTGGTGCCAGGGACCTGCTACATGGAGATGGTTGCGGCTGCTGTGGAGGAGCTATACGGGGATGTGCCTCACATGCTGTTGGACGTGCGATTTGAGAGCATGTTGTACCTGGATGCGGGGTCACCGCCCACCGTACGGCTGCAGATGACACCAGATGTTGAGGCAGGAGGTGAAGGGAGTCGAGCCATCCGGATTGAATCTACAACAAAGGGCACCAGTGGTTGGAGGCTTCATGCATCGATGACATTGAGCCTACAGCAGGAGATGGCTCCAGCTGGTGATCTGCATGAGATTCTTGGCCGTTGTGGCGGACGCACTGTGTGTGGGGACACATTCTATGAGACCCTGGGGAATGCCCACGCGGGAGACTTCCGATCGTTGCAGACCATGTGGCAGGGGACAAGGGAGTGGATTGGGCAGATCGAAGTGCGGGCTGAGAGCAAGGCAGCAGCATTCCTGCGCACCTGTGCAATGCTGAACAGTGCCATCGATGTGGGGATGGTGGGACTGGATGCCGCAGACAGGACGGCAGGGATGTATGCTGCTGCTGTTGCTTCATGCCACGTTGCAGGCACGCGACGCCGGGGGACCGTTGCGTTGTGGAGCCACGTGGCAATGGAGAGTGATGGCGAGCGGACGACAGTCACGGTGTATGATAACGATGGAACGATATTGATGCAGATGGCGGGTCTGAAGGCACGGCGTTTTGATGCCGGGGTCACGCCATTTGTGAGCATTGACGCTTGGGTTGAGCGCAGCCCACCACCTTCTCTAGACAGTTGTGTAGCGCGGATCTGCCCTCGTGATGTGCATGAGCTGCACCATGCCGTGCTGGATCGCATGCAAGCACAGGCGGCACTGTGTGTGGTGGTGAAGGACGAGGAGCTGGCGGCGTATGTGAGGACACTGAGAGCAGAGTATCCCATGTGGAAGGTGACCTGTGTAGTTGGGGAGCAGGATCCTGGAGGGACACCTTTTGATGGTGAGGAGGAGGAGTGGAAAGTGGCGCAGGGTGTGTGGTCCGTGCGAAGGCTACACGAAGCCAAACTGCGTCCTTTGGTGTGGTCCATGCGTGTGCCAGAGCATGGGGTGCTCTCGGCTGTTCATATTACGGAGGCCCAACGTGAAGAACCGCCTGCAGGCGCTGTAGAGGTGAGGGTGTGTGCGGTTGGACTGCACATGGGCATGCTGAATGTGCATGGGACGCATGATGGGGAACACAGCGCAGCAGGTGGGGACTGTGCAGGAGTGGTGGTAGCCCGAGGGGCTGGAGTGGATGGCTTTTCAGTGGGAGATCATGTGTTTGGTGTGAGCATGGCATGCTTGGCAGGGTATGCCACTGCAACGGCTGCACACATGCGGGTGATGCCTTACGCGTTGTCGTTTACATGTGCTGCCACTCTGCCAACGTCGATCACCACGGTGCACCATGCGCTGGTGGAGTGTGCACAGGTGCAGAAGGGACAGAGTGTGTTGATCCATGCGGGCACTGGTGGCATCGGGCTGACTGCCATTCACTATGCGCAGCAGCTTGGCTGTGAGGTGATTGCCACAGCAGGAGCAACGGGGAAGCATGAATACCTGCGATCCCTGAATGTGACCCGGACGACATCATCGCAGGATGCTGATGTGTTCCATGAGCGTATGCAGGAGTATGGGCCTGTGGATGTGGTTCTGAATAGCCTCTCAGGGGACTTCATTCGGCTGTCGCTTGCAGCCCTGAAACCGGGCGGTCACTTCTGTGAGATTGGCAAGCGTGACATATGGTCAGCATCAGAGGTTGCAGAGGTACGGCCTGACGTGCATTACCACATCATCGCCATTGACACGATGATGGCGGACCACCCGGAGCAATTCCAGCGATTGTTTGAGGATGCGGTACTGTTTGGGCCACCCAAGCTGCCGACGACGGAGTTCCCTATCGAGCAAGCGGTGGAGGCATTCCAGTACATGCGAGAGGCTCAACACATCGGCAAAGTGGTGGTGACGCAACCGATGCTGTTGTGCAGTGAGGCCACCTATCTGATTACTGGTGGCCTTGGGTATGTTGGGCAGTTGGTGGCGAAGGGTCTGATTGAACACGGGGCGCGGAGTGTAGTGCTGCTGTCGTCCAGTAGGTGTGAGCTGCCCAGTGATTGGGAGGGTGCAGTGCGGCCAGCGGTGGTGAAGTGTGACGTGGGCGACCTGAGTCAAGTGCAGGCAGTACTGCAGACGTATGTGAATACGAGAGGCATAGTGCATGCTGCTGGTGTGCTTGCAGACCAAACGCTCAGTGAATTGAGCGTGGAGGCCTTTGAGCCTGTGTACCGACCCAAGGTGCACGGGGCGCGCAACCTCCATGAGTGCACTGCCGGCATGGAGCTGGATTTCTTCGTATTGTGTTCATCGATCGCCAGTGGGTTTGGGAGTGCAGGGCAGGCGAACTATGCGGCAGCAAACGGATGTCTGGATGCACTGGCTCTTGAGAGACAGCAGCAGGGCCTACCTGCGGTGTCTGTACGATGGGGTGCATGGGCAGGGGGTGGCATGGCGGGGGAGTCGACATTGAAGCGGGCAGCACAGATTGGGATACTGCCGCTGGCCCCAGGTGTTGGGGTTCGATCATTGCTGCAACTGATTGGGCATTCACCGTCGGCGGTGGTGACTGTATGCCCTCTGGATCCTCACAAACTGCCGCCGGTTCCATACTTCAGTGCAATGCGAGTGTCTGTTGAGGTGGAGGGTGTGGAGTATGGTTTGAGACCCGGCTGGATGGATCGACTGCGTGCTGTGGATGAGGAAGCGAAGCATGCTGGTATCCGGGCGCAGGTGATGTCTGTGCTGGCAGGTGTAGGAGTGAAGGAGATTGAGGGCACGACGCTTTGGGGCGAGGCAGGACTGGACTCCTTGTCGATGGTGGAGGTGCGGAATGGACTAAGCAGGATACTGGGCAATGCGATGACACTGGGGCATACGGTCCTGTTTGATTACCCCACTTTGGATGCATTGGTGCAGCACCTTGCAAGGACGCTATTCGGGGGAGAGGATACGGTAAGGGCCGTGGCTATGCCTGTGGAGATGCAGCCGATGGCGATAGTGGGGATGGCCTGCCGGTTCCCTGGCAGATGCAACAGCGCTGAGGAGTTCTGGAGGTTCCTGGAGGACAGAGGGGATGGAGCAGGGGAGATCCCATTGACTCGAATGGATTGGAGGAAGAGGTACGATCCTGAACAGAGCGTAGGCAAGTCATACACGAACCGAGGGGCGTTCATTGAAGAAGTGACGATGTTTGACCACAAGCGGTTCAGGATCTCAGCGGCCGAGGCAGTGATGATCATTCCTGAACAGCGGATTGCGCTGGAGACGGTATACCAGGCATTTTGTCAAAGCAATATCAATGTTGAGGAGAGCTCTGGGCTACCGATTGGGACATTCACTGCGGCAGCACCTGCAGACTTTACATCCAGCGAGACTCCAGATGTTCTCTTGAGCCCCTATGCGGCGACTGGGGCTGCCTCGTCCATCACAGCGAACCGGTTGGCGTATGTATTTGGGTTGGTGGGACCCTCTATGACGATTGACACTGCATGTTCGTCCTCGTTGGTGGCAACGGATGCTGCATGCAAGGCCATGTATGCGCATGACTGTGAGGTTGCAGTGGTGGTGGGAGTAAACCTGTTCTTCAATTTCGAGGTGTTCATCAGCTTGTGTGCAGCCGGGATGCTATCCAGGAAAGGCCGATGTGCCACATTCTCGGATGATGCGGATGGGTATTTGCGCGGAGAGGGGTGTGGTGCGGTGGTGCTAAAGCCACTATCGAATGCTTTGGCGGCGAGGGACCAGATGTGGGGCGTGGTGCATGGGACGGCGGTCAACCAGGACGGGCGGACGGCGACACTGACGGCACCCAACGGCCCATCCCAAGAGAGCGTGATCCGGACAGCCATTGAGCGGGCGGGTGTTTTGGCGAATGAGATTGGGTATTTGGAAGCTCATGGTACAGGCACGCCATTGGGAGACCCACAGGAGGTAGGGGCGTTGGCGCATGTGTTCGGAGGCCGGGAGAGCCCGTTAGTTGTGGGTGCGGCCAAGACCAATGTGGGACACTTGGAGGTAGCAGCGGGGATGGTGGGGCTGATCAAGACCGCACTGTGTGTGCAGCATGGGCGAGTGCCACCCAACATCCATTGCAGGGCCATGAATCCCCGAGTGATGGAGTCAGTGGGGCAGTGCCCCATTGTGTTCCCAAGCCGCAGCGACGTGCTGGCGGTGCGGTACGCTGGGGTGTCATCATTTGGGTTCGGGGGCACCAATACGCATGTGGTGATGGGAGTGCCGAGTGAGGGTAGCGTGAGCCCATCGGAGCCTGTGATTGCATGGCAGCGGGAGGTATTCCCATGGCACACAGTAGCACACCCATTGCTGGGTGCCAGCGAGAGGTCTGAGCATGGCTGTGTGTGGACTTGTGCATGGGATGCGGAGATTGTGGAGTATCTGTCAGACCATCGAGTGCGGGATGTGGCAGTGGTGCCAGGGACCTGCTACATGGAGATGGTTGCGGCTGCTGTGGAGGAGATGTTCGGGGATGTGGCGTACGAGTTGGTGGACATACGCTTCCTGAGGTATGCGCTTTTGGATGCGGGGTCACCGCCCACCATGCGGCTGTCGATGAGTGCTGATTCAGCTGAAACGAAAGCATCAGGGGAGCGGGAGATCACCATTGAGTCCATGCGGCCTGGGGACAATGTGTGGGCATTGCATGTGAAGATGCGACTACGTTTACGACAGCCCATGCCCAGCCCCGTTGATGTGCAGGAGACGATTGCCCGCTGTGATGAATGCGTTGAGTGTGGTGAGGCATTCTACGAGACGTTGGGCAATGCCTATCGGGGAGACTTCCGATCGTTAAAGACTGTGTGGCTGGGGCCGAGAGAGTGGATTGGTGAGATTGAGCCGATAGCGGGGCGTAGTGAGGCGCCGACATTCTTACGCACCTGTGCATTGCTGGACTGTGCGACGCATGTGGGCATGGTGCGACTGGATGTAGTGGACCGGATGGCGGGGTTGTATGCTGCTGAGGTTGGGGCATGTTATGTTACAGGGACGCGGCGCAGGGAGCTGCAGAAGTTGTGGGGTCATGTGGAGATGGAGGATGATGGAGAGAGGACAAGGGTCAGTATGTATGATGAGGATGGGAAGATGTTGATGCAGATGACAGGCCTGAAGGGAGGTCAGTTTGCCGTCCACAAAGACACACACGTGTGCACAGACGTTTGGGAACCAGTTACCGTCGCGCCTGAGCTGTACAGCAGTGTGGAAAGGATATGCCCGAAGAATGTGCAGGAGCTGCACTCTGCTGTGCTGACCAGGATGCAGGCCCAGGCCCCATTGTGTGTGATTGTGAGGAATGAGGAGGTGGCAGCATATATGAGGACAGTAAAGGCTGAGTACCCCACGTGGAAGGTGACGTGTGTTGTAGGTAGTGAGGAGGCTGATAGCATTCCGTGTGACGGTGAGAGTGAGGAGTGGAATGTGGTGGGCGAGGTGTGGTCTGTTCGGAGACTGCAGGAAATCAAACTGCCTCCTGTGGTGTGCTCTGTTCATTTGTCAGAGCGTGGGGTGCTGTCGAATCTTCAGATTGTGGAGGCCCAGCGTATAGCACCACCTGCAGGCACTGTGGAGGTGAGGGTGTGTGCAGTTGGACTAAACTTCAGGGATGTGCTGAATGTGCTTGGGATGTATCCTGGGGACCCAGGCCTACCCGGTGGGGATTGTGCAGGAGTAGTAGTAGCAGTAGGCGATGGGGTTACTGAGTTTGCGGTGGGAGATGATGTGTTTGGGATGGCGACGGGATCGTTTGCTGCGTACACCATTGCCGATGTGGCCCACATGCAGAAGAAGCCCTCGGCATTGAGCTTCGCGTGTGCAGCGAGTCTGCCAACGTTGATCACCACGGTGCACCATGCGCTGGTGGAGTGTGCACAGGTGCAGAAGGGACAGAGTGTGTTGATCCATGCGGGCACTGGTGGCATCGGGCTGACTGCCATTCACTATGCGCAGCAGCTTGGCTGTGAGGTGATTGCCACAGCAGGAGCAACGGGGAAGCATGAATACCTGCGATCCCTGAATGTGACCCGGACGACATCATCGCGGGATGCTGATGTGTTCCATGAGCGTATGCAGGAGTATGGGCCTGTGGATGTGGTTCTGAATAGCCTCTCAGGGGACTTCATTCGGCTGTCGCTTGCAGCCCTGAAACCGGGCGGTCACTTCTGTGAGATTGGCAAGCGTGACATATGGTCAGCATCAGAGGTTGCAGAGGTACGGCCTGACGTGCATTACCACATCATCGCCATTGACACGATGATGGCGGACCACCCGGAGCAATTCCAGCGATTGTTTGAGGATGCGGTACTGTTTGGGCCACCCAAGCTGCCGACGACGGAGTTCCCTATCGAGCAAGCGGTGGAGGCATTCCAGTACATGCGAGAGGCTCAACACATCGGCAAAGTGGTGGTGACGCAACCGATGCTGTTGTGCAGTGAGGCCACCTATCTGATTACTGGTGGCCTTGGGTATGTTGGGCAGTTGGTGGCGAAGGGTCTGATTGAACACGGGGCGCGGAGTGTAGTGCTGCTGTCGTCCAGTAGGTGTGAGCTGCCCAGTGATTGGGAGGGTGCAGTGCGGCCAGCGGTGGTGAAGTGTGACGTGGGCGACCTGAGTCAAGTGCAGGCAGTACTGCAGACGTATGTGAATACGAGAGGCATAGTGCATGCTGCTGGTGTGCTTGCAGACCAAACGCTCAGTGAATTGAGCGTGGAGGCCTTTGAGCCTGTGTACCGACCCAAGGTGCACGGGGCGCGCAACCTCCATGAGTGCACTGCCGGCATGGAGCTGGATTTCTTCGTATTGTGTTCATCGATCGCCAGTGGGTTTGGAAGTGCAGGGCAGGCGAACTATGCGGCAGCAAACGGATGTCTGGATGCACTGGCTCTTGAGAGACAGCAGCAGGGCCTACCTGCGGTGTCTGTACGATGGGGTGCATGGGCAGGGGGTGGCATGGCGGGGGAGTCGACATTGAAGCGTGCAGCACAGATTGGGATACTGCCGCTGGCCCCAGGTGTTGGGGTTCGATCATTGCTGCAACTGATTGGGCATTCACCGTCGGCGGTGGTGACTGTATGCCCTCTGGATCCTCACAAACTGCCGCCGGTTCCATACTTCAGTGCAATGCGAGTGTCTGTTGAGGTGGAGGGTGTGGAGGATGGTGTGAGACCCGGCTGGATGGAGGGACTGCGTGCTGTGGATGAGGAAGCGAAGCATGCTGGTATCCGGGCGCAGGTGATGTCTGTGCTGGCAGGTGTAGGAGTGAAGGAGATTGAGGGCACGACGCTTTGGGGCGAGGCAGGACTGGACTCCTTGTCGATGGTGGAGGTGCGGAATGGACTAAGCAGGATACTGGGCAATGCGATGACACTGGGGCATACGGTCCTGTTTGATTACCCCACTTTGGATGCATTGGTGCAGCACCTTGCAAGGACGCTATTCGGGGGAGAGGATACGGTAAGGGCCGTGGCTATGCCTGTGGAGATGCAGCCGATGGCGATAGTGGGGATGGCCTGCCGGTTCCCTGGCAGATGCAACAGCGCTGAGGAGTTCTGGAGGTTCCTGGAGGACAGAGGGGATGGAGCAGGGGAGATCCCATTGACTCGAATGGATTGGAGGAAGAGGTACGATCCTGAACAGAGCGTAGGCAAGTCATACACGAACCGAGGGGCGTTCATTGAAGAAGTGACGATGTTTGACCACAAGCGGTTCAGGATCTCAGCGGCCGAGGCAGTGATGATCATTCCTGAACAGCGGATTGCGCTGGAGACGGTATACCAAGCATTTTGTCAAAGCAATATCAATGTTGAGGAGAGCTCTGGGCTACCGATTGGGACATTCATTGCGGCAGCACCTGCAGACTTTACATCCAGCGAGACTCAAGATGTTCTCTTGAGCCCCTATGCGGCGACTGGGGCTGCCTCGTCCATCACAGCGAACCGGTTGGCGTATGTGTTTGGGTTGGTGGGACCCTCTATGACGATTGACACTGCATGTTCGTCCTCGTTGGTGGCAACGGATGCTGCATGCAAGGCCATGTATGCGCATGATTGTGAGGTGGCCGTGGTGGTGGGAGTAAACCTGTTCTTCAATTTCGAGGTGTTCATCAGCTTGTGTGCAGCCGGGATGCTATCCAGGAAAGGCCGATGTGCCACATTCTCGGATGATGCGGATGGGTATTTGCGCGGAGAGGGGTGTGGTGCGGTGGTGCTAAAGCCACTATCGAATGCTTTGGCGGCGAGGGACCAGATGTGGAGCGTGGTGCATGGGACGGCAGTCAACCAGGACGGGCGGACGGCGACACTGACGGCACCCAACGGCCCATCCCAAGAGAGCGTGATCCGGACAGCCATTGAGCGGGCGGGTGTTTTGGCGAATGAGATTGGGTATTTGGAAGCTCATGGTACAGGCACGCCATTGGGAGACCCACAGGAGGTAGGGGCGTTGGCGCATGTGTTCGGAGGCCGGGAGAGCCCGTTAGTTGTGGGTGCGGCCAAGACCAATGTGGGACACTTGGAGGTAGCAGCGGGGATGGTGGGGCTGATCAAGACCGCACTGTGTGTGCAGCATGGGCGAGTGCCACCCAACATCCATTGCAGGGCCATGAATCCCCGAGTGATGGAGTCAGTGGGGCAGTGCCCCATTGTGTTCCCAAGCCGCAGCGACGTGCTGGCGGTGCGGTACGCTGGGGTGTCATCATTTGGGTTCGGGGGCACCAATACGCATGTGGTGATGGGAGTGCCGAGTGAGGGTAGCGTGAGCCCATCGGAGCCTGTGATTGCATGGCAGCGGGAGGTATTCCCATGGCACACAGTAGCACACCCATTGCTGGGTGCCAGCGAGAGGTCTGAGCATGGCTGTGTGTGGACTTGTGCATGGGATGCGGAGATTGTGGAGTATCTGTCAGACCATCGAGTGCGGGATGTGGCAGTGGTGCCAGGGACCTGCTACATGGAGATGGTTGCGGCTGCTGTGGAGGAGATGTTCGGGGATGTGGCGTACGAGTTGGTGGACATACGCTTCCTGAGGTATGCGCTTTTGGATGCGGGGTCACCGCCCACCATGCGGCTGTCGATGATGGCTGATTCAGCTGAAACGAAAGCATCAGGGGAGCGGGAGATCACCATTGAGTCCATGCGGCCTGGGGACAATGTGTGGGTATTGCATGTGAAGATGCGACTACGTTTACGACAGCCCATGCCCAGCCCCGTTGATGTGCAGGAGACGATTGCCCGCTGTGATGAATGCGTTGAGTGTGGTGAGGCATTCTACGAGACGTTGGGCAATGCCTATCGGGGAGACTTCCGATCGTTAAAGACTGTGTGGCTGGGGCCGAGAGAGTGGATTGGTGAGATTGAGCCGATAGCGGGGCGTAGTGAGGCGCCGACATTCTTACGCACCTGTGCATTGCTGGACTGTGCGACGCATGTGGGCATGGTGCGACTGGATGTAGTGGACCGGATGGCGGGGTTGTATGCTGCTGAGGTTGGGGCATGTTATGTTACAGGGACGCGGCGCAGGGAGCTGCAGAAGTTGTGGGGTCATGTGGAGATGGAGGATGATGGAGAGAGGACAAGGGTCAGTATGTATGATGAGGATGGGAAGATGTTGATGCAGATGACAGGCCTGAAGGGAGGTCAGTTTGCCGTCCACAAAGACACACACGTGTGCACAGACGTTTGGGAACCAGTTACCGTCGCGCCTGAGCTGTACAGCAGTGTGGAAAGGATATGCCCGAAGAATGTGCAGGAGCTGCACTCTGCTGTGCTGACCAGGATGCAGGCCCAGGCCCCATTGTGTGTGATTGTGAGGAATGAGGAGGTGGCAGCATATATGAGGACAGTGAAGGCTGAGTACCCCACGTGGAAGGTGACGTGTGTTGGAGGAGGTGAGGAACCTGACAGCATTCCGTGTGACGGTGAGAGTGAGGAGTGGAATGTGGTGGGCGAGGTGTGGTCTGTTCGGAGACTGCAGGAAGTCAAACTGCCTCCTGTGGTGTGCTCTGTTCATTTGTCAGAGCGTGGGGTGCTGTCGAATCTTCAGATTGTGGAGGCCCAGCGTATAGCACCACCTGCAGGCACTGTGGAGGTGAGGGTGTGTGCAGTTGGACTAAACTTCAGGGATGTGCTGAATGTGCTTGGGATGTATCCTGGGGACCCAGGCCCACCCGGTGGGGATTGTGCAGGAGTAGTAGTAGCAGTAGGCGATGGGGTTACTGAGTTTGCGGTGGGAGATGATGTGTTTGGGATGGCGACGGGATCGTTTGCTGCGTACACCATTGCCGATGTGGCCCACATGCGGAAGAAGCCCTCGGCATTGAGCTTCGCGTGTGCAGCGAGTTTGCCAACGTTAATCACCACGGTGCACCATGCGCTGGTGGAGTGTGCACCGGTGCAGAAGGGACAGAGTGTGTTGATCCATGCGGGCACTGGTGGCATCGGGCTGACTGCCATTCACTATGCGCAGCAGCTTGGCTGTGAGGTGATTGCCACAGCAGGAGCAACGGGAAAGCATGAATACCTGCGATCCCTGAATGTGACCCGGACGACATCATCACGGGATGCTGATGTGTTCCATGAGCGTATGCAGGAGTATGGGCCTGTGGATGTGGTTCTGAATAGCCTCTCAGGGGACTTCATTCGGCTGTCGCTTGCAGCCCTGAAACCGGGCGGTCACTTCTGTGAGATTGGCAAGCGTGACATATGGTCAGCATCAGAGGTTGCAGAGGTACGGCCTGACGTGCATTACCACATCATCGCCATTGACACGATGATGGCGGACCACCCGGAGCAATTCCAGCGATTGTTTGAGGATGCGGTACTGTTTGGGCCACCCAAGCTGCCGACGACGGAGTTCCCTATCGAGCAAGCGGTGGAGGCATTCCAGTACATGCGAGAGGCTCAACACATCGGCAAAGTGGTGGTGACGCAACCGATGCTGTTGTGCAGTGAGGCCACCTATCTGATTACTGGTGGCCTTGGGTATGTTGGGCAGTTGGTGGCGAAGGGTCTGATTGAACACGGGGCGCGGAGTGTAGTGCTGCTGTCGTCCAGTAGGTGTGAGCTGCCCAGTGATTGGGAGGGTGCAGTGCGGCCAGCGGTGGTGAAGTGTGACGTGGGCGACCTGAGTCAAGTGCAGGCAGTACTGCAGACGTATGTGAATACGAGAGGCATAGTGCATGCTGCTGGTGTGCTTGCAGACCAAACGCTCAGTGAATTGAGCGTGGAGGCCTTTGAGCCTGTGTACCGACCCAAGGTGCGCGGGGCGCGCAACCTCCATGAGTGCACTGCCGGCATGGAGCTGGATTTCTTCGTATTGTGTTCATCGATCGCCAGTGGGTTTGGGAGTGCAGGGCAGGCGAACTATGCGGCAGCAAACGGATGTCTGGATGCACTGGCTCTTGAGAGACAGCAGCAGGGCCTACCTGCGGTGTCTGTACGATGGGGTGCATGGGCAGGGGGTGGCATGGCGGGGGAGTCGACATTGAAGCGTGCAGCACAGATTGGGATACTGCCGCTGGCCCCAGGTGTTGGGGTTCGATCATTGCTGCAACTGATTGGGCATTCACCGTCGGCGGTGGTGACTGTATGCCCTCTGGATCCTCACAAACTGCCGCCGGTTCCATACTTCAGTTCAATGCGAGTGTCTGTTGAGGTGGAGGGTGTGGAGGATGGTGTGAGACCCGGCTGGATGGAGGGACTGCGTGCTGTGGATGAGGAAGCGAAGCATGCTGGTATCCGGGCGCAGGTGATGTCTGTGCTGGCAGGTGTAGGAGTGAAGGAGATTGAGGGCACGACGCTTTGGGGCGAGGCAGGACTGGACTCCTTGTCGATGGTGGAGGTGCGGAATGGACTAAGCAGGATACTGGGCAATGCGATGACACTGGGGCATACGGTCCTGTTTGATTACCCCACTTTGGATGCATTGGTGCAGCACCTTGCAAGGACGCTATTCGGGGGAGAGGATACGGTAAGGGCCGTGGCTATGCCTGTGGAGATGCAGCCGATGGCGATAGTGGGGATGGCCTGCCGGTTCCCTGGCAGATGCAACAGCGCTGAGGAGTTCTGGAGGTTCCTGGAGGACAGAGGGGATGGGGCAGGGGAGATCCCATTGACTCGAATGGATTGGAGGAAGAGGTACGATCCTGAACAGAGCGTAGGCAAGTCATACACGAACCGAGGGGCGTTCATTGAAGAAGTGACGATGTTTGACCACAAGCGGTTCAGGATCTCAGCGGCCGAGGCGGTGATGATCATTCCTGAACAGCGGATTGCGCTGGAGACGGTATACCAGGCATTTTGTCAAAGCAATATCAATGTTGAGGAGAGCTCTGGGCTACCGATTGGGACATTCACTGCGGCAGCACCTGCAGAATTTACATCCAGCGAGACTCAAGATTTTCTCTTGAGCCCCTATGCGGCGACTGGGGCTGCCTCGTCCATCACAGCGAACCGGTTGGCGTATGTATTTGGGTTGGTGGGACCCTCTATGACGATTGACACTGCATGTTCGTCCTCGTTGGTGGCAACGGATACTGCATGCAAGGCCATGTATGCGCATGATTGTGAGGTGGCCGTGGTGGTGGGAGTAAACCTGTTCTTCAATTTCGAGGTGTTCATCAGCTTTTGTGCAGCCGGGATGCTATCCAGGAAAGGCCGATGTGCCACATTCTCGGATGATGCGGATGGGTATTTGCGCGGAGAGGGGTGTGGTGCGGTGGTGCTAAAGCCACTATCGAATGCTTTGGCGGCGAGGGACCAGATGTGGGGCGTGGTGCATGGGACGGCGGTCAACCAGGACGGGCGGACGGCGACACTGACGGCACCCAACGGCCCGTCCCAAGAGAGCGTGATCCGGACAGCCATTGAGCGGGCGGGTGTGTTGGCGAATGAGATTGGGTATTTGGAAGCTCATGGTACAGGCACGCCATTGGGAGACCCACAGGAGGTAGGGGCGTTGGCGCATGTGTTCGGAGGCCGGGAGAGCCCGTTAGTTGTGGGTGCGGCCAAGACCAATGTGGGACACTTGGAGGTAGCAGCGGGGATGGTGGGGCTGATCAAGACCGCACTGTGTGTGCAGCATGGGCGAGTGCCACCCAACATCCATTGCAGGGCCATGAATCCCCGAGTGATGGAGTCAGTGGGGCAGTGCCCCATTGTGTTCCCAAGCCGCAGCGACGTGCTGGCGGTGCGGTACGCTGGGGTGTCATCATTTGGGTTCGGGGGCACCAATACGCATGTGGTGATGGGAGTGCCGAGTGAGGGTAGCGTGAGCCCATCGGAGCCTGTGATTGCATGGCAGCGGGAGGTATTCCCATGGCACACAGTAGCACACCCATTGCTGGGTGCCAGCGAGAGGTCTGAGCATGGCTGTGTGTGGACTTGTGCATGGGATGCGGAGATTGTGGAGTATCTGTCAGACCATCGAGTGCGGGATGTGGCAGTGGTGCCAGGGACCTGCTACATGGAGATGGTTGCGGCTGCTGTGGAGGAGATGTTCGGGGATGTGGCGTACGAGTTGGTGGACATACGCTTCCTGAGGTATGCGCTTTTGGATGCGGGGTCACCGCCCACCATGCGGCTGTCGATGAGTGCTGATTCAACTGAAACGAAAGCATCAGGGGAGCGGGAGATCACCATTGAGTCCACGCGGCCTGGGGACAATGTGTGGGTATTGCATGTGAAGATGCGACTACGTTTACGACAGCCCATGCCCAGCCCCGTTGATGTGCAGGAGACGATTGCCCGCTGTGATGAATGCGTTGAGTGTGGTGAGGCATTCTACGAGACGTTGGGCAATGCCTATCGGGGAGACTTCCGATCGTTAAAGACTGTGTGGCTGGGGCCGAGAGAGTGGATTGGTGAGATTGAGCCGATAGCGGGGCGTAGTGAGGCGCCGACATTCTTACGCACCTGTGCATTGCTGGACTGTGCGACGCATGTGGGCATGGTGCGACTGGATGTAGTGGACCGGATGGCGGGGTTGTATGCTGCTGAGGTTGGGGCATGTTATGTTACAGGGACGCGGCGCAGGGAGCTGCAGAAGTTGTGGGGTCATGTGGAGATGGAGGATGATGGAGAGAGGACAAGGGTCAGTATGTATGATGAGGATGGGAAGATGTTGATGCAGATGACAGGCCTGAAGGGAGGTCAGTTTGCCGTCCACAAAGACACACACGTGTGCACAGACGTTTGGGAACCAGTTACCGTCGCGCCTGAGCTGTACAGCAGTGTGGAAAGGATATGCCCGAAGAATGTGCAGGAGCTGCACTCTGCTGTGCTGACCAGGATGCAGGCCCAGGCCCCATTGTGTGTGATTGTGAGGAATGAGGAGGTGGCAGCATATATGAGGACAGTGAAGGCTGAGTACCCCACGTGGAAGGTGACGTGTGTTGGAGGAGGTGAGGAACCTGACAGCATTCCGTGTGACGGTGAGAGTGAGGAGTGGAATGTGGTGGGCGAAGTGTGGTCTGTTCGGAGACTGCAGGAAGTCAAACTGCCTCCTGTGGTATGCTCTGTTCATTTGTCAGAGCGTGGGGTGCTGTCGAATCTTCAGATTGTGGAGGCCCAGCGTATAGCACCACCTGCAGGCACTGTGGAGGTGAGGGTGTGTGCCGTGATAGTGGACCCCCATATTCTCGCCCACGGTCTTTGCACACGTGCTGCGGATTGTGCAGGAGTAGTAGTAGCAGTAGGCGATGGGGTTACTGAGTTTGCGGTGGGAGATGATGTGTTTGGGATGGCGACGGGATCGTTTGCTGCGTACACCATTGCCGATGTAGCCCACGTCCGGAAGAAGCCCTCGGCATTGAGCTTCGCGTGCGCAGCGAGTCTGCCAACGTCGATCACCACGGTGCACCATGCGCTGGTGGAGTGTGCACCGGTGCAGAAGGGACAGAGTGTGTTGATCCATGCGGGCACTGGTGGCATCGGGCTGACTGCCATTCACTATGCGCAGCAGCTTGGCTGTGAGGTGATTGCCACAGCAGGAGCAACGGGGAAGCATGAATACCTGCGATCCCTGAATGTGACCCGGACGACATCATCGCAGGATGCTGATGTGTTCCATGAGCGTATGCAGGAGTATGGGCCTGTGGATGTGGTTCTGAATAGCCTCTCAGGGGACTTCATTCGGCTGTCGCTTGCAGCCCTGAAACCGGGCGGTCACTTCTGTGAGATTGGCAAGCGTGACATATGGTCAGCATCAGAGGTTGCAGAGGTACGGCCTGACGTGCATTACCACATCATCGCCATTGACACGATGATGGCAGACCATCCGGAGCAATTCCAGCGATTGTTTGAGGATGCGGTACTGTTTGGGCCACCCAAGCTGCCGACGACGGAGTTCCCTATCGAGCAAGCGGTGGAGGCATTCCAGTACATGCGAGAGGCTCAACACATCGGCAAAGTGGTGGTGACGCAACCGATGCTGTTGTGCAGTGAGGCCACCTATCTGATTACTGGTGGCCTTGGGTATGTTGGGCAGTTGGTGGCGAAGGGTCTGATTGAACACGGGGCGCGGAGTGTAGTGCTGCTGTCGTCCAGTAGGTGTGAGCTGCCCAGTGATTGGGAGGGTGCAGTGCGGCCAGCGGTGGTGAAGTGTGACGTGGGCGACCTGAGTCAAGTGCAGGCAGTACTGCAGACGTATGTGAATACGAGAGGCATAGTGCATGCTGCTGGTGTGCTTGCAGACCAAACGCTCAGTGAATTGAGCGTGGAGGCCTTTGAGCCTGTGTACCGACCCAAGGTGCACGGGGCGCGCAACCTCCATGAGTGCACTGCCGGCATGGAGCTGGATTTCTTCGTATTGTGTTCATCGATCGCCAGTGGGTTTGGGAGTGCAGGGCAGGCGAACTATGCGGCAGCAAACGGATGTCTGGATGCACTGGCTCTTGAGAGACAGCAGCAGGGCCTACCTGCGGTGTCTGTACGATGGGGTGCATGGGCAGGGGGTGGCATGGCCAAAGCCACCGCTGTGCAGCGCGCATCGCAGATTGGGATACTGCCGCTTGACCCAACCACCGGGATCCGCGCCTTGATCCAGTTGCTACGCAGGTCCCCCTCAGCCGTAGTCACAGTTTGCCCTCTGGATCCCCGCAAACTGCCGCCGGTTCCATATTTCAGTGCACTCCGTGTTTCCGAGCCCGAGGCTGCGGCCGCTCGCCCCGCGCCTGACTGGCTGGAGGCGCTTCGCTCCGCCGATGCGGGCGCACGCCGCCAGTCCATCCGCGCCTATGTCGCCATGGTGTTCGGCCGGACAGGCTTCGAAGGGCTGGACGGCACCACACCCTTTGTCGAGGCCGGCATGGACTCGCTGGCAATGGTTGACATTAGGAACGCCCTCAACTTGGCGTTCGGGCCCAGTGCGCAGCTATCGGGCACCGTCCTTTTCGACTACCCCACGCTCGACGCCCTGCTCGAGCACATTGAGGCCACACTGTTCCCGGAAGGGGGGCTGGACAAAGCCACAGTGGCAATGATTGCGGAGCCCAGTGCCAAGGAAGCGGCAGCCCCGGCGCCGGAGCCTGCCCCCAGTGCGGACGATGCCCCTGTGGCACGCTTCAAGGACCTGGACTCTGTCCCTGAGGAGGCGTACCAGTTCGCCGCCGCCACCGAGTACAAGGCCTCGCAGGCCGGGCTTGCCGCGCTGGAGGCCATGGGGCGGCCGATCTTCTTCCGGAGCCACGAGACTGTGTCCAAGAGCACGGCAATTGTGGATGGGCAGGTGCTGTCCTTCTCCTCGGGGCCTGTCCTATAATCCCCGTCCCACCCTGATCCCACAGTTCTGACCCCTCCATCCAAACCTGCCCCCGCCAGCCATTTGCTTAGTGGCACCTGCCCCCCCAAAGATTTATTCCCTATAATCAGCCTCCAATGTTGGACCCTCTCACAAGACCCAGAAATTCCGGAACCTTGCTGGAACACTATTCCGAAACAAGGAAAATATGGGAAAATGGGGGGAAATGGGTCAAGATGTGTCATTTTTGGAAAACTGAGTGGGAAAATGGTGATAAACCACCCCCAAAAAGGTGGAAAACAGTGGAAAACAGCACGGGGGGGGGGGGGGGGGTCACCGGGCCCGGGTCCTTGAAGCCGACCCCCCCCATGGCTTCTTGCCAACCCCCCCCCCCCTGGAAATTGGGAGGAAAATGCTGGACCATCGGCGCCAAAGGTGCCGTAAGCAAATTTTGCTTGATGTGGCAAAGGGTAAAAAAAATGTGTTTTCACCCCATGTGTCTATACTCAATATACTCGGAATTTTTAGGAGAATTCAAAAGTGGACAAAAACTCGCATTTTTCAATTAGCGCAAAATCAGTATCCAACCTCTGAGCACCATTTTCAAGAGATGGCCACTACCCTAGTTGGTGGAACACTGCACCTGCAATTGGAGATTCATCCGTTCAATTCCTGGTGCTGACGAAGGTGGGCCATTAGATTAGGGGAATATGGTGGTATGGGGCTGGACCTGTTCCCCCCCCCCCCTTTTTTTTCCATGCCTCCTCATGAATCTAATTTTCCAACGCAGGGGTTATGTAGCCACTTCTGATTTTGTCCCCTTTGTTGGGGATCCCCGAGAACGCAGGGGTTATGCAGCAATTCCGCCCACTTTTGGGCCCCCGAGAAGGCAGGGGTGATGTAGCCAATTCTGATTTTGTCCCCTTTGCAATAGCAATAGTGGCCGGGAATTGACTCGGAGGTGCTATGCCTTTAAACAAAAGTACCACCTACCATGCCCCCCCCCCCCCCCCAGTGGGCGCCGCCAGCTGCAGACGAGAACACAAGACCATGGCTTCTTGCCAAAACCCCCCCCCACCCTGTTTCAAAATTTTTTGCCCCAACATGCATACCTCAAAGTGATCAGCGCAATGAGGCGGTCATTTTAAGCCATATAGGCTGGGGTCCGGGAGCCCCCCCCCCCCCCCCTCCCAGCTTGCCCCCAGACCCCCCCCCCCCCACACCCCACCCTGAAAGTGGTCCGAATGTGGGAAGGAGTCGGCGTATGGCACGTTGCTACGCCCCCCCCCCCCCCCGGTGCTTTTCAGTGCTGATGGGACACAGGGGGTGGGTATAATGGGCGATGATCGGAGGAAAAGGGGGGGGAAATGGGGGGAAATGGGGGAAAGTGGGAGGAAATGGGGAAAAGTGGGGAAGAATAGGGCAGAAGTTGGGGATATGAGGGGGGCATGAAGGGTTTGCGCGCAGTCCATGGGTCACCTTTCACAGTGTTGCCTCTTTTCTCCCGTGGAACATGTGCACCCATACAAAGGGTGCGTTGCATTCCGCTGAAGGTTGTTCGCGACCCACAGAAGGGTTGGGTATCCGCTGGCCGGCTCTCCAAATTTCCCCTTGTCTCCACATTTCCCCCCATTTCCCACCACTTTTCCGCATTTTCCCCCATTTCCCCCCATTTTCCCTATTTTCCCATTCTTCCTCGGGAACCTTGCTGCCGGCTGTGTCAGGAATTTCTGGGCCTTGCCTTCAATAAACTTCATTTTCCCCCCGAAGAAAGGTTTTGTATTGTGGGTGGGTCGGCTGCGGTTAGCCGGGCCCCCAGATGACATCCCCCTCCCCCTGCCCCCGGGGTCCGCAGTGGCAGTGGTGTCCCCAGCCTGCCCCAGCCCACACACCCTCTACCCCCATCCTGCCCTCTTGCCCACACCCCCTCTACCCCATCCTGCCCTCTCGGCTGCACCTGCTATCCCCCTTGCCACCTCCACCCTCCATGTCGCAGGAGGTCATCACCTACGCCATGTTTAACTACATCGACATGTCCGGCGATCCCTATGTCACAGAGGAGACGAAGAGGGCCACAGAGCTGTACGGGTCATCGGCATCCGCGAGCCGCATCGCCGGCGGTGAAAGGCCCATCCACGCGGAACTGGAGCAAGCCATATCGGATCTGCTGGGCGTAGAAGACTGCATGTTGATGCTGTCAGGTGTCGTAGTACAGGGGTTGGGTGCAATGGAAATCCGCCCCCCTCCGAACCAGGGGATTGCCTCGTGGGCCACCGCGGTGGAGGGGGCGGGTGGAGGATCGGAGGGCACCAACAAGTGTGTGTACATGGCCTCCATTTTCCGGTAATTCTGTTTTCCCCCTGTGGAAATGTTTTCTGGTCTCGTGGGCGGGTGGGTCGGCTGAACTCCTAAGAAGCCCGGAATACCCCCTGTATGGAGGCTTGAGGGTTGCACGTAGTAAAAAGCAAACGCGCAGGCTCAGCAAAACAAAATCCTCAGCAGTGGCACCAGAGGTGCCTTTCGGTGTGGAAAAAGATGTGCACCTTGGGATCGGAGGAGCACTGTCCGTGCAAGCCGGCGTCTCGCCTCCGCCACTGGCCCCCACGTCTTGAATGACCACCGCCAAGTCCACACCACAAAGTCGCACCCACCCGGGCGGTCCTAGAGAACTTGCTCCTCAGCCCTCCACGCTTGGGCACGATGCCTCCGTCGCTCGGCACACGCCCTTCACTATTACACCCCCCCCTCAAGCATGAAGCAATCCCAAATGCAAAGCCGATGGTGGGCTTCATTGTCATATCTGGCCAATGCCAATATCAGGCCTGTATGACACATGGTGGCAGCCCCCCCCCCCCCCCCCGCCTCCCCCCCTCCCCCGGGTGTTTCGCAGAGCAGTGAAACAGGGTCAGTCCGGGGGCTGCATTGGCACAATCTAGCATGGGAAAGGAAGGGTGAGTAGGGAGGTAAGGACAGGCCAGGCAGCAGCACGTCACAGCACAGCACAGCACAGCACAGCACAGCACAGCACAGCACCGCACCGCACCGCACCGCACCGCACCGCAGCACAGCACAGCACAGCACAGCACAGCACAGCACAGCACCGCACCGCACCACACCGCCACCGCCACCGCACCGCACCGCGCACCGCACCGCGACCGCACCGCACCGCACCGCGCCGCGCCGCGCCGCGCACCGCACCGCACCGCACCGCGCAGCGCAGCGCAGCGCAGCGCAGAGCACAGAGCACAGAGCACAGAGCACCGAGCACCGATCACCGAGCACCGAGCACCGAGCACCGAGCACCGCACCGCAGCGCAGCGCACCGCACAGCACCGCACAGCACAGCACAGCACAGCACAGCACCGCACCGCACCGCACAGCACACAGCACACAGCACAGCACAGCACAGCACAGCACAGCAGAGCACAGCAGAGCACAGCACAGCACAGCACCGCACCGCACCGCACCGCACCGCACCGCACCGCACCGCACCGCACCGCACAGCACAGCACAGCACAGCACAGCTCAGCAGAGCACAGCACAGCACAGCACACAGCACAGCACACAGCACAGCACATAGCACCGCACCGCACCGCACCGCACCGCACCGCACCGTACCGCACCGCACCGCACCGCACAGCACAGCACAGCACAGCACAGCACAGCACAGCACAGCACAGCACAGCACAGCACAGCACAGCACAGCACAGCACAGCACAGCACAGCACAGCACAGCACAGCACAGCACAGCACAGCACAGCACACAGCACAGCACAGCACAGCACAACACAGCACACAGCACCGCACACAGCACCGCACCGCACCGCACCGCACAGCACAGCACAGCACAGCACAGCACAGCACAGCACAGCACAGCGCAGCGCAGCGCAGCGCACAGCACAGCACAGCACAGCACAGCACAGCACAGCACAGCACAGCACAGCACAGCACAGCACAGCAGAGCACAGCACAGGACAGGACAGCACAGCACACAGCACACAGCACACAGCACACCGCACCGCACCGCACCGCACCGCACCGCACCGCACAGCACAGCACAGCACAGCAGAGCACAGCACAGCACAGCGGAGCACAGCACAGCACAGCACAGCACAGCACAGCACAGCACAGCACAGCACACAGCACAGCACAGCACAGCGCACAGCACAGCACACAGCACACCGCACCGCACCGCACCGCACCGCACCGCACCGCACCGCACCGCACAGCACAGCACAGCACAGCACAGCACACAGCACAGCACAGCACAGCACAGCACACAGCACAGCACACAGCACCGCACCGCACCGCACCGCACCGCACCGCACCGCACAGCACAGCACAGCGCAGCGCAGCGCAGCGCAGCGCACAGCACAGCACAGCACAGCACAGCACAGCACAGCACAGCACAGCACAGCACAGCACAGCACAGCACAGCACACAGCACAGCACAGCACAGCACACAGCACACAGCACACAGCACACAGCACACAGCACACAGCACACAGCACACAGCACACAGCACACAGCACACAGCACCGCACCGCACCGCACCGCACCGCACCGCACCGCACCGCACCGCACAGCGCAGCGCAGCGCAGCGCACAGCACAGCACATCACAGCACAGCACAGCACAGCACAGCAGAGCACAGCACAGCACAGCACAGCACAGCACAGCAGAGCAGAGCACAGCACAGCACAGGACAGCTCGTGGAGGTTCACTCCCAGCCAGCGTACCCCGCCTATTACCTGCGGGAGCCGCGGTATGGGCTTCCCCCGCCGCCCTCACCGCTCCCGACAGTACCGCCCCCGGACCACCGTGACCTGGAGTTGGCCTACCTACGGGGCCACGTGGCAGGCCTGGACCGCCGCACCGAGGGGCCTCCGCCCCCTAAGGAGGCGGCGCAGAGGGCGCCCCCGGCGCCGCAGGGCCCTGCCCCCGACGCGGTCGGCGAGGCGACGCCGGCACTGCTGCTGGCACCGGCGAGGGAGACGGAGCCAAGGCAGGACCGCCGGCCCCCGGCACCTACGGAGCCAAGGCAGGACCGCCGGCCCCCGGCACCTACGGAGCCGCCACGCCGGCCCCAGGGCGCAACCTACCGGAGGTCCCGCTCCCCCAGACGGGACCTACGCGACGATCGCCGAGACCACGGCCGTACAAGCCCCGGTAGAGGAGGCCGCACGGCCTACCGCCGGCCCTACCGCTCCCCAGAGCGGTACTACCAGCGCCGGTCCGAGGAGCGCCCCTCCGAGCGCCGAGCCCCCGCCGCTAGAAGTGGAGACCGTACCCCCGACCGCCGGGATTACCGCTCCCGTCGTAGCCCGCCCGGATCGGCCCCCGGGCCGAGCCGGGAGCGACGAGGCCCCGACGACCGGCGCCGGTACCGCTCCCCCAGCCCGGATACCCCTAGGCGCCTGAGGTATGATGCGCCAGATACGGGGCGCCGGCCGCAGTGGGAGCCCCGTACGGCTCCCGACGCCCAACCCCCGCATGTCCCACATGTCCCGAGGGACAAGCCCCCGCGCAAGCGGCAGCGCCATAACAAAGAGGGCGGACGGCCTGCGGCGCAGTCGCCCGCGGGCACCCGGCACAGGCTACCGGTGCACGCTCTGACGGGGACCCAAACGCCGCCGGGCCTCCTGGCCCCCTGTGCACAGCAGGCACGACTGCCACAGGACGGCGCCCCCCGCACGCCCCAGAAGCACCGTACCGGTGTCACGCAGACCACCCCGGGCCTCCGGGGCCCGGGCTACGCCTCCCCGAGCGGGGCAATGAAAGCCCCCCAGCAGCCCCGCGCCGCGGACCCGCCGACCGTCCTGCACATCCGGCGCCTCCCCACAGGATGGTCCCGCCGTCACCTGGCGGACCGTTTCATGTGGCTGGATGGGGCGGAGGGGGTGGCGGAGGAATTTTATGGAGGAGAAAACCACGGGTACCTGACCTTCCGCGCCCACACGCAGGCGCTCGCGGCGTGTGCGGTAGTCAGCGCTGCCCTGGGTACGGTAGCGCCCCCGCCCGGCCGCCTGCCGGCGGCAGTCCACTGTGTCGACCGCGGTGTCATCCGGGACCTCACCGTGCACACACAGCGAGACGCCCCGGGCGAGGAGCGGCACGACATGCCGTCCGCCGGGGCTGCCCCCCCGCACATGGACCGCCCCTCCCTCACCGAGGATGACGTCCGGCGCCTCATAGCCGATGCCGTGGGCGGAACGCGGCAGGTGGTACATCCGCGGCCGCAGGAGCCCGCCCGGGCGCCTACAGCCGACGCGGTCGGTGGCGCCGGCCGCCCCCTACCCCGAGGCCCCACTCCGGCGCAACAGGCTCCCATCTCCCGGGAAAGAGGCCCAGCGTTGCCCAGGGACGGGGCAGCCCCTGAGCGAAGCCCAGAGGCCACCGCGGCTCGGGTGAGCCCGCCTGCGCGGCCGCGAGCCGCAGCCAAAGGCCGTACCAGCCAGCTTAGCCGCGCCTAGTGACCCCGGCCAACCGGCTGCCGGGCATGCCAGCGCAGGGCCCCCCCGGCCCGGCCCCTCGGATGTGGCAGCTGAAAGCGTGTCCCAGGACCTCTTGGGCGCGGATTGCCGGGAGGAGGGCCATCAGCAAGCCCTCGCCAGCGCCCCAGGGGCCCCTGCGGCCCGCCCCCAGACGCCCGCTGGCAACCCCAAGACCGCCCAGGCCCACGACGGTGCTGAGGCCTCAGCTCCCCCGACGGAGGGCCACCCCCCGGAGGGACCCGCCCTGGATTGGTGTACAGTCTGTCGCTTCTGGCGCCCCAGCCCATGCGACCAGTGCCCCCCGCAGGGAGCCCCCCAGGAGGAAGACGAGGCTGCGGAGCAGGCCCCGGAAGGAGAACGGGAGCTAAGGCCCCGTGAGACCTCGCCCGCTCTCGGAACTCCCGCTTCGCACGCGGCGGATGACCCTCCGCCCCCCCCCATCGATGTGGATGCGTCCCAGGGCACGGCCACCCAGCTGGCTGGCCTCCTGGATGATGAAGCGGGCGCCCTCAGCCCGCTGGAGCCCCTACCGCCGGCGGTAGAGTTGGATGACGACCTTGCACCGCCGGCAGCCGGCCGCGCCGACAGCCCGCCGGGCGAGCTGGGCCCGCACGAGTCCCGCCTGGCGGCGCTCATCGCCGATACTGCCCTGGAGGAGGCGAACCCCTGCAAGGCCCTGGACGTTGCTGTCTTCCTGGACAGCGAACGCCTGTCGGCGGTGGGACGCCGCATGCGGGCGGCGGGCCAGGACACCACCCCCGTCCCCGGCCCCCATTCCCCGGAGGGAGACGGCCCCCCTCCCCTCCTGGCCCAGTATGCAAAGAGGACCCGCGAGCTGCTCCAGCTCGTGGGCTATACCCTGGGGGTCCCCTCCTTCTCCCTCTCCAGCTGGGAGGGAGATGCCATCCCGGCTCCTCACCCGCCGGGACTTGGGATCACGGTGTATTACGTGATCGAGGGGAGGGTGCAGCTCCGCCTCCCCGCCCCCGAGGGCGGCACGCGCCCAGGGTGGTGGCTCCAGGCCATGGCATATGCGTATGCCTGGTCTGCCCCACCCCCGCCTCGGGCGGTCCCCCCGGATACCAGGGCCCTGGTGCTGATATGCCAGTGCCCGGTACATGTCCCCCGGGGCGCGCCGGCCACCGCTCCCCCCCCGGTCCAAATCTGCGTCAAGCGCGGGGACCGGTACACCCCAGTCGACACGGCGAGCATGGACCTCGGGGACCACAAGGCCACCCTCACCCCACCCGGAGGCAACCCCCTGGCCATCGCTACGCCCATGGTGGCCAGGGCCACCTACGACAGGGCTCGGGGGGGACTCGTCGTCGTCCCCTCGGCCCTGGGGGCCCAGCAGCTCCGCGACGCCGACTGGAAGGGATGGAGCGCCTCGTGGGTCAGCTACGCCCGGGCCCTCCAGCCGGCCAAGCCGGTCGGCTTCAAGGTCCTGGGGGCGCAGGCCCCGGCCCTGCGAGACTGGGTGCTCCCCAGGCTCACGGGCGAACGGCCAGCGGGGACTCCCTCCCTGACCACGGTGTTTGGCCTCATCGGGCGTGACCTGCGGGCAGCCCAGGAGGCAGCTGGCGGCTCGGCCACACACGCCGACCCCCAGGGCGGACCCACTTCCTCAGAGCCGGACCCGGAGCCGGAGCACCCCACTCCCCCGCAGTCCCAGAATTGAGGGCACCCCGGAGGACGTGCACGCTGTGGGGTACCTGTGGCTCAATGTCCGGGGCCGGTACCTCCGGCAACGCCTCCTGGCGCAAGCCCTACACATGGCAGCGCGCCGCCCTACCCTCCTCGTCCTGGCTGAGGCCCAGTCCCGGGCAGGCCCCGAGGACCCCCCCTTCCAGGACTACGCCCGTCACGTCGTGCTCCCCGCCCACGGCAAGACAGGGGCGGGCCTGGAAGTATACGTCCGCACCGGGACAACCACCCGGGCTTCCCTCCTCTGGGGCGCGGAGGATGCCAACGCCCTCCTCATGGAGGTCCTCACCCCGTGGGGTCGGCATCATGTGCTGGCAGCCCATGCCCCCCAGATCAGCATAGGCGTGGAGCCTTACGTGAGATGGTGGGCCGCCGTCTGGAGGGAGGTCACCTGCCTGGTCGACCCGACGACCGTCCTGGTTGTCGCGGACACCAACTCGGCGGCCCGACCGGCAGATAGAGGGACCCCGCGCCCCGAGGACACGGGCTACCGCACGTTCCTGAGGGCCTTCAACCTCAGGGACTTGGTGGACCTTCACCCGGTCCCGCAGGACACATACTCCTGCTTCCAGGGAGCCGCGCGCTCCCGCATCGACACGGTCGCCTGCCACAGCGAAGCGCAGTTCACCATCGCCTCGTACCACTACTGGGCGAGCACCCTCCTCTCGGACCACCACGTCCCCCTCCTTCTCACCATCGCCTTCCCGGTGAACCGGCTGGACAAGCCCAGCCCCCATACGGTCTCCCGCACCCCGGAGTACCACCTGGGCCCAGTGGCCCTGTCCCCGGCCGACACGGCCGATTTCCACAACTCAGTACTCCGCAGGAGAGCCGTGGACCCCCAGCTCGCACCGATTCGGTGGCTGAAAGGCCTGCAAAGGGCCATCTACGACTGGGCCCACGCCACGGGCAGGGTCCGAGCCCTCCGCTTCCGGCAGTACCGCCTCAAGACGCGCCCGGCGGAGCGAGCTCCCCCCTCGCGGGCTCCCCAGCAGCCCTTCCCAGCGCGCAGCATGCTCCCCACGGTGGGGCGTTTTACAGTGATGGCCCAGAGCATATTGGGCACCTCGGTGACGGCGGGGCACGCCCTCAAGCGGAGCCTCGTGGCCTTGGGAGAGGCCCAGCGCCAGCAGAGCCTCCGGGGGGTGAAACGCAGGGCCCTCCGACGCAAGCAGGAGACCCTCAACTTGAAACGCACCCCAGAGCAGTGGAGGGAGGTGCAGCGTTGTAGTAGGGGCCCCCCGCGCGATGTCTCGGAAATCCCCCTGGACAGCAAGGCGCTCCTCAACCCCAGGGAGACGTTGTCTGCCCTGTACTTGAGCCGCCTACGGCTCCAGGGCCATAGCTACCGCATCCGAGATGACCCCGACCGATGGGCCCACTTCCAGAGGTACCTGGGGCTCCTGCCGCAGCATGCCCCGCCAGCCCGCGGCGACTATGTCCAGCCCCGCCACCTCTGGGAGGTGCAATCGGGGAAGGCCCGCGGCCCCGACCTCCGCCTACCCGAAGCGGACGTCTGCATCGATATATCTTGGTACCGACACCTGACGGAGGCGGACCAGAAGACCCTGTGCACCGTGGTGCGCAGCCCGCCAGTCAGCCGCACGGTGGGCAGGCGGGGGCGGGTTACCCTGCTCCTAAAAAACCCGGACCAGCCGGTCCAGGAGGCGAACCTCCGGGGGATAACCATCTCCTCCCACGTCTCCAAACTCGAGCCCACGGCCTTCTATGCCGTGGCGACAGCCGTCTACGAGCGGGCCCTGGGAGGCCCCTGCCTAGTGGGGGGCATGCGGGGTATATCCCTCCAGGAGGTCGTCCGCACGGTGCACATGAAGCTGGACCTGGCCAGGCTTCAGAACCGAATAGTGGACGTCCTGATCACGGATCTCGCGAAATTCTTCGACGTCATCGCGCAGGACATTCACCCTATAGTGGGAGCCCGGGTGGGCCTGGGAGAGGCCGACCACCTCGCCACCCATACCGAGGGTTTCTCCTACACCCTGCCCTTGGGCCCCTGGCAGTCCCACACCCTGACGCAACTCCTGGGTACCCCCCAGGGTACCGTCCAGGGGGTCCATGCGGGGGCGACGGCGGCGCTCCCTTTCTTGCGATACATGGACATCGCATACCGGTCCTCGGCGGTAGAGCCCTTCCGCTTCCCGGGACTCATGTGGGTGGACGACACGATCGTCCTCTTGGAGCGGGGCGATTCCCACCCCATACAGGGGGTCCTGTTGGATCAGCGGGTATACTACCAGGGAATCCTGCAGGTGGACGTCCCTGACCGCAAGATCCAGCACGGCTCCACGTCAGACCCACGGCCCCTACGGTCGCCTACGCCAGCAGCCGTGGCCCGCCACCTGGGCCGCGCGTGGGTGACGTGTACCCCAGACCAGCGGCGGGAGGCGCTGGCAGGGGCCCCGGAGATACAGCCCTCCAGGGTCCTCTGATATATGGGAACCGACATTTACCTCCAGGGGGCGCCTACGGCCCCCCGCAACCTGCCGGAGGTTAGGGCGGAGCTCTGGACACAGCTCCGCCCCCAGCGGCTCTCCCCGGACGCGGCCATGATGGTACTCATGGCCAAGCTCCCGAGCAAGCTGCTCCCCCTGGCCAGCGTGTACCGCCCCACGGCCAAGGTACACGCGGCAAACGATGCCCTCATGGTGCGAGCATACAAGCACGTGACGGGCATCTCCCGCCACGCTCATACCGACGCGCTCTGGGGACCCTGGGAGCATGGGTGCCAGGGTCTCACTCGGTCAGAGCACTCGTGGCAGGCGGCGGTGGTTCGAGAGTGGGTTCGGCAGGGGGCCTGGGCCAAGCAGGAGTTCCGGGACTCCGAGGCCTACTCCCTGCAAACGCACCAGGCGCTCAGGGGGGGCTGCCCGGCGGTGCTTACCCCGGGGCAGTACACGCATCACCCCAAGTGCCCCCACCTCATAGCCACGCTGCAGCGGGTCGTGGATGAGGTGGCCATGCCCATGTGGATGCCAGGCCAGTGCTCAGGGACCACCCCCATCCTGGTCCGCGGTCCCGGTGGGCCGCGATCGGCGGCAGCGGCGGCCCCTGCCCCCCGGGTGGAGGTGTACACGACTCAGTATGGCGCCGTCGCGCAGGTGGTCGTCCCCCCGACGGTGTACGAAACGGTGCAGGCCCTGGGCTACCATCACCTCGGCGACCTCTACACAGAGAATCACCAGGTGCTACCGGAGCGGGCCCTGAAGAGACGAGCGCCAGCCCGCAAGGGGATCCCGGGGCTACGAGCGTGGCTGGCCCGCCACGCTGCGGTACTGGTCCCGCTCCTGAGGGAACCCACGCCGCGCTGGCAAGCGGCGCCCAAGGACTGGATCCCGAGGGCCGTGCCCACCTATCAGGCGGAAGTCATAGTGGGGGGCCGGGCGGCCAAAACCACCCGAATGGAGACGATATACCATAGGGGGCAGCCCCTCCGGATGACCGCGGCCCTGCAGGACACCATGGAGACCGCGGGTTGGGCGCCAGATCCCCAGGTGTGCCAGCAGCCCCCGGGCACCCTGCCCAGCGACACCAGGCTCCACCGCCTCCTGGTGGCCCTCCTGGATATCCAAGTGCAGGTGGATGCGCCACTGCACGCCCAGCTGTGGGGCGACCACCGGCAGGAGTCCCTAGCCCAGCTCCAGCGCACTGGGGTCAGGGCGCCCACCGTCGTGTGGACGACAGCCCCCCCGACTGCCGCCTACTGGAACTGGGCCAGCACATCGCAGGCCCCTCTCGTGACGGTCACCTTGACGCTGCCGCCGTTTCCGTGGATCGCCATAGCCCCGGCGGCGGTGGCGCGCTTCCAATATCCAGCGGAGTGCATGGCGCACAAATGCCCGGGGCACCAGCACAAGGGGCCCCTCTATTACTCCCTCGATACGGTGGGGACAGTGCCAGCGGAGCTACACCAGGCCCTGCGCACCCACCTCAGGGAGCACCATGGGGACATGGCCCTCCTGGCGCCCCACGGCCGGGCGACCGACCCCCCGCGAGTGTTGGCCCCAGAGACTCGCCCGGGCGTCTGGTTCCATGACCTGCCTGCGCTGGCGACCCTCCGAGGCAGTGTCGTGGCGGTGGATGCAGGGGCCACGCAGGCGGGTATGGCCATGGCCGGGGTCGTCCAGAGCGGGCCTGGGGAGTATCAGGCCCAGGTGGCCTCAGGAGTGGGCACCTCCCAGGAGGGGGAGGCGATGGCCCTCCTCTCGTATGCCCGCCGGCTGGCGACACAGCAGGGGGTTTACTGGCTGGTGCCGGACTCGGAGGCAGCAGTGGGGGCCCTCTGCACGTACCAGGAAGGAGGGCACTGCGGAGATGGCATCCACCACCTCTACGCCACTGTCCTGGGGGGGCAGCGCCTCTCCCCGAGGTCTGCCATCAATGTGGTGACCACACCATCGCACTGGATCACGGACCTCAACGTCCGTGTGGACGCAGCGATGCGGGAGCCGCCGGAGGTGGACCTAACGTGGCTCCTCAGGCGCCCCTATTCATTTATCCCCCCAGTGCCCTTCCGCGACCAGTGCCAGCTCTCCCCGACGGCGCTGAGTGACTGGTTGCAGGACCGGGCCTCCATACCGGCGCAAGCCATCTACGAGGCCCGCTGGGGGGTAAATTTCATGCCAGGGGGGGGCCTCCCCCTGGACTGGTTCGACCACGACCAGCAGCGCCACATCACGGCGCATCGCATGGACAACGTCCCGACCATGACCGTCCTAGCCCACCGTTCCTCCCACCGGGGCACGGTGCTGGATACAACGTGCCTCCTGTGCGGGACACAGCCCGAGACGGCGCCCCACCTGTGGGCCTGCTCGGCTCAATCGCACGAGTGGGGGCCTGCCCGCCGGCGCCTCGCAGCGTGGCTCGACCAGAAGGTGGGGCCACGGGTGGCCCCAGTGCGACACCAGCTGTGGGAACCGACTGTGCTGGAGCAGTGGGCGGCAGCCCTGCGGACCCCCTCCATGCAGCTGGCCCACCTGGAGTGTACAGGGCCCCACTCGCTGGGCACGGAGTTCCTCCGTCACGTCGTGGAGGAGTCCATACGGATCTGGTACGCCCACGCCAAGGCGCGTGCCACACTGCTGAAGGCCCGCCTGGGCCCGGGCAGCACAATGGCGTGGGCGTTGCAGGAGCTACGCCTGCACCAGCAAGCAGAAAGGGAAGGGGTGCAGCGAGAGCTCCTGGAAAAAGCGCGGTCGCCAGAGGCGAGCTCACCAGGTCTCCCCGACTCCCCCTCCCCCTGCCGAGGCCTACACACTTACGCACAGCGCGCACACAACACACACAGCCCAGCCCGTTTACCTGTACCCGTGGGTAGACATCCCGGCCTTTTGCCCTTTGGTAACAGCGCCTTCGGCACACAGCACAGCACACAGCACCGCACCGCACCGCACCGCACAGCACAGCACAGCACAGCACAGCGCAGCGCAGCGCAGCGCAGCGCACAGCACAGCACAGCACAGCACAGCACAGCACAGCACAGCACAGCACAGCACAGCACACAGCACAGCACAGCACAGCACACAGCACAGCACACAGCACCGCACCGCACCGCACCGCACCGCACAGCACAGCACAGCACAGCACAGCACAGCACAGCACAGCACAGCACAGCACAGCACAGCAGAGCACAGCACAGCACAGGACAGCACACAGCACACAGCACACAGCACACAGCACACAGCACACAGCACACCGCACCGCACCGCACCGCACAGCACAGCACAGCACAGCACAGCACAGCAGAGCACAGCACAGCACAGCGGAGCACAGCACAGCACAGCACAGCACAGCACAGCACAGCACAGCACAGAGCACAGCACAGCACAGCACAGCGCACAGCACAGCGCACAGCACCGCACCGCACCGCACCGCACCGCACCGCACCGCACCGCACAGCACAGCACAGCACAGCACAGCACAGCACAGCAGAGCACAGCACAGCACAGCACAGCACAGCACAGCACAGCACAGCACAGCACAGCACAGCACAGCACAGCACAGCACAGCACACAGCACAGCACAGCACACAGCACAGCACAGCACCGCACAGCACAGCACAGCACAGCACAGCACAGCACACCGCACAGCAACGCAAACAGCACCGCACCGCACCGCACCGCACCGCACCGCACCGCACCGCACTGCACTGCACCGCACCGCACAGCACAGCACAGCACAGCACAGCAGAGCACAGCACAGCACAGCACAGCACAGCACACAGCACAGCACAGCACAGCACAGCACAGCACAGCACAGCACAGCACAGCACAGCAGAGCACACAGCACAGCACACAGCACAGCACAGCACAGCACAGCACAGCACAGCACAGCACAGCACAGCACAGCACAGCACAGCACAGCACAGCACAGCACAGCACAGCACAGCACAGCACAGCACAGCACAGCACAGCACACAGCACAGCACCGCACACAGCACCGCACCGCACCGCACCGCATCGCACCGCACCGCACCGCACAGCACAGCACAGCACCGCACCGCACATCACAGCACAGCTCCCAGGCGGCGTGGCAGTGCGTTACACTGCCCACTGCCCCCTGCCCACAACAACAGTGCAGCAGGGCACACACAGTGCAGTGTGGTGCAGAGCACCAAGCAGTGCGGCACCACACAGAAGGCACTGGTGGTGCAGCGCGGCACGCAGGGTGCAGTGGGCAAATGAGACCCTGTGTGACTGCGCGCAGGCGTCGGCAAGGCAGTGTCGGCCAAGTGCGAGAGTGCACTGGTCCGGCTATGCCACAACATACTTACGCACAGCGCGCACACAACACACACAGCCCAGCCCGTTTACCTGTACCCGTGGGTAGACATCCCGGCCTTTGCCTTTTGGTAACAGCGCCTTCGGCACAGCACAGCACAGCACAGCACAGCACAGCACAGCACAGCAGAGCAGAGCACAGTAGAACACAGCACAGCCTCACCCCAGAGGGCTAGGGCTGGGGTTAGGCCATTCTTGTGGTGTGCCATCTCGGCCACTTTGGTGTTCTTCTGGCGGTTCCGGGTTGGCGTGCTGCCCTCAGTGTCTTCCGCGCGTGTCTGTGAAGCCCAGCCGGTCCCGCCCGGTGGGGGGAGGGAGGGCACAAGGTGGAGAGGCTGATGGGCACTGTTGTCCATCAGGGAGCGGGTTCGAGGAAACGGCAAGGGTAAGTGGCGAGAGAGGCCAATGGGCACCGCCAGCAGCAGACAGTAATACAAACAGGCATCACGCCAGCCCCCACCCCCCCCAGGGGGGTAGTTGGGCCAGACGCCAAGAACAGGTTTTTGTACCAAAATCGGCCTCCGATTGCGGGCCTATTTAGTTAAATTTTCATTGTCTCGCCAGAGGACAATTTTTCTGGTGTGGGTCGCTCTGGGGGGTCAGCCGCCGGTGCTGGCCAGTGCCCCAGATGACCCCCCTTTGTCCCCCCCCGGGGGTTCGTAAGCAATGGCCTGCACCCCATCAACTGCCGAGTATCTGGTTGCTTTTTAGGCCACGCCACGAATGTCAATACCATCGGGCACCTGTGCGGGCCGGACGACGTCGTGCTCTACGACGCTCTCGCGCACAACAGCATCGTGCAGGGCTGCCAGCTCTCTGGCTCCAAGCGCTTGTCCTTCCCGCACAACAGTTTTGAGACACTGGACAAGATACTGACGGCCCAGCGGCTGCGGTACAACAAGGCCCTGATCATCATCGAAGGGGTATATAGCGCTGATGGCGACATCCCAAATTTGCCGGCGTTTATTGAGGTACCGTGTGATGGATTTCAGCCCCCCCACAGCCAGGGATGCATTGGAAGGCGGGGAGGTAACCCGCCCCCCTTCTTGTGCAGGGGGCCCAGCCTATGCCCAGCCACTGTCTCCCTGACAGAAGTGCCGGCGTCAATGGCATTTGTAACCGACAGTAACCGCCCCCAACTGCTTTGGCAACCTCCTTCGGCGGCCTATCTAACGGCTTCTGGGGCTGCCTCTGAGGTCCCTTTCCTTCTAATGCATCCCTGCCCGGCCAGTGGTTGCTCACCATTTTACAGCAGCAATTCAGTCCAGCGTCTTCGATGCCAGCACCATCAGGGTCCCACAGTCCTCCCCCCCCCCCAAAGTAGAACCACAAAAAGGCAGTTGATCCGGCAGCAACAAGGCGGTTGATTGGGCACCAAAACGGCGGTTCGCCAGGCACCAACAAGGCAGTTGATTGGGCACAAAAAGACGGTTGATCGGGCACAAGAAGGCAGTTGATCGGGCACAAAACAGCCGTTGATCGGGCACAAAACAGCCGTTGATCGGGCACAAAACAGCCGTTGATCGGGCACAAAAAGGCGGTAGATCAGAAGTCGGGGCCCAAACCCCCGGGTTTCACTCTGCCGCCGCACCGCCGCCGCGCCCGCAGGTCAAGAAGAAGCACAAGGCCCTCCTGATGATCGACGAGGCGCACTCCATTGGCGTCCTCGGGGCCCGGGGCGGCGGCATCGGGGAGTACTTCGGCGTGGACCGCAGCGACGTCGACATTTGGATGGGGACCATTAGCAAGGCCTTCGCCAGCGCCGGGGGTTACATCGCCGGCTGCAAGGCCCTGGTGCAGTACCTCAAGTACTCGGCCCCGGGGTTCGTGTTCTCCACCGGCATGGCCCCCCCATGCGCCGCGGCGGCCCTCGCCTCCATCCGACTGATGCTGAAGGTGCACCCCCCAGCAGCCCCTCTCGGCCTCTCTCCAGGCCCCAGGGAGGGAGATACTAGTGACCGAATGATTTTGGTGGGGGTGGGTGATGGGTGGGATGACGAAATGGCGATAACGACACCCTGTATGTGCTCAGGAGCAGAAACCAATGCAGCGATCGCCGTCGGGTCGCAGTCTCCATTTTGCTTTCGGTGCTGTAGATTGCGGTAACCCCGGCGTGCACCGCTGCGTGCGTGAAGTGACGTGCTTAGTCGCGTCATGTAAGACGAGTGCCCCCCACCGCCCGCCCCCATGGACAGTCCCCAAGAACGCGCGCCCCTGTATGCGCGTGCCCCTGTATGTGTGTGCCCCTGTATGTGCCGCTGCGTTGCCCTTGCGGGTTGTGGTGCGTGTTCCTTGTGCGCGTCGTGGGTTGCAGTGCCCTTTGCAGGTCCTGGGCCGCTGCGCTTGTGCAGGCCATGGGTTGTGTCATGGGTGCGTTGCCTCTACAGGTTGTGGGGCAGGTGCTTTGTTCAGAGCAACGCGGTAGTTGAGATCTCCAATGGAACATTCTGGATGGATTCAGTGACTGATCTGGGGTCAAAACCTTCCCCTCCTGGACCCCCCCCCCCCCCGCCAAGTGCCCAGCATCAACGCCAGCAATATGAATTGATGGTTTGCCGCGGTCGTAACACACCTTCGTTGGTGGGAGTTGAACCTCGGAGTCCGTGCAAGGGCCGTCAGATGGTGGTTTGTGGGCTGCATTGCCTGTGTTGCGGGGGTGCCATCTGTTCACATCGTGTCCGTGCCCGTCCGCATTCGGGGGTTCATCGGTGACCGGCTTTCCATCTGCACCCCCCCCCCCTCCCCACACACGTCCGGCCTCCTTCCCTCAGGAGCCCGAGCGCGTGGCACGCCTGGCCCAGCGCAGCCGGCGGTTCCTGGAGCTCGCCCACGAGCGGGGCCTGGACACGGGGGCCAGCAGGGACACGCCGGTGGTGCCCGTCATGATCCGCAACTCCGTCCGGGCGATCCGCCTGTCGCAGAGGCTGATGCAGCACCACGGCATCGAGGTGACCCCGATGGTGCACCCCAGCGTGCCCGAGGACGGGGCCCGCCTGCGCTTCTTCATCAACTGCAGCCACACGGAGGAGCAGCTGCGGCGCACCGCCGACGCCGTCGCGACGGAGCTGGCGCGCGCGCGTGCGGAGGAGGAGGAGTACGCGGCCGCGCAGGCGTGAGGCGTGAAGAGGGCGGTCGCCGGGGCCGGGGCCTCGTCCTCCGCGTTTTTTTGTGAGTGCAAGAGCCGATGCGAAGCCGCGGAGCGGCATTGAACTCGGGAAGTGGGCTGTTGCCGAATGAGGGGTGCCGTGTGCAGTGCTGTGGTGGCAGGGCGTTCCTCGCGGACGCCCCCCGCAGGCATGCCACTAGCGTCCGCCAGGGAGTCTGGCTCTCCGTAGCCATCAGCCGCATATCACAGGCCACTCAGTAACCCACCCCCTGCACCACCAGAACTCAGTAGGAACGTGCTGCGTGTAGTGTGTGACTCAGTAGGCCCCTGCTCCACCTGATTCTGTCTGAGCTGGCAGATGCTTGTGGCAAGTCTGGCCCACAGCTCACTCTTTTTCCTTTCTGTTCTGTAAAGGCCCCCCGGGGGGGCCTTTACGGGCCAAACCGTTGTCTGTCAACCGCCAACCGCTGGCAGTTACCGTCCATTCTGTCGGTCAACCACCAACAGCCGCGGGCCGTTGACTGCCAGCCACCACGGGTTGACCCTCCCAGTGCCTTCGATGGGCTGCTCTGTCAGCCCCCTGACATCGGACGTCCGGGTGTCTCCCTTTTTTTCCTTCTCCATGAGGGCACAGCTTGTGTGGTGGGGACTGGTCAGGTTGTGGGTGCGGTGTGATGGAAGGAGGATCAGGACGGGGGGTGCAGTGGCATGGACCTGGCAGTACGGCTCCCGGTTGAGTGGGCGGTGTTGGATGACGGCCGAGGCCCCTTTCTGTGAGACCCCGCACTTTTTCTGTGCCACTTTGGGGCGTACGTTCGGGTGAAGGCAGGTCCTCTCATGGGCGAGGGGGAGGGTGGCGGGGGACAGGGCTGCGGCCCCGGCACCGCTCTTCCCCGCGGTCCTCCTTCGGTTGCCCACCCGCTTCCCTGTGCCCCCCCTCTGCCCCCGGAGGACCCCCAAACGGGCGTCATGCCAATGCCCCTCCCAAAACACGATCTTCGTGACTCAGGGAGGCCTCGGCGAAGGAAGGCCTGGTCGAGATGTTCGCGGATGGCGGGAAGTCGATTGGCGGTGCCGGCTGCCAAGAGAGCAGCATCGTTTCAGTGCTTTGCCCCCCCCCCCCCCCCCTCAACACCCGTATTCGCACCCGCCACTGTTTTTGTCTTTCCGGACCCCGGGTCCGGTGGACACAAAGACACACACTATTGCACATCCCTGTCCACCCCAATGGCCCTCGCCCGTCACTCAAAGTCCCGCCGGGGGGGGGGGGGCGGGGCTCTACCCGTCCCAGGACGCCATACCCCCTGCTCCTGCGTGGCTCTTGTATCTGCGGAGGGGCAGTGCACGGCACATTCTGTGCAGGCGTGTCACTTGGGTAACCGCCCCCCCTCAAGTGACCCCGCAAGTGGACATCCTGGGGCCCAAAAGCCACCGTTGGGGAGGGGTCCCCCGCCGCCGGTATGAGGGTGCCCACTTGGACACACGTGGCCAACGACGAGGGCAGTTCCCCCCATGTGGACCCGACACAAAGCAGTGACACAGGGACAGTCCGGGGGCTCCGCCGGAAACCTCCCAAGGGAAAGGAGGGGGATGTGGGGAGGTAAGGGTAGGCCAGGCAGGGGGCGGGAGGGCACAAGGTGGTGAGAGGCTGAAGGGGAACACCCCCCCCCTACGGAGGAAAACGGTGCAAGGGAAGGGCAAAGGCAAGTGGCGAGAGGCCAATAGGCGCCGCCAGCAGCAGGCAGCGATGCCCCCCCCCCTTTCCAAAAAAACGCTCCCCCCGTCCCCCAACGGGGCCTCGGGCCTTGTGTCCCATGACGCATGCCGTCTGTAGATGTGGTGGTGATGAATGTCTGGAGTGCACTCAGTTGTAGCCCCTCCGCCTGCCGCGGTTGGATACGCTGCCTCCCTGTTCCTGCCACCCTGAAGCCTCCTGACCCCCCCCCCCCTCTTCTCCATCCCCCAATCCTGTTCCACCGCTGCGTTTCTTGAGGCGTCAACGGAAGCTCTGTGCTTGTCATGGCTTCGGGAACGTTATGACGTCTTTTGTGACGCCGTTGGAGCGGGAATGCTTTCGCACAGCACTGCACACGCACGTACACACGCACCTTCGCATGCGCCGTCATACTCCAGGCTGCCGCGTGCACGCGACGCACTGCCTCCGTCAATGGCCGTTTTGAATGCGTGGGTGCCAGATGAGTATTGCCCACATGCCGTCGCCACACAGGGGCATACCGTGTGCTGGTTGCCGCACTACCGTCTGATGGTGCCTCGTTCACAATGCCTCGCACACCTGCACACCCATGCACATGCACACGGCCGCACACACCGGCATATGCCAGAGCATCACCGTCACGCCTCCAAACACAGTGTTTGCAGTCGGTGTTGTTGTATCATATGATTCTGCTGCTGCAGTCATTGTGTTGTCACAGCAGAGCGCATCCTCATCACATTAGACGTCCGACGCTCGCACACCAAATGTGAATATCCGCACCGTGCCATGGTATACATGTGACCTGCTCAACATGCGGATGCTTTTGGGACCCATCACAACCGTATGCACTTGGCTGCCGAGTGTAACAGACGATGCAGCAGACACGACACGCAATCGTGGCGTGACAATGCAATGAACATCGGCTACTGACCACCATATAATTGCTCTTTAGGCTTGCTTGTGCGTTTGCTGCTCTGCACATTATCAATGTTTCAGGCTGCGGGTTCATCTCTGCACGTTATCGTCCATTATGCCATGCCCCTTCGTCAGCAAAGCAACCTTTGGAAAGCGGGTACGCTATTTATTGAAGTGCTGTTGGCATCCAAACAAAATGCAATGTGTGTATATCATGTCTGAAATAATTCATGTGTTCTTGGTGAGCCTTTCTCCTCAGTTTGTCATGGAACTATAGCAGGATAGGGTGGCCAATTGTTGGGAGGCACATTTGTTACAGTATTCAAGTTTCCAAACTCATGTCAAGAACTGCATTTGCTTTTGCCAGCAACAATCGTTCCACAAAAGTGACTGGGTCCATCGTAGCCGTCACATTAGGTGATCCACATTTAAAAGATTGCTCGGGTGGCACCCCTTGGCTAAAGGGCTAAGCTTTGACTTTGGGTCCCTGACAGTCCAATACTGTACCACTCCCCCCATAGGTGACGGTCCTAGGCCAAAGCAGACATTTGTCCCCAGGGGCTTGGACCCGGTGGGCAAATGTCAGAAATGCACTGATGTCCACATTGGGATGGTGTGTGAGCATGATGCTCAAGCTCATGCCCATTCCGCATGTTCTTCACATGAAAGAAATCATCCCCACAAGTAGAAGGACCAATAATTGTGGCCTGCGCATGTTCAACGGTGGACCGGACGCATGTAACAGCCATGCCACCAATAGCAACGTTAACCAGGGCTGAATATCGCATCAAAACAGACAAGATTGGGTTGCAGTTGCAAGCACAATGTTGGAAGGAGCAGGAGGAATCACCACAAGCATGATCCAGCCACCATGCCCCTGTACAAATGCAGCACAATTGCGTCATGTACATTTCTGACCATAAAAACCGTGGTCAGAAAATGACCGGAAAACGACGGTCAGACGGGCTCCCGTGCTGGGACAAGGCAGTGCTTGCACAGGGCGGGTACCTTGCCAACCGTTGTTTGCCGTGTTTTGTGCGCCTATGTTCTGTCTCCGCCTGCTTTGTTGTGCTTGGCAGTGTGTGTGTCTAGGAGGGCCCACAAATAGGTGCTATCCATTACCCACATTGACTGCCCATGCATGGTGCTTTGTACCTAGGAGGGCGCACCCCTGTGCCTAGGAGGGCACACGATGCACATTGACCCCATGAATTCATGATTTTACCTTTGACCCCCAGATTCCAGCGATTGTGCCCTATTCTTTCCTCTGAGCCCCACATTCCACTACTTGTGCTGTCTTGTTTCCTCTGACCCCTACATTTGTGCTCTATTCGTATTTGGGCGTAGTCACGGCTTGCACGCAAACACTGGTGCAAAGTTGCAGTGATTGGCACACATTTGTGCATGTGGTGCTGTATTCCAGGTTTTGGGTGCCGCTTGTGAACCGTGTGTATTTTGGATCCAAGGTCTCTTCGGGGGAGTATTAGTGCGCCGGGCGGGGGGACCTTAGGAGGAGGGGGGGGTTCAACCAAACCCCCCCCCCCTCCTCTCTTCCATTGCATCCCTGCATCCGCCACCTTACCACAGGATGGTCTCCATCCCCTACCGGACAGGGGGTCATTTTCGTGACTACAAAAGCCCTGCAGTCAGCGATCAGCCACTAACAAGTTTGCGGGTTTGACTGGCACAACTTCAGTGCTGTGCTTTTCTGTCTCTGTGTGATTGCCAGCACCCAAACGTCCCTATCCAGGTTTGGGTGGAGGGGCGGGGCGGATCTGGGGCGGAGCGGGACGGGGTGGGGCGTGCAGAAATGTGACAGCACAACAGGTGCACAGCGACTCTCAGAAAAGGCTGACGGGGCGCAGAGGGGCGGCTTGTGTTTCTGGATGTGCTGTTTGCTGTGCTGCAGACGCAAGACGGATCACAGCTCACCGCACGAGGGGGCGGGCCTGGTCAGTGCTGTTGTAGATTCTGCCGCTGCTCTGGCTGCTTCCCAGTTTTTCTCACGCACATCGGACAATGAACGGACCTCAGCAGACACCCACTCCCGCACCTACGCCCGACTCCGCATTTGTCCCCATCGACCTCGAGCCCCCGGCCCCCGCCGCCGCCGAGCCACAGGACGCGGCTGCCCCCGCCGCAGGGCAGGCGGTTTCGTTCCGGCAGCTGTTCCGGTACGCGGACGCGAAGGACGCGGGGCTCCTGCTGCTGGGGGGCCTGTGCGCCGTCGCGGAGGGGGCCGGGTTCCCGGTGGTCCAGTACCTCCTCGGCAAGCTGATCAACGAGCTGCAGGCCCCGTCCCCCGAGGCCATGGACCGCATCGCCCGCCTCGCGCTGTACTTCGTGATCGTCGGGGCCATCGAGTGGGCCTTGGCGCTGGTCGGGATGGCGTGCTACTCCGTCAGTGGGGAGCGGCAGGTGGGGAGGATGCGCAGCGCCCTCTTCGCCGCGATCCTGAACCAGGAGGTCGCGTACTTCGACAGCACGAAGCCTGGCCAGCTGATCAGCCGCCTCACCTCCGACATGGAGCCGGTGGCGAAGGCGCTGGGGGACAGCCTGTGGCGCGTCATTTATTACGTGGGGATGTTCGTCATCGCCTACGCGTTGGCTTTTGTGATCTCATGGCGGCTCGCGCTGGTGATGATGCCCATCGTCCCGGTGGTGCTGTTCAACGGACTCTGGGTGTTTTGGAGGCTCACGGAGGGTTTCGCTGCCTCGCAGCAGGTGGATCTGCACCCGACATTTGCAGGCCCGCCTGCATGCACACTCACATCAGAACTCCCCCTTTCCCCCATTGACGCCCGCGGCCAATGGCGAGGGCCATTGCCCTCCTCTGTGTGGACCCCACACCCAGTGTAACAGGGACAGTCCGAGGGCTCGGTTAGCACAATGTACCAAGGGAAAGGAGGGGGGGGGTGAGTAGGCAGGTAAGGGTAAGCCAGGCAGGGAGTGGGAGGGCACACGGTGGAGAGAGGCGGATGGGCACCGCCACCTACGGAGGGAGACGGTCCAAGGAAAGGAGAAGAGTCAGCGGCGAGAGGCCAATGGGCGCCACCAGCTTCAGACAGCAATTCATTCAGGCGTCATGCCAATCCCCCCCCCCCAGCCCCCCGGCGTGCTTAGACTCTTATGCCCCTTGGCAGGGCATTGGGATGCAAAAAAACAAAAATCCGACCGAATGCGATGATAGGTGCACGGGCATTTGCTCACATGCTGCGTCACGAAGCCTCTCTAGTAGGATGGTTTCTGCTACAGAAATACAACACGCATGCATCACAATGAAGCGTCCGTTAGTTGCGTTCACGTAGGCTGTGAAAGTTGCAGTGCATATTCGCCCTGTTTCCCCCTTGCGGTTGTCGTGGTGTAGGGACACATTTACAAGTGTTTATGTGATATAGTTGGTCAAAATGCGGGAGGCACACCAACCCCTATGAGCAGACTATCTTTGGCAGTGAAGAGTATGTATGAGGCCTGCGTGAAGGTGTTCTTGACCCCAAACAGCCTTCTTGTCTAAACTTTGAGTAGTTGATGGTCGTTGTTTGCTTCCCTTTTTCATTTCTCGGCCTTTTTTTTTGTGCATTTTGTCCAGAAAGGGTGTCCCACCCTCGAACAGGCGTGGCTGGTGCGAACACGTGCATTTCCTAGCCTTCACGGCGCCCCCCTGTTGCGGCCGTTGGGCATCCTCGTGCATAGTGCACCCCAAGAACAAAGGGGTGCACCTGGGCAGAGCTGGGCAGAGCAAAGGGGTGCACCCATGCACGCCCTGGCAGAGCAAAGCGGTGCATCCAGGCGGACCCAGCCGACCAGGTGTCAGGGGCATGCCTGATCCACATCCTCGCCCACACCCACACACCCACACCCACACCCACACCCACACCCACACCCACACCCACACCCACACCCACACCCACACCCACACCCACACCCACACCCACGCACTACACACCCACACGCCCACACAGTGCAGCAACGCAAGCAAGAAAAGCGGATTCTCAACAATGCATGAACCTGAGACAGTAGAGGCAGAATGTTGCACTCATGGAAAATGAAATCAGTCCTCGTACACTACGTTAGAGACATCATATTGCGGCAGTCCAAGAATTGTGTTCATGCGCATCCACATTTGGAATTAGAATGACGCGCAATGGATATCAGTAGGTTCGACATTGAGTTAACAATGAATTGTGGTCAAGCTGATCTGTTACACGTTGCATGAATTCCAATCTGGCAGAAGTACAGAATCATGAGTACAGCAGCACACACGAAAGTTCGTCTTGATGACCTGATGTAAACGTAGTGGACATGTCTATTCAAACACTGCAAACAATGTAGTGACAGCATTGCCCTTGCCTAAGCTTGGTTTCAACTTTTCCCACAGGACGCTTACATCTAGTTTAGAATCTATTCACAATCCGTTCAATCCTTGAAATCATTCTTTCATTCTCTCTCTCTCTCTCTCATCCACACCCACACACCCCCGCAGACACACCCACACACCCACACCCACGCACGCCTACACCCACACACCCACACCCACAACCCACACCCACACCCACACCCACGCACGCTTACACCCATACCCACCCACCCACCGACACCCACACCCACACCCCACGTCCTCCTCCGCGTCCAGGTGTACGCCTCCGCCCATGCGATCGCGCAAGAGGTGTTCTCCTCCATCCGGACGGTCCACGCCTTCGATGGGATCGAGTGGGAGTGCGCACGGTACAACAAGCAGGTCGCCTTGGCGCAGAAGTACGGCATCAGAAACGGCCTCGTCTTTGGCCTCTCCTTCAGCGGCACAAGCCTCCTGCTCATGTGCGCCTACGTTGTGTGCTTTATCTACGGCGGGTACCTGGTCTCTTTGGGCATCAACAGTGCCGGGGATATCTTTGCAGCCGTCACGATGTTGCTCACCGCAGGCTACCAACTGAGCACCGTGGGGCCCACTTTCACAGGGATTCTGCAGGCGCAGCAGTGCGCCTTCCGCGTGTACGAGATCATCGATCGAGTACCTGCGATGGAGACCCGTGATACCGACGCCCGATGCCCGGTGTCTGCGCTCCAAGGCCATATCGAGTTCCGGAACGTGGCGTTCGCATACCCCGGACGGCCGGACGTCCCCATGCTGCACGAGTTCAGCGTTCAAATCAAGGCCGGGCAGAAGGTGGCGCTCGTGGGCCCAAGCGGCGTGGGCAAAAGCACCGTCGTAGCCCTGATCGAGAGGTTCTACGACCCAGACACCGGCGAGGTCTGTTTCTGCACCGGCCCCTGCCCCTGCCCGTGTCTCTGCCCCTACCCATGCCCCTGCCCCTGTCTCTGCCCCTGTCTCTACCCGTGCCCCTGCTCCTCCGAAACAGGAGAGGCCTAACCCATGCAGCCTGGACCGGACTCCAGCCCGATTCAGGGAGGACAGGGTGCACGGACCGCAGACCAGCGGAGTACTGAGCACGAATCTACACTATGGACTGAGAGGCACTGAAGGTCGTGAAGGCAGGCGCGGCTGGAGCAAAGTGGCGGGTCCACACCTGACCTTTGGAGGCCCCTGCCCCTGACCCCTGCCCCTGCCCCTTTCCCAAGGTGCTTGTTGACGGGGTGCCCTTGGGGCAGCTGAACCTTCACTCGTGGCGGCAGCAAGTCGGGCTCGTGATGCAGGAGCCCGTCCTGTTCCAGGCCTCGATTATGGACAACATCCGCTGTGCCAATCCCGCCGCCAGCGACGAGGACGTCGTGCAGGCGTGCAAAGAGGCCTTCATTCATGACGTCATCAGCCAGCTCCCTGAGGGCTACGCGACCCCCGTGGGGGAGGCTGGAGCCCAGCTGAGCGGCGGACAGCGGCAGCAGGTGGCCCTTGCCCGGGCTCTCGTCAAGAAGCCGAAAGTGCTGCTTCTGGATGAGGCGACGAGTGCGCTCGACCGGAAGAGCGAAATGCTCGTGCAGCGAGCGCTCAAGAACGCCATGGCAGGTCCCTCGATTTCCCTTGAACTGCCCGCAGTTCCCCCAGTCGCCCCATTTGCTCCCCATTTTCCCACGCTTCCCCCCATTTATTCCTGCCCCCAGGGATGTATTAGAACGGCTGTACACCGCAGGAGGAGCCCCCCCCCCCCCCCATCCACCCCTTCCAATGTTTGAGGCTGACAGCCAATTTTTTGCTTCGGCGCCTTCGGTGGCAAGAGGATTTAAGGCGAGGACCATAGGGGGGCCCACGGAGGAGTTGTCTCCCAGCCAGACCCCCCTGCTCCCCCCCTTCTACTACATCCCCCCCCCCCCCATTTGCCTGCTCCCCGCTGCACCCATGTGCCGGATACGCGCATTCAACGTACGCATGTTTACGCGCTTTCGCATACGCGACCTGCACGCGCGTATCGACGTGCATTTGCACACATACGAGTCGCCTCCAGTTGCCCCCGTTACCCCACGTGCCCCATTTCGTCAGTTGCCCCCCCCCCCCCCGCCCTTTGCCCCAGGGCGCACCGTGGTCACCATCGCTCACCGGCTCGTGACGGTGCAAGACTCCGACTGGATTGGGTACATGCAGCCGCGCAAGGCCGGGGCTGCCCCCGACAGTCCGGAGGCCAAGTCGCAGTTGCTGCAGACCGGGCCCCACTCGGAGCTGATGCGTTCGTGCCCCGAGTACAGTGCGATGGTGCAGGCCCAGGCGCAGGCCCAGGAAGAGGGGTCCCCCTGGGACGGGGACCCGGAGGAGAGCTTGGTAAGGGAGGCGAGCGGTGTATCGGGCCACCCCCCCGCGGAGGCGGAGGCAGTGGCGACGGTGGGGTCGGACGACACAAAAGCGAAGAAGGAGGAGGAGGGGAAGACGAAGGGGGCCGCGCAGAAGAGCCCCATGCTGCGGATTGCCCGGATCCGGAGGATGGGGCGCGCGCGCGGCGGCGGGATGCCGCTTTTGGTGTGCGGCGTCCTCGCGGCGGTGCTGGACGGCCTGACGTGGCCCGCCACGGCCCTGCTCCTGGTGGAGGTGCTGCAGGGGTTCTACGAGAGCCAGGGGCAGCGCCTAGAATGGAAGTGGTCCGTGATCCTCCTCGGCGTCGGGCTGTGGGACTTCGTGTGGATGGCCTGCAAGGTCTACTGCCTCCACCGCGACGGGGAGGCCCTCACGGCCCGCCTCCGGACGATGCTGTTCCGGGCCCTGGTCTGCCAGGACATGACGTTCTTCGACATGCCCGGCAACGAGTCCGGGGCCCTGGGCGCGATGCTGGCGTCGGAGACCAGCAAGATCCACGTCATGTGGGGGAACGCCATAGGTGCGCACCCCGGCGCTGCGCACGTGACATCCCTCCCTCCGATACAGTGGCGTGCACATCCGGAGGGGCTTACTCCTGTTTCCTCCTCACCAGGGCGTTTTCATGTGAATAAGTTTGTCCCCTTTTTCTGTCCAACCACCCTCCCTCCAACCGTCGTTGGTGTGTGTCTAAATACAGAGCTAGCTGCTGGATGCCCAAGTTTTTGTTGTTTTGATGTAAAAAAAAGCGTCCTGCTACACCCCCCCCCCTTGTGCGTCAGCCTGCATTTTGCATAATGCCCGATACACGGCTCACCAGCACACGACTGTCCACATTTTTGCCGAATCAGGGCGTCGTTCAATGCATGGGACTTTTGGCTTGTGCCTTGCTTTTTGCCTGAGCAACCGACGGTTGTGCCCGGGTAACTGCCTCGTGTCTGTGATGAACCGCCCTTTGTGCCGGTCAACGACTTTTTGGCTTTTCGTCTTCTGGCTAAAAATAACAGATCTCTTCTTCCGAACCCGGGACAGCACAACTCCCTTCTTTGTTCCGACACGAAAAAGGAATCGTTCCCTGCTGAGTTTCAGCCCCTGTGCGTTGTCTCTCTCAGGGATGAATGTACTGATGTATGTGAATTGAACTTGGCGCGAGTGGTGGTTATGGGGCGGATCCGACTCCGGCGCCGTGTCGGTTTGGGTTTAGGGGTCCCGCATTTTGTAACGTAAATCGTCAACGGGGTGGGGGGGTCCTGGGGGGGACCCCCCCTTTCCTGTTTCCATTCCGTCTGCCTCCGTACCCCTTGCGCTTCACAATAGGGAGCAATGTGCAGGCCATCGTCTGTCTGGTGGCGAGTTTGGTCATCGCATTCCTGGCCTCATGGAGGCTGACGCTCGTCGCGCTCGGCAGCATCCCCCTCATGATCGTCGGCGCGGTGTTCGAGAACATCTTCCTGTGGCGGGTCTCCCCCGCCGCCGGCAAGGCGCTGGAGCACGCCGGGCACGTGGCCAACGAGAGTATCGTGCACCACCGGACCGTCTTCGCCTTCAACCTCCAGAGGGCCCGGGCCGAGCAGTACGACGCCATTCTCGCGGGGCGGGAGAGGGCCGCCCTGAAACGGGGGGTGGTGAGCGGGGGCATGTACGGCTTCTCGCGGTTCACGGTGTTCGCCGTCTTCGCGCTGTGTTTCTGGTACGGGTCGACGTTGCTGACCGCGGGGCACGAGACGGGGAAGGACGTCCTGCAGTGCACCCTCGCGATCCTGCTCGGCGTCATGGGGATCGGCGAGTGCTTCACGTTCTCCGGCGACATCGCGGGGGCGCGCAAGGCCGCGGCGCGGATGTTTGAGATCCTGGACCGAGTGCCCGCCGTCGACTCTGTCACCGGGGCCGGCACGAAGCTCGCGGCGGTGAGCGGCTGCGGGTCCTTCGCGGACGTGCAGTTCCGCTACCCGTCGCGACCGGCGGTGCCCGTGCTGCGGAACCTGACCTTCGATTTCGCGGCCGGGCAGAAGCTGGCGATTCTGGGGCGGACCGGCAGCGGCAAGAGCACCATCGTGGCCCTCCTCATGCGGTACTACGATCCGTGCGGCGGGAGGGTCTGCGTGGAGGGCCAGCCGCTCCCGAGTTTGAATGTCCGGGGCTGGCGCGATCATCTGGGGATTGTGTCGCAGGAGCCGACCCTGTTCGACGACACCATTGCCAACAACATTAGGTATGGGTGAGGTGAGGTTGCTCTGGACGCCAGCGTAGCCCTCGCAGGGTCTGTTCCGGCCCGCGGGGTCACCCATTGTGTCAGGCGTAGGTCGCTCACTTTTTGCGTAAGTCGAGTGTGGAAAAAAAAACTTGAAAATGTATGGCGCGCGACTTACGCTTTTTTTGTGACGCGACCTGGGCAAAAAAAACGCGATTTAGGCTTATTTCCGCAATCGAGCCACGCTTTTCATCTCACCCATACCCTAGCGCCGGGGACAACCGTGTGTTCTACTTACAGGGTTCGAACCGGGTACCTCTAGTTGAGGTGTCAGGTGCATGACGGCTGATTGACGCGACCTCTATTCAACACTAGGTACGGGCGCCGCAGTGCTTCGGAGGAGGAGATGCACGAGGCTGCTAAGAAGGCCAACATCCATGATTTCATTCTATCTCTGCCTGCCGGGTATGAGACCAACGTGGGACCCAGGGGGTCGCAGCTGAGCGGCGGGCAGAAGCAGAGGGTGGCGCTCTGCCGCTGCATCATCCGCAAGCCCGCGATTCTGCTGCTGGACGAAGCCACGAGCGCATTGGACAGCGTCAGCGAGCGGGAGGTGCAGAGTGCCTTGGACAAGGTCAGCGCCTCGGGGTCGATGACGGTCGTCACCGTGGCTCACAGGCTCTCGACCGTCACGAACTGCGACCAGATCCTGCTGATGGAGGCGGGGCAGGTGGTGGAGATGGGGTCCCATGCCCAGCTCTACGCGCGCCAGGGCAAATACTGGCGGCTGTACAACCGGTACTATGGGCTTCGAGAGGGGGTGTGAGGAGGGGGCCTGACCACCTCAGCTGATTGTGGGCGCACCTCAAGTCACGAGATGGTGTGGGTGAGAAGAGTCTGAACCGATGCAGTCTCCAGCCCGGCAGCGGGGCACGAGGACAGTGCACAACTGTTTGCTGCATTTCGTTGTGACCCTCGCAACCCTCCGCGCTGGCCGAAAACTCGGGTAGCGTTGGTGAGTCGCCAGAGTCACATTTTTCCAGCCGGTTAGTTTGGCTTGCAAAATTCATCAAGGAAGGGAAAGTTGGTGAGGCTGTGGAAAAATGGGGGAAATGGGACTTGAAAACATGGGAAATTTGTCCCAAATTGTCCCATTTTTCCCCGATTTTTCTCCTATTTCTTTTCAATTGCATAGATTTTTTATACATTTCCCAAAATGTACTTTGGCAATTTCTCGCAATTTCCTATTTCCCCCCATTTCCCCCCATTTCCCCCCATTTTTCCTCATTCTTTTTCCATTTTCCCCATATTGCCATGGCCCTGCAGTTAGTCGATTAATTCGGTGGCAGCTAGGGCGGAGGCTTGCCCTTGCAATTTTTTTTTTTCGAGCAGAGCTTGTGGTGAGGTCATGGCCCCACCCAGCAGCCGGCTGAGTCACATGGACAGGCTCTCTAGGAGGCACCGTATTGGTCAGTCTGCGCGCGCCCTGAGTTCAGTGCGCGTTGGCGATGCTGACAGACAGCGCGGTTTGTGTCCCATGCACCGCTGTGCACTGCTGTGGAACGCGCCTTCACGTCCTGCGAGGGGGTTGTGGTGTGCGGGTCCACAAATGTGTTGGTGGACCCATCGGCCCCACCAGCGGATAGCCCAATGCCATCAACTGCACCGGCAGTGTCCCTCGGGCGACACTCTCGCGGGAGGCTGTGAGGCCCTGCGGCTGGTGGAGTCCACCCACGGCGCACAGGCGCTCATGGGCGCTTCTTTGAGGGGTCCTCAGGACAAGCGCGCCCCGGGGCTTCCCAGTGACACCGCCCTCCATCCCATCCCCCATCCCTTTGGCTTTGTGCCCACACACACCCCACCGCCACAGACTTGTTTTGCGGCGGGGGGCGGGCGGGGGAGGGGGGGGGGGGGCGATGGCTTGAAATGCACGTCCGCTGCAGCGCTTGGCGGTTCGCGTACCGCTGCGCTGCGCACGAACCGCCGTAGCGTGCCGCCGCACTGCGCAGCGGCGTGCGTACCACTGCCGTGCGCGTGCACCACCGCAGTGTGCGGCGGTGTGCATACTCGCGGCGCTGCGTGAAGCACCGCAGTCTGCAGCTGTGCCCACACTGCCGCCGGTTGCAGCTGCTCGCGTACCGTCACAGTCCGCCGCATCACCGGCACCGCCGCACTGTGCCCCGGTGGCCGTACCACTACAATGTGCAGCGCTGCGAGTACAGCGTGCGGTGGTGCACACCCCACCGTCGGGAGCGGGCTTTTTGCGTATCCCATCGATCTTGGAGTGCCGTGTTTCCGTCTGCCGTCGTGCTGAGCCTGCACTGCCGTGCCCTGGGGCTTGACTGTGTGGAGACAATATCAGTTTCTTGACCCCCCCTCCCGCCTGCGCTCTGACCAGCCCGAATGAGATTCCATTGACCACCCCTGCGCAAATGCCCCCTCCATCCGCGTTTTGGAGCTCTCTCCAAGTGAACCCTCCCAGCGCGTCCTCAGGCAGGCAGGTACGCAGGAAGGGCCCCATTGTACAATTCCGGGGGGTGTTGAGCTGAGTGGCGACAGAGGCAGGGCTGGCCGTGGCCAATTCGATTGATGTCGTTTGTTTGGTGAAAGACACTTCCCAGACAAAAGGGTCAGGACCCCGTTGAGCGAAGAAGTAACGTGTACCAAACCTGAGCTGTTGCGCACACGTTCCATGGACCGCGTTGAATTGAGATCTTTATGATGTGACCGGGCGGTACAAAGGCATTGTTGTCTTCGGTGCCACGCGGTAGGCCCATCCTGTCCCGTGCCTTCTTTGTGGGGCTCACAGCACCGATCTGGTGTGTGTGTGCTCCGAAGGCGGCAGTGCCTGAGGTGCGAATCCGCTCCCCGCCCCAAAGGGAGCCTGATCGATCTTCCGGGCATAGCCAGACTCGTTTGATTCGCTGTGAGTTTGTACCCCCCCGTCACCTTGGCCCAGAAAGCATGGGAAATACTAGGCACCAAAGGCGCCAAAGAAAATTTTTACAAGGCACCGAAGCTGATTTACACTGTGATACCATGGTACAGATTTGTGACCGCCCCCCCCCCCCCAGGGGGGGGAACCGTCACTTTGTGACCCCCCCCCCCCCGCCCCCACCCTAGGGGGGGAACCGGCCCGACAAAAGGGGGGAGATTTCAAGGAGGGGGGTACATATGCCGACCGGAACCCCCTTGGATTCTCATGACAGCCACGTTCTGCATATACCTCGCTGCAGAGGGTATCGATATGCGCACATTGTGCGCAGACATGGCAAATCCTTGCTCTGCTCTGCCAAGAATGCACAATGAGCCCAATGATGAGCACCTGGCTAAGAGGTCTCTAGATTTGTGTGTTTTGACTGTTGATTGAAGCGGTGGCCAGACGTTTGCGGAAGTGGTGAACAACCAGGATCAGAATCGTGCAAGCAACAGGCATGACGTTTTGGCATTTTTCAGGTGTGAAAACGGTGTGCTCACATATGTTTCGTGCTAACTGTATGGTTGTTGTTATTTCCTGGTGGACACATGTTCACAGAATTAATTTATTTTTGCGCACTTTTGCGCGCCCTTTTACCGTTTCCAAGGCCTGGCCCTGAAAAGGTAATTCATTTTTTTAATTTTTCATTTTTTGCGCATCAACACCACCGTGCCCACAGAATTGATTCTTTCCGCAAATCTTTAATATTTGTACGGCATGCAGACATTAGAGAGTGACTACGTTCGTGACCACTAGTGACTACGTTCATCAGAGGACAAGATGGGACAACTCCTACTGGACTGTGAATACCCTCTCCAGCGGGTGAACCCAGCAATGCAATTCTGAGGAAACCGTCCATGGTGTAAACTGAAATTGATTCTTGATCATTTGTGAAAAGGGTCTTATCCCCTAATCAACCACTCCTGCGTGAAATTGGGTCGATTTTGAGGGTCAGAGTAAACCAGGAAATAAGCGCATCCATTCAGAGTCCACCAGCATCCATCCAGGGGCCATCAGGAAATAACAGCAACCATCCAGAGTCCACCAGGAATCAACAGTAGTCATCCAGAAGCATCCACGATTTACCAGCAGGAATCCAGAAGCATCCATTCATGAACAACAACGACAGATGTCCTATAGACGTTGGTGGCGCAAGATGCGGAAAAAAGGACTCAAAAAATAATTTTTGGGTCAAACCACTGCGCACAAATTAGAATTTTCCAAAAACATCACAAAAAGAAATTAATTTTTCCAAATTTGGCTGCCTGTGCAAAAATTTTGCAATATTCAAATTGGCCTGCTCAAAAATTAGTGTTCCGCGAAATTCAGTAATGCATTGGGTTAGGGAAGTGCTTGTTGCCCGATGTTATTGATGCCGCATTCGGTCAGCATTAATGTGCTTGTGGAACCTCTCCCATATGTCCCCAAGCCAGGTGGTAAGCAGGACACAACGCTCCAACGCTGGCTTTCGAAGAAGTCTACTTATCCAGATTTTCATCTGTTTCTCACCAACTGTCATGGAGCAGACCCATGTCACTGTTACGCCCACTCTTGCATCCACCTGGAAAGCAACTCTGCATTTACCATGCATGAAATCCTTTTGAAATGGCCTGCATTGTTGACCTACATCTTATCCCTGTCAGAAAGAATCCACTGTAGCATCCTCTGCCAATAGATGTAATCATGACCTGACTTTCTGCTAAAGCTTGGGGCTGACAACTTATATTTTCCTGTGAACTTACCGTTAGCCCCTTTCCCCAACGAATGAGCACTGGTTTTGGCTGTATGGTGTTCTTGAACATGGAACCACCATTTTAGTCCAATCTACATGGGACACCGCCCACGCTCGGCAAGAGCATGATGTGAACATTGCGACCTGACCATATTGCAGCCCAGAAAGGGCACAACACTACCTGTATCCACTCTCTAGTTGGGCGGTACTGCAGACCATTACCACCCTGAACGCACACAATGTGTAGGAGAAGATGTCAGCAACAAAGGTTCAACAAAGGTTACAAATGGCTGCACATGGATTGACCCTTACAGATTAGCATCCCCCTGTTTGTTGTGCTGCTCCCCCCGGCTGTGGGACAGGTGCCGAGACAGGGGGATGTCTTAGGACAGGGGTTCGCGACAGGTGTCAAGACAGGGGGGGTGTCGTAAGACAGCTGAACCAAGACAGGGGGGTTGTTGTGAAGACAAGGGCTGTCTTGGGGCTGTCGTGGGATTTTACGAAATGCGCACGGCGCGTGCGCACATGGCGGCACCGATGTCCACGGGGTCCCCTTGGCATAGGGAACATGTTTTAGTACCTAAAAGTCATAGGATGTGAGGGGGTATGGTGGTGGAATACACCACTTTGGGGGGGGGGGGGGTTGTCGGCCTCATCCTGTCTGACTGCACCTCATCCGTCCCTACTCAATGCTATCGACACACACCTCTTGAAGAGGAGCCACCCCCGTTTGTGCCATTGTCCCCACATCATTTGTAGGCTCCCTCTTGGCATTAGATGTCTATTTCTTTGAGTGTGGTGCATACCACTCGCAGTAGCCGGACCATCTCCTTTTCCACTTGATCCGTTGGTGCTCTAATACACTCCAAATTCTGCTCTTTGCCTCCTTTTGGCTGCTGTGTTTCTCGTTCTTTTGGGATTTCTCGTCGTACTCCCGTTATATAACGCAGGGTTGCCTTTATGGGCTTCGAGACCCCGTAAGTATCCGGGAGTCCCCTGCCGACCGTGCACCCCAGTGGTTCCAACTCCTTGACCTCTTTGCCTCGTACTTGTTGCCATGTACTATCCAGTGGCCGAAGGACTTGATCTTGGCTGAAATGCACCGCCAATGTCTTCAGATGCCAACGCTTGCAGAGCATCACAAAGCCATGTGGTGCTCTATCATCCAGGATAAAGGCTAGGTATTGTTGTGCTTGCGCTATTTCCTGGTTCATCTATCATATGTCATATATGACATATCACATATCACGTTTCAGACATGATATGATATGATACCATATACCGTGTTGGTGATGCTGCGTGATGTCATGTGATGCTGTTGTGGGTGATGCTGGATGACAACTGGACGAGACCATCACTGGACACTAAATTCTGCCAGCGCATTGACGGGTGTGGCTCAAAGATATGTGACCATGATACAGGAAATAGCGATGCAAGAGCCAATGCTTTTGGTATGAAAAGTGGATGGACACTGGCTCACGAGGGTACCACATTGTGTATGGCTTCAATGGGCCCTCTGATGACAATGACAGGAAATCACGCCAGCACACGACAGTTCCATGCCTCTAGATGCACATTGGCAGTCGGGAGGGGTTTGTTGGGCTTTTGGGGCTGTTCCTCCAAGCCCCAAGGCCTCATGGGCCAAGGGTGTCACCTCTTTCGGGGAGCCAGGTGCCAGGCGCAACTCGCGCAGCCCTTGGCCATGCAGCTCCGGGGCGGAGCCATGCACCTTTCTGCAATCTGTGTCCGTACTGCACAAGGCCACGAGGCTGGCCACAAGGCATGTGGTGTGTGCACTGTGCCTTGAGGGAGCAGCAAAGACTGCCGGAGGGGGGGGTTTGGGGGCGGGGGCTGTTCACCTTCCCGCTGTATTTCCTTCCTGACCACCTTTTGAGGTAAATGCTGCTTCATCTTCCGATGGCATGAGCGCAAAAAGATGCATTTCCTAGAAGAGTCTACACCATAGCAACATGCTTTCAAATGCAATGAAAAAAACCATCGGCTTGCAACGCTTATACAGAACACCATTTTGGAAAATGTGTCTACAGTATGACCAACCTGTTTGTGTTGTGTTCCTCGCGCACATACTAGTGGCATGTTACGTACAAACCAGTTGGTGCTCCCATCACTCCACTTGCTGATGGCGGGTCCCACTCCACCACACAGCCTGCAGATGGACGGGGGACGGGAGGGGGAGGGGCTTCAAAAGCGCATTGCATCGCATCGCAACTGGAGACCGTACCTGCCCGGCCTCCGTCTCCTTCGCATGCAGGCACGCGGCCCGCGGCAGCTTTGGTGCAAACTTGCGGCCCAAATCACCGCCTCCTTAGGAAGCTCACACTCACGCTTCCTCTTTGGGGCCTTGTGCTCAGTAGCGCACAACACGTCGTCCAGTGCGGTGGTGAGGGACCTTGCTGCTGTCTGCCTTACGTCCTCGGCGTCCTCTTGTTGGGACTGGCGGACCACATGACCCAACATGAACACTACACAGAAGCATAAAATGAAAATGTTCGCAATTAACTCAAACATGATTAATTATAATGCAATGGATTGTAATACCACCAATACTTAATAAAAACTTAATAAAATCCATCCAACCCTTGTAAAAAACTATTTTCTAATCATAAAAACAATCCTTGTTGATCACGTCAAATTTAGCCGGAAACCCGCGGCATGTGCTTGGCGGAAACGCCCCCAATTCCGCAGCATTGGCGCGGCTTTGCGAGCAAGCGGGTTTAGGGCCATGCGGATTTTTGAGCCCCCCTGTAGTAGAGAGGTATTCGATGAGAGGCTCACGGCGGTTCGAATCCCGCGGTTGTAGATCGTACTTGAAGAGGATTGGGACGTACCGAAGGTACTAGGCAAGAGACGTGGCTTAGTTTAGTCATCTTCGTCCGGGTCTCAAGAACCACAGTTGCTGGTTCCATACCTGACACGGCTAGGGAGCTCATGGTGATGGCCCACACCGCCGGCCACTATAGCAGTGCGCCCCCCCCCACCGATAATGTGGGTCACCGGGTGGTGTGTCTTGTCTTTGTCTGGTTTGTTTTGTTCATATTTGGCCAGTTCGTTTGTATTTTTGTTTTTTGACACAAAATAGACCTCAGCTTGCAGCAATGCGCCCCGCCACCAGCGTTGTGCGGTGGCGGGCGCGGGGGGGGGGGGGGGATGTCCTCCTCGTACTCCTCCGCCTGCCGCAGGAGGTGTGTCCTAGTGCAATTGAACAAGAGTTGTAGCTAGTTGCTCCACCACCAGGGCATGCACCCTTTAGCGAAGACACGAGGAGTCCACATCTTTGCGACCACTTGGAGCATGCATTTAACCAGGTTCTGCAGGAGGGGGATGCACTGACCCAAGCTAGCCTAAGAAACATTCGATAGCCTGCGGGCAAACTCAAGGCAACATTCAGTACTGCTTTGGAAGTGGAGCAGTGCGGCAGAATATTGATGAGCTGTGACCAGTTGCCTGTGTCGCGGGGGTTCGGTAGCCAAGTATTGGTTGCTTCATTGCCAGCGTGCCCAGCCACGGTAGAGCGGAAACTCCGCCGCCCGCAGCAAGCGGTCCCGTCCCCCCTTTGTCCGAGCTACGCAAAAGTCCCACTACGCCTACTGTAGCTTGGACAAGGGCGTAGCTTGCGTGCGACACATACAACTACTGACAAACACGTGAGCGAGCACATGGGGGGATGTGGTGCAGAAATAATCCCAAAATCAGAAGTAAGGTAAGAGCTGCTGCGGAGTTGACAGAGCTAGCAGCGCAGCCAGTCCCATCACTAGTCGCCCATGCTTCAGCCGCAGCCTCTTCCCCATTTGGGAGAGGTGACAGTGGGGACGTTTTCAGTAGCTCGTCAGCTGGCCCACTGGCCACAGCTCTGCCACTACGTCAAACTCACAAAGGTATGGCGAAGACAGGGTTGTAAGATACGCACCAGAGGACCACATCCTGCATCCAGATTGGATGGTTGGGGGTGGGGGGCTGACGAGGTTCGTGACGAGACCCATTGTGTATGTGTAACATATAGCAGGGAAATAACAACAGTGGTGTGAGTGAAGCAGTAGGATCTCCCAATGTCTGTGTGTTGCGAGGTCCAGTCATTGGTAGAGGGATATCACAAGTGGTGCGCGCGAAACAGCAGGGAAACTCTGTCTGGTAGAAGATTGAGACTATTTACTGACTGCATGTTAATGTTGTCAGTGACATCTGTACATCTTTGCTGACGTTTAGGATGGATTGTGGGACAGTGTCTTCGCTGTACTCTTGACCGTGTCTGTGGCTGGTTCCGCCATTTCTGTTCCTTCCACCCCCCAGTGAATGTTCTTTTATTTGGATACTTACCTCCTGTTCACATGTCGCCCGCACCCTGTTACACCATGTTGTGCCAGCAGAGTGTGTGCCAGCAGTGCGCAGCTATCGCCTTCATGGTTCCCCATAGGGGCTCAGCCAAACCACAGAGGGAGGCCTTCAGTTGCTGTGTGCATTCCCATTTCATGCAGGGCAGGTCTGGGAGGGGCAGGGCAGGGCATCAGCGTGCACCGAAGCACGGGAGATTGGGAGTGCCAGTCTCTATGCCCAACGCCCCTCCCTTTGACCATATGGTAGAGCCATCCCCAGGAGAAGTGGTCACATACCATTTGTCAGACCGTGTGTAGAATGTGAGACGGAAAGGGATGGACGTACCGAATTGTGCCCCCATACACGAGGTGTCTGTGCGGTGTGTGTGTGTGTGTGTGTGTGTGTGTGTGTGTGTGTTTGTGTGTGTGTGTGTGTGTGTGTGTGCATTGCCCAGGCTGACATGAGGTTCTTGTACTTGCTGCTACTGTGCTGGTGTGCCACAGTGCCTGGCCACGCACAAGAAGGGGAGACCGTGCCGCCCTGGGTTTACCCGTGGTGGAGGATGGTGCCAGGTCCGCGCACCCCTGGGGGTGTCCCCAGGTGGGTGTATCCTTGGTGGCGCTGGGTACCTCCCCCTCCGCCCCCCGCCCCCCCGCGGAATGACAGCAGCCCTGAGTCCGCCCCCTCGTGGGTGTACCCGTACTGGAGGTGGATGCCGAATGACGCGGAGGAAGAACGTGACATGCATGCGACCAGCACCCCATTGGAGGACTCTGATGCTACGCTGCAACAAACTACTGAAAGAAGCTCTGCCCCGCAGCAATGGTGGATGCGTTACGTGCCACCATCGAGCCGCCGTTGGATCCCTCCTCCGGGATCGTGGATGCCACCACCACCACCGTGGGGCAACATGACGAGCACCCCCAGTGGCAGCCAGCCCCGTCCAGTTGTGCCGGTGTATCCGTGGTGGCGGTGGGTGCCCCGTCCCTCGTACAACGCCGAGGCATCTGAGGAGCGTCTCATGCAACCGACCAGTTGCGGTGCAGGCCCATGCCCAAGCAGCGACCCAGAGAGACGTGCTACGCCGCAGCAAACCACTGCACCTGCATGGGTATACCCTTGGTGGCGTTGGGTGCCACCATCGAGCCGCCGTTGGATCTATCCGTGGTGGCGGTGGGTGCCCCGTCCCCGCCGCACAACGACCCGCCCCTCTGACAGCCAGCGGGCCCCGTCCTGGGTGTATCCGTGGTGGCGGTGGGTGGACTACAACGCCGAGGCATCTGAGGAGCGTCTCATGCAACCGACCAGTTGCGGTGCAGGCCCATGCCCAAGCAGCGACCCAGAGAGACGTGCTACGCCGCAGCAAACCACTGCACCTGCATGGGTATACCCTTGGTGGCGTTGGGTGCCACCATCGAGCCGCCGTTGGATCTATCCGTGGTGGCGGTGGGTGCCCCGTCCCCGCCGCACAACGACCCGCCCCTCTGACAGCCAGCGGGCCCCGTCCTGGGTGTATCCGTGGTGGCGGTGGCTGCCCCGTCCCCCTGCCCGCCGCCCAGCGACACGTCCCCCTGCCCGCCGCCCAGCCCCACGCTCAACGCCCCGCCCCTCTGCCCGCCAGCCAGCCTCGCGCTCCACTGGCTGAAGGATCCCATCGTCTGATTCTGCTTCGGCATTTGTGGCTCTTGCGGCGTCACCGGAAGTCACGTGCTTGTCACGGCTTGGGAATCGTTATGACGTTGTGAGTGACGTAGTAGAAGCCAATCTGCAAGGCATGCGTTCCCACAGCACTGCACACGCACGTACTCCGCCTGCCACGTGCATGCGATGTGCGGCTCCCATCCGTTGCTGTCGCCACACAGGGGCACACCCTTTGTTGGTTCCTGCATGATGGTCTGATGGTGCCTCGCACACCTGCGCACACACTGCACATCCACATGTCCTCACACACCGGCATATGCCGGAGCATCACCGTCACGCCTCCAAACCTACTCTTTGCATTTCCATATGTCGTTGTTGCCGCATCATATGATTCTGCTGCTGCAAATCATCGTCTTGTCACAGCCTGAGCGCATCCTCGTCAAACTAGACGTCCGACCCTCGCATCCCAAGTGTGAATATCCACACCGTGCTATATATATATATATGACCTGCTCAACGTGCAATGCTTCTGTGACCCATCACAACAGTATGCACTTTGCTGTCGGGCTAGCATGGTTATCCCTCCAAGCCGATCTCATTCACGTGTTTACATTCCCATGCCATTTCAGCGCTGCTTTTTCTGCCCAGGCATTCATCTGCTCACCCCTCTTGGCATAGCTGCAGCGGGGATGGGCAGGCACAGCGCAAGGGTGGGTGGAGCAGGGTTGAGGGCATGGGACTGTCAATGGAGCTGTGCACACACTCCAATTTTGCTGCTCACCATTCTCCACTGGACCCTAGGCGATGAGGGCTGTGATGGCAGACACAACCTGAGTTTTGGTGGATTCTGTGACCATACTGTGGCCCATGGCCGTATGCAACCGTCTCCCCTGTTTGTCCAATGTTAGCGACAATATGACAACAGATGCATTACGGCATACGATGCCACTCTCATTGCTTTTGGCATGTACAGCCGTGTTCAGCCCGACAAAGTGCAAGTTCATCATGTTGGCCACCTCTCATCTGGTCCAATCAGATCCAGATATTCGTGAATGTTTGGCACTGCAGTCCTACCCATGCATACACACGTCTACCATCACCTGAGGCCCAGATACTGATGTATGCATACTACTGAGCGTGCCCCTCACACAGTGCGCGCAGTGCGGACACACAGTGCGATATAAGCCCTGTTGGCGTACAATGAATGAATGCTGCCCAAAAGCGGTCATATGGCATTGAGCATCAGGATTGGGTGGCCAACTGTTGTGTTTTTGTAGAAATAACAATGTCAGAGTCTAAGAGTAAGTATGTGTTGTGCGTTTGTGGGCTGCAGGGGCCATTGTGCATTGGAAAATATCGGTGTTGCTATGTTTTGCCTCCTTTGTATTCCACAGGACATATGGCAATGAATGCTGGCCTTGTTAGCCTCCTTCCCTTTTGGGGGCATTTACCAATACCAATACCAATACCCCCATTCTACCAATGTTCAGCTTTATTGGGGGTATCTTCATTCTCGCAGGAGAATTTAGGCCAGAAAAATCTTTCGCCGCCTTCCGCGCAGACCACAGCAATAGGGAAGTCCGAGCCAATCACCCCCACCCCCCCTCCAATGCAACCCTGGCCAGGGGACAGCAAGCGGTCGCAGGCACATGCGGGACTGCAGCACATGGAGAACCCACTCAAGAGGAGGACTATGGTCACACAACAGTCCACCAAAGGGCAGTTCTCATCAAGCTGAGCAGGGGCCTGGGCCTTCTGGAAGTCTTCTGGCAGTCTTGCTGCCAAACCCACTATGGCCTCTGATCTTGATGCGAGCCAACCTGCTGACCGGTGCCGGTGTGGCTCCTCAATATGGTTCTCTCCCCCCTGCAGTGGTAGTCTTGCACACGCAAGAGGCCAATGCTGTACTTTGTTTCTGAATCTCTTGTCTGCACATGTAAATGTTTGTTGCAATATTGGAAGAATCTTTTTGGCCAACGCCACAGGTTTGTCCTCTGAGGTGGTGCATTGCATCGGGCCACTCTCCAATACGATATTAAGGGTCTTTCAGCCATCATGCATTTCATGCGGGCATCCAGCTGACAAGAAATTTTTAGGAGCCTGTGCTTTCATGCGCTGGAACCCTTTTTGGGCATCTGCGTTGAGCTGTGGGTTCGTGTTGTTTGCTACCTCTGATACGTTTGAACATTAAGGTGCACAGGAAAACGTGCACAACCAAGGTATGAAAGCAATGCAAAAAATGGAGGAGGAGGGTCACACAATCCAGAAGCCCGTAAATCTTTTTTTGGGGGGGGGGATGCAAGTTTGGTTTCAATAAAACGGGGCGGGTTGCTAAAAAGACTGATACCTTGAAAAAAGTTTTCGTGTGAGTTGAGTCAAATTTTATAGGTGGCCACCCAATTGTCATGTGTTTTGGCTTTTTTCTCCAGCCGATCTGCTTTTGGGTTTTTCAGCGGTATTGGGCTCCCATTGGGATTTTTTGTTGGTGCGTTAAACATTTTGCTCAAAAAGGGAGTTATGCACAAGCTCAGGGGTGAAAACCGATGTTCCCTCCAGGTCCATTGGGTCAAATGAATTACATGCTTAATCAGAGTGCGCTTGAACCAAAAAATACAAACAATCAGTGTTCTGCAAGTTTTCATGCACACACATTAAATTTGAAGGTCCAATTGTGCAATGGGTTGTTAATGCATTCTCGGCACACGCCGGGTTGGGGGTATGCAAGGGCTGTTTCAGTTGCATTCTTTCAGCATGTGGAGGGGGATGTATAGGCTTTTGGGATACTAGTAGCCGACAAACGACGCTGCATGTGCAGCACTATGCAAGGTTGGATTGGTGAGTACCAGGATCGCTATGGCATCTTTTCCTGACACTGCCTTTACCCATCAAACAAACCTACATCTACAGGCGGCAACTATGGTGACGCGGACACCTATCCCCTCACAGCTGTGTCCTATACACATACACAATGGGTGTCGTCACGAACCTCGTCAGCCCCCCACCCCCCACCCTCCCGCAGGTTAGGGTTTGGGCATCCCGCCTTAGCTTGCAATCTGGATGCAGGATGTGGTCCTCTGGTGCATTTATTACATCCCCGTCTTGGCCATACCTTTGTGAGTTCGACGTAGTGGCACAGCTGCGGCCAGTGGGCCAGCTGACGAGCTACTGAAAACGTCCCCACTGTCACCTCTCCCAAATGGGGAAGAGGCTGCGGCTGAAGCATGGGCGACTAGTGATGGGACTGGCTGCGCTGTTAGCTCTGTCAACTCCGCAGCAGCTCTTACCATGGCTCCCAAGCCTTGATTCCTGGATTTCTGTAGGACTGACATCGCATCGGGCCCTCCCAGTGGTCATGTTGGGTATCCAGACACCCTCTGCCTGACAACTGCTAGTAGGCACCAGGGTCACTATCCTCCACATCTTGTGACACCGCACCATCCAATGCGCATGTGGGTATGTGCACACATGTAGAGCTGATTGAAGAAGGGCACGAGGTCAGAAACAGGACCCATTGTGTGCATGTGTAGTGAGTCAGTATTCATGGTAGAGTCAACCCATACCAGGGGAATAACACCAGTGGCGTGGGTGAAGCAGTAGGATCTCCCAATAGGAAAACCCTGTGTCTTGCGAGGTCCAGTCATTTTATTGGCCGACTGTTGAGAGGGGCATTGCAAGTGGTGCGCTCAAAACAGTAGGGAAACTCTGTCTGGTAGAAGATTGAGACTATTTATTGACTGCATGTTAATGTTGTCAGTGACATCTGTACATTTTTGCTGACGTTTAGGATGGATTGTGGGACAGTGTCTTCGCTGTACTCTTGACCGTGTCTGTGGCTGGTTCCGCCATTTCTGTTCCTTCCACCCCCCAGTGAATGTTCTTTTATTTGGATACTTACCTCCTGTTCACATGTCGCCCGCACCCTGTTACACCATGTTGTGCCAGCAGAGTGTGTGCCAGCAGTGCGCAGCTATCGCCTTCATGGTTCCCCATAGGGTCTCAGCCAAACCACAGAGGGAGGCCTTCAGTTGCTGTGTGCATTCCCATTTCATGCAGGGCAGGTCTGGGAGGGGCAGGGCAGGGCATCAGCGTGCACCGAAGCACGGGAGATTGGGAGTGCCAGTCTCTATGCCCAACGCCCCTCCCTTTGACCATATGGTAGAGCCATCCCCAGGAGAAGTGGTCACATACCATTTGTCAGACCGTGTGTAGAATGTGAGACGGAAAGGGATGGACGTACCGAATTGTGCCCCCATACACGAGTTGTCTGTGCACTGTGTGTGTGTGTGTGTGTGTGCATTCGCCCAGGCTGACATGAGGTTCTTGTACTTGCTGCTACTGTGCTGGTGTGCCACAGTGCCTGGCCACGCACAAGAAGGGGAGACCGTGCCGCCCTGGGTTTACCCGTGGTGGAGGATGGTGCCAGGTCCGCGCACCCCTGGGGGTGTCCCCAGGTGGGTGTATCCTTGGTGGCGCTGGGTACCCCCCCCTCCGCCCCCCGCCCCCCCGCGGAATGACAGCAGCCCTGAGTCCGCCCCCTCGTGGGTGTACCCGTACTGGAGGTGGATGCCGAATGACGCGGAGGAAGAACGTGACATGCATGCGACCAGCACCCCATTGGAGGACTCTGATGCTACGCTGCAACAAACTACTGAAAGAAGCTCTGCCCCGCAGCAATGGTGGATGCGTTACGTGCCACCATCGAGCCGCCGTTGGATCCCTCCTCCGGGATCGTGGATGCCACCACCACCACCGTGGGGCAACATGACGAGCACCCCCAGTGGCAGCCAGCCCCGTCCAGTTGTGCCGGTGTATCCGTGGTGGCGGTGGGTGCCCCGTCCCTCGTACAACGCCGAGGCATCTGAGGAGCGTCTCATGCAACCGACCAGTTGCGGTGCAGGCCCATGCCCAAGCAGCGACCCAGAGAGACGTGCTACGCCGCAGCAAACCACTGCACCTGCATGGGTATACCCTTGGTGGCGTTGGGTGCCACCATCGAGCCGCCGTTGGATCTATCCGTGGTGGCGGTGGGTGCCCCGTCCCCGCCGCACAACGACCCGCCCCTCTGACAGCCAGCGGGCCCCGTCCTGGGTGTATCCGTGGTGGCGGTGGGTGGACTACAACGCCGAGGCATCTGAGGAGCGTCTCATGCAACCGACCAGTTGCGGTGCAGGCCCATGCCCAAGCAGCGACCCAGGCGAGTGCCACCCAACATCCATTGCAGGGCCATGAACCCCCGAGTGATGGAGTCAGTGGGGCAGTGCCCCATTGTGTTCCCAAGCCGCAGCGACGTGCTGGCGGTGCGGTACGCTGGGGTGTCATCATTTGGGTTCGGGGGCACCAATACGCATGTGGTGATGGGAGTGCCGAGTGAGGGTAACGTGAGCCCATCGGAGCCTGTGATTGCATGGCAGCGGGAGGTATTTCCATGGCACACAGTAGCACACCCATTGCTGGGTGCCAGCGAGAGGTCTGAGCATGGCTGTGTGTGGACTTGTGCATGGGATGCGGAGATTGTGGAGTATCTGTCAGACCATCGAGTGCGGGATGTGGCAGTGGTGCCAGGGACCTGCTACATGGAGATGGTTGCGGCTGCTGTGGAGGAGCTATACGGGGATGTGCCTCACATGCTGTTGGACGTGCGATTTGAGAGCATGTTGTACCTGGATGCGGGGTCACCGCCCATCGTACGGCTGCAGATGACACCAGATGTTGAGGCAGGAAGTGGAGGGAGTCAAGCCATCCGGATTGAATCTACAACAAAGGGCACCAGTGGTTGGAGGCTTCATGCATTGATGACATTGAGCCTACAGCAGGAGATGGCTCCAGCTGGTGATCTGCATGAGATTCTTGGCCGTTGTGGCGGACGCACTGTGTGTGGGGACACATTCTATGAGACCCTGGGGAATGCCCACGCGGGAGACTTCCGATCGTTGCAGACCATGTGGCAGGGGACAAGGGAGTGGATTGGGCAGATCGAAGTGCGGGCTGAGAGCAAGGCAGCAGCATTCCTGCGCACCTGTGCAATGCTGAACAGTGCCATCGATGTGGGGATGGTGGGACTGGATGCCGCAGACAGGACGGCAGGGATGTATGCTGCTGCTGTTGCTTCATGCCACGTTGCAGGCACGCGACGCCGGGGGACCGTTGCGTTGTGGAGCCACGTGGCAATGGAGAGAGATGGCGAGCGGACGACAGTCACGGTGTATGATAACGATGGAACGATATTGATGCAGATGGCGGGTCTGAAGGCACGGCGTTTTGATGCTGGGGTCACGCCATTTGTGAGCATTGACGCTTGGGTTGAGCGCAGCCCACCACCTTCTCTAGACAGTTGTGTAGCGCGGATCTGCCCTCGTGATGTGCATGAGCTGCACCATGCCGTGCTGGATCGCATGCAAGCACAGGCGGCACTGTGTGTGGTGGTGAAGGACGAGGAGCTGGCGGCGTATGTGAGGACACTGAGAGCAGAGTATCCCATGTGGAAGGTGACCTGTGTAGTTGGGGAGCAGGATCCTGGAGGGACACCTTTTGATGGTGAGGAGGAGGAGTGGAAAGTGGCGCAGGGTGTGTGGTCCGTGCGAAGGCTACACGAAGCCAAACTGCGTCCTTTGGTGTGGTCCATGCGTGTGCCAGAGCATGGGGTGCTCTCGGCTGTTCATATTACGGAGGCCCAACGTGAAGAACCGCCTGCAGGCGCTGTAGAGGTGAGGGTGTGTGCAGTTGGACTGCACATGGGCATGCTGAATGTGCATGGGACGCATGATGGGGAACACAGCGCAGCAGGTGGGGACTGTGCAGGAGTGGTGGTAGCCCGAGGGGCTGGAGTGGATGGCTTTTCAGTGGGAGATCATGTGTTTGGTGTGAGCATGGCATGCTTGGCAGGGTATGCCACTGCAACGGCTGCACACATGCGGGTGATGCCTTACGCGTTGTCGTTTACATGTGCTGCCACTCTGCCAACGTCGATCACCACGGTGCACCATGCGCTGGTGGAGTGTGCACAGGTGCAGAAGGGACAGAGTGTGTTGATCCATGCGGGCACTGGTGGCATCGGGCTGACTGCCATTCACTATGCGCAGCAGCTTGGCTGTGAGGTGATTGCCACAGCAGGAGCAACGGGGAAGCATGAATACCTGCGACCACTGAATGTGACCCGGACGACATCATCGCGGGATGCTGATGTGTTCCATGAGCGTATGCAGGAGTATGGGCCTGTGGATGTGGTTCTGAATAGCCTCTCAGGGGACTTCATTCGGCTGTCGCTTGCAGCCCTGAAACCGGGCGGCCACTTCTGTGAGATTGGCAAGCGTGACATATGGTCAGCATCAGAGGTTGCAGAGGTACGGCCTGACGTGCATTACCACATCATCGCCATTGACACGATGATGGCGGACCACCCGGAGCAATTCCAGCGATTGTTTGAGGATGCGGTACTGTTTGGGCCACCCAAGCTGCCGACGACGGAGTTCCCTATCGAGCAAGCGGTGGAGGCATTCCAGTACATGCGAGAGGCTCAACACATCGGCAAAGTGGTGGTGACGCAACCGATGCTGTTGTGCAGTGAGGCCACCTATCTGATTACTGGTGGCCTTGGGTATGTTGGGCAGTTGGTGGCGAAGGGTCTGATTGAACACGGGGCGCGGAGTGTAGTGCTGCTGTCGTCCAGTAGGTGTGAGCTGCCCAGTGATTGGGAGGGTGCAGTGCGGCCAGCGGTGGTGAAGTGTGACGTTGGTGACCTGAGTCAAGTGCAGGCAGTACTACAGACGTATGCAAATACGAGAGGCATAGTGCATGCTGCTGGTGTGCTTGCAGACCAAACGCTCAGTGAATTGAGCGTGGAGGCCTTTGAGCCTGTGTACCGACCCAAGGTGCACGGGGCGCGCAACCTCCATGAGTGCACTGCCGGCATGGAGCTGGATTTCTTCGTATTGTGTTCATCGATCGCCAGTGGGTTTGGGAGTGCAGGGCAGGCGAACTATGCGGCAGCAAACGGATGTCTGGATGCACTGGCTCTTGAGAGACAGCAGCAGGGCCTACCTGCGGTATCTGTACGATGGGGTGCATGGGCAGGGGGTGGCATGGCGGGGGAGTCGACATTGAAGCGGGCAGCACAGATTGGGATACTGCCGCTGGCCCCAGGGGTTGGGGTTCGATCATTGCTGCAACTGATTGGGCATTCACCGTCGGCGGTGGTGACTGTATGCCCTCTGGATCCTCACAAACTGCCGCCGGTTCCATACTTCAGTGCAATGCGAGTGTCTGTTGAGGTGGAGGGTGTGGAGTATGGTGTGAGACCCGGCTGGATGGAGGGACTGCGTGCTGTGGATGAGGAAGCGAAGCATGCTGGTATCCGGGCGCAGGTGATGTCTGTGCTGGCAGGTGTAGGAGTGAAGGAGATTGAGGGCACGACGCTTTGGGGCGAGGCAGGACTGGACTCCTTGTCGATGGTGGAGGTGCGGAATGGACTAAGCAGGATACTGGGCAATGCGATGACACTGGGGCATACGGTCCTGTTTGATTACCCCACTTTGGATGCATTGGTGCAGCACCTTGCAAGGACGCTATTCAGGGGAAAGGATATGGTAAGGGCCGTGGCTATGCCTGTGGAGATGCAGCCGATGGCGATAGTGGGGATGGCCTGCCGGTTCCCTGGCAGATGCAACAGCGCTGAGGAGTTCTGGAGGTTCCTGGAGGACAGAGGGGACAGGGGCGTACGGGCGACCACCGGCCTGTGAGTCTTATTCCTGTGGAGATGCAGCTGATGGCGATAGCAGGAAATCTACTCGTGCACGAGCACCCAACTCCTACAACCACAACCACAAGACTTGCTGGCGCCGAGCCGACTCGGCGGATGGACGAGGACGCGCCGTGCAACAGCCGCAGGCAAAGGACTCTGTCGACCGAGTGAAGTACTCGACCCGGGACACGGCGATCGGTCGGCGGAGGATGCCCAAAACTCAGTCGCCCAGGGAGACGGAGGAAGCGACTTCGAGCACCTCTCCATCAGCCAGCACTACACAGTCTCGGGAGAGACTACCGACCAAAGCAAACCCAAATCATTCGATAGTGCGTCCAGGGGTACACACTGAGGTACCCACACAAAAAGACCGGTCGGACAAGAATGCAGTCCCGCCGAGAGAAAAGCCCGCAGTAGGGCGACATCAACACATGGAGGAGGATAACAGGCGCTTACCAATGGTGGAGCCTTATGACAAGCATGACCGAACACAAACACACCCACCATCAACGCGGTACAAGGACTGGACCTGGCGGGGATGGCGGGAGTGGCTACGACGGTCCTGGGACCGTCCAACGGAGGACTGGAGGACATCGACAATCAGGAATTTTCTGAGAAACAGAGATGCAGATCCAGCAGCCGCAACATGGAAGGGGAAAACAGGGGAAGAAATAGCAGGTATGGTGGGATGGATATATGGACTTTACCATTACGCAACCAGGAGATGGTACGTGGGACAAACAATTACGTGGATCTGGGACCGAGGACGTGGACACTGGTATGATGGCCAACGGAAGGACGACATGCTGCACGAAGCTTTGGGCAGTGAAACGTCCCCCTTCGCCTTCCTCTTGGTTCCGTTGGAGTGGATCGCGCCAGACAAGTACAAGTCCACCAGCAACCGGCGCATGGACCTCAAAAATCGATTCCGATGGTACGCCACGAAGCGCGAGACATACTGGGTGCAGATGCAACACACATTGTGGCCAAAAGGGTGGAATTCCCAGTGGCCGGGGCAACCAGTAACAACAGAAGCCGCGCGCAAGGCACGATTTTTGGGCCCAGAAGACACCCAGGAGACACGGGTGGATGCTGCACAGTGGCTGCAACAGTATGAGCGGGATCCAAAGGAGGCAATGGCCGGGCTGGCCGTGAAGACGAAGGCCCAGGTACGGGATTTACTACATGATGTGCAACTGCAAATGCCGGAGCCAATGGCGAAGCATTTCTGGTGTACCCCAAAAGCAATGGGACCCAGAGAGCAGTTGGTGGAGATGTTACGGAAGCGACGAGAAGAACCGCCGCGAAGGCAGTTTTTGAAGGTCACCTTTGTCAACAAACAGGCGGAGCACATGAAGCTGCGGCAAGTACTGCGAATGCCGCAGGTCATCATGCTGCATCCAGAACCAGCACAAGCAGAACGGATCCAGCTCTGTGAGCAGTTCCAGCCACAGATACAGTCGTATCTGTTGAATTATACGCGACTGGCCAAAACCTTCTGCTTGGAAGAATGTGCTGCTGACACGCTGGAAAACTGTGACTGCAAAACCTGCTTCAAGTACTTGAAACCGCAAGAGATCATGCCAAATGGGCATGTGGTCAGTGCAGACACGCGCGGACTCAAATGGGCCTGGTTAAGTGAGTTGTCGCGCAAGGGCAAAAAATACCGGTTACCGGACAATCCGCAGGTGATGTTCGAAAGCTTGCAGACGGGACTGCTGGATTATATCGATTATGCCATGCGCGGCACGGAGGATACAAGCAGACAGGAGAAATTGGAGCAGTGGGCTGCAGAAGTCCTAAAACACGCCAATTTAAATTACCAACTGCACGGAGAGCAGTCAGGGCCACAGGATTATGGAGGACTGAAGAACGAAATCCAAAAAGCGCAAGAACATTTGGCCTTCATCCCCGATGACAGAGCACCACATGGATTTGTCATGCTGTGTAAACGTTGGTACTTGAAAACGGTGGCGATGCATCTGACGCAAGACCAGGTATTTCAGCCAATGGACGGGACATGGCATGATATCCAGGAACGCGTGGCGAAGGACTTGGAGCCACTGGGCCATGTCGTGGGCCGAGGGGTGCGGTATACGTATGGGGTATGGAAGCCAAAGAAGGCAACGCTGCGCTACATAACCGGCACAAGGCGAGCCGATCAACCGGAGGTGCCCCAAGCGCGCAGGACGAGCAGCAAGCAGGAGAATTTGGAATGGTTAAGAGCACCCACAGATCACGTGGGGCAAGAAATGGTCCAGCTACTGAAAGTGGTGTGCGCGACCTTGAAAGAGATTGATATCCGCAGACAAGCAGACGGGGGGCCATCGTGCTATTGGATACTGGATTCAATTGAAGATTACACGCGCTGTGTAAAGGCCAATGAGCAATATGTGGTGCAAACGCCGATGGAATGCTTTGATTTTGTGGGAATGTATACCCGATTGGAACATGCCCGCATCAAGGACCATATTGCGGAGGCCCTACGGGAAGCATGGGAGTATCAAGCACGGTCCGGCGAAGGCCGGGGGCTGTTGTTGGGCACGAAAGGATGGTCATGGACGAATGGGTTCACCGCGGATGAAGTCCTGGCCAGGGTCCAGATTTTACTGGACCACTGCTATACCTGTGATGGAGGACGTATTGCACGGCAAATGAAAGGAATACCAATGGGTATACGACCAGGACCGCAGTTTGCAAACGTGTACTGCTACCCGATTGAGCGTTTCTACGCATTGTCAACACGTTTAACCGGACTGATCCGCCGATTCATCGACGATTTGTGGACATGCGGAGCGCGTCCACCCCCGGAGGAGGCGTACAACATGGAATATAAGGCGACGTCGGCGCGGGGAGGAGAAGTGGTGTATTTGGGCGTGCATACACAAGTCCGAGACGGCCGTGTACATACAACTCTGTATGATAGGGAGTATGAATATCCCTATCATATACAGAGATATCCGGTGCAGGACACCACAGCATCCCAAGCACAACTCAACGGAGTCCTCATGAATCGATTGTGCGCCGCAATGGAAACGGCAAATTATTTGACGGATTTCAAGGAGTCGGTGGCGCATGTGCTACGCCGGCACATAGCGCGGCACATGCCCATGCAACAAGCTTTGAAGGTGTTTTCCAATTTTTTGGCCCGTAAGTGGCAGGCGGGCGATATCCGGAAACCGGAGTTGATGAGGTGGTTCCGAAGCACATGGCTGCATTTTGACATCCCGTTCTACAGGAACGCGCACGCGGATGCCTGGACCCCCATACGGCAAGGGGAGTCAGAGTCGGAGTTCATGCGGCTCTTTGGAATTCCACGAGAGCAAAGTCAACGACCACGACCAGAGCACCCGCAGCCACACAGCACAAGCTCAGAGCGGACACCAACCACGCCTTCACGAACCAGAAAGCGAACCGATGCAGACGCTGAGTTGCCAGATCAACCCCCACGGAAGAAGCATGTCACCGTGGACACGGTGGAGCAACCGGACATGGAGGTGGATCTGGAATATGGAGCAGCAGTATCCGGACCGGCCCCAGCAGATTTGGGGGGCTGTGTGGATTCGGACACGGAGGAGTTGGCTGAAATCTTGGGGAATTTGAAGAATTCAGCGCCCCCGCGGAAGTGGCGAGTGCGACAGGATTCAGCCCCGCCGGCATCGTCATCTTCTTCTTCATCTGCTTCTTCATCTTCGCCATCTTCTTCCTCTTCTTCTTCTTCTTCATCTTCATCTTCATCTTCAGCTTCGTCTTCGTTGCCCCCGCGCACGGCAACTACGGCATCATCGTCCCCACGATCTTCGCGTCCACCGACACCACCCTCACCGAGCCCCCACCAACCATCCCCACCCCGGCGGCCATCACCGCCAACCTCCCCGCGCTCACCACGGCCACCAACACCATCCCCACCGAGCCAGCCATCCGCGCCATCGCCGACACCACCGCCACCCCCACGGCCGCCAACACCATCCCCACCCAACCCACGACACCCACCACCATCGCCCACGTCAATGCCACCACCGCAGCCATCAACGTCATCGTCGACCCCATCATCATCTCCGTCGAGCCCGCATCAACGACCGCTACCCCAGCAATCGTCGACGCCATCCCCGATCCACAGTGACCCCTGCTCGCAGCAACCCTCTTTTCAGCCCCAGCAGTCACCCACGCCTACGCCCTCACCGCGAGCACCGGGACCAGCCTCACGGAGAACAACAACAGCGCGTCGGCAACACTCAAAAAGGGCACAGCCCGCGGATTTCCCCCAGCCACCACAACAGGCAGCCCGTTTTGCCTTTGCGGATTTTTTGGAACCAGAAGCAGAGCATGGAATATCCGGCGAGGAAGATAGTGAAACAGCATCGGACCAGGAGTGGACTGACGCGGAGGACGTCCAAATCCAACGCCTGCTACAGCTGGACCCATGGGAGGAGCCGTGGGAATGTTTTGAAGCAACAGAGCAGTGCCAACGGGCAGATTTGGTGCGCGTTTATCGACGGAAGGCACGGGATTTACATCCTGACCGATGTCATCATCCGAGGGCGACAGCAGCACTACAGATTTTGAACGAGGCGTACCAATGGGTCACAGATCCGGAGCAATGGCATCGGGAAAAGTTGAGTAGGCAGATGCAGCAAGCAGAACGAGATCAAGCCCAACAAAAATGGATGGAGGATCTGCGGACCGGACGGGCGTTAGGGGTGTTTGAGGAGCAGGAAACAACAGCCAGGTTTTATCTGGAATGCGAGCAAGTATTGGAATGGTGTTATGGAATGGAATTAGATGAATGGTGGCGAATGCTGCTATGGGGGGCAGCAGGTGAGTCTGCCATACGGCAAGGCCATGATTGGACAGCAGGCTATCGTTTTGGAGAAGCAAGAAATCCGGGACCAAAGCAGACACGCACCAGCGCAGAGGAAGTGGAGTATTTACTGTCAATGACCACCAGCCCGGCGTGGCTCATTCTGGAGGTGTCCCCAGACAGCACCGAGGAGGAACGCAAACGGCAATATTATGTAAAGCTGTTTAAGGTGCACCCAGATGATTGCAATCACCCACACGCCAGGGCGGCTATGGAGGTGTTGCAGAGCGTGTGGCCTTGGGTTCATGGAATGCAGTCAAAATCGGAGCCGGCACCGGTGCGTACATCTCTGCTGCCCGAGGGAACGTCTGCCGTGTCTACCCAACGGGGTACTTGGTTGCACTTGCAGTGGAGAAACCGTGTATACCAATGTTTTGGTCGGGAACGATCGCATCGGGTGGTGCTGGAGGCGGAAGAACGACGAGCGCGCCATTTTCTGTCCCAGTGGCGACTGGGCGGCCTAGCGGATCTTTCACGACCGAAGGTGGAACGAGTACAAGAGCACGAAGGACAGCAGCGACGAGCCATACAGTGGGCGGAGCAGGCGCAACGACCGCCCCAGCCGGCAGAGCGAACATCATGGCCTAAGCAGACGATACAGCGACGAACGTGGTGGGATCTATCCGCGTACTCAGAAGCCCGGCAACAAACAGTGGGAGTCGCACAGCAGAGTACAGTCCCAGCCCGGCAACAGGCAGTGGACACTGCACAGCAGAGTACAGTTTCAGATTCGGACACGGAGGCTAGTGCCAGTGGCGCGTGGGAACACATATGGGAACTGGACGGCCCGTGTCAACCACCATGGGAACGATGGTATCAAGTATCAGAATGGGATGTACACACGCCGCGCAATTCTGACGGAGATACAGACACAACTTATGGGGTATAACAGTATGAGGACGAAGAGGCCCAGCAGGTGCGGCAGTTATGGCATGAGCTGGGCATGGAAGAGATGTCCGAGGTGTCTTCAGATGCACCATCAACCCCAAGTACAGTGTCGAACAGTGATGGGATGTGGACGTCATCATCCCAGTCGTCCTCCAGTAATGGATGGCACTGACTGTGCCGGGACAGGGAGCAAAGAGGTAGACGGCGGCACACGGGGGCGAACCGGCGCCGGAACAAAGGCCAGGTCGGCTTCGGTTCACGGGAGGGTTACCCCGGGGATCCCGGGCCCCTCCGCCCCCCGGCTGATTTATCGCTGGCGGGTGCTGATGCCCTACCCTAGGCCTCCCCGCAGGATGACTTGCATCGGGGGCAACGGTCCAGAATGTATGAGTCCCCCAGTGCAGGAGCACAGGAAGGAGACGAGGCAGAGCACCAGAATGCTTTTGAAACGAAGGGGCCGATGGAGGTCAGAATCCACCACCATTCATTTGGCCCAACCGGGGAAGAGAAAATCCCCCGGTACCCAGGATTCACACCCGGGAGACGCGGCCCCAGGGTGATACAGTAATCAGGCAACAGAAAGGGGACCGAGGCGCGACCGCGAACGCGCCGACGAATCCCCAGCCCAACGAAGGCGACACCGTCGACCACGTTGGATGCGCCGGAGCTACCGCAACGCGCAGCGAGCTTTTCAACTCTCGCCGGCGGAGTAGACGGCAAGGCCAAAGTTTCGGCAGGGGGAAGGCAACCCCCGAGAATTGCATCAGCCAGGGTGGTGACCAACACCATCAACAATGATGAAGCAACCACGTGCACCGAGTTCTTCTCGGGGGGCCCGCGGGGGCCCCAGCGAGATGCCCGGCATGGCAACGCAAGCCGGCCGGGGGCCGCACTCTTGCGGGAGTGATCACGGCAGTAAGTCCCAGCGTGCTGGCGCTGAGAAACGAGCAGGGACGAGTGCGGGCTCGGAGAAGCGAGTGGGAATGAGCACCCGACCCTCGCAAAGTGACTCAACCAGAAAAGGGACGCAAAGTGAGCAGTGGAGAAGGGAAGCAGGCACATCCACCTATGCGGACAGAGTGAGAGAAGGCCAGCCTCACACCCGGAAGGTGCAATGGTGTGCCTATCCGACCCACAAATGGGTCCCCACAGGGCGCGTTTTGCCCACTGGGCGACAGACACGAGAAACCGCCCCATGCAGATATGGGCAGACACCAGGGCGTCTGGCGCATCAGGGGCGGCAACAACGGCACAACGCGCCCACTGGTTATCAGCAACGACACATCGCCCCGTGCAAACCGTATGGGCAGAAACCAAGGTACATGGGGCGTTCGTGGCGGCAACAGCCACGGTATCCACAGCATCGACAACAAGGCCAGCGGCAGGGCTGGCGGGTCCCGCAGCGGTATCAGGGGCGAGACCCACGATCGCCACGATGCTCTCCAGGACGAACCACGCAAATGGATGAAGAGGGCTATAAGCAAGTGCATGGTTCGCATCGGAGGAAGACAGCACCACGAGGTCAACCACCGCAAGTTTGGCTGCATACATCCAACCGGTGGAGTGTATTGCAGCGACCATCGTCTAAGGGCGGAAAAGGCAGCCAATTCCGGGGGCCACGAGTGGCCCCGGATCGTATCTATCTCGATTCCGCCCGTTCGACGCACTCACAGCCCGGTGCTCGCCCGCGCCCAGGGGCGTACGGGCGACCACCGGCCTGTGAGTCTTATTCCTGTGGAGATGCAGCTGATGGCGATAGCAGGAAATCTACTCGTGCACGAGCACCCAACTCCTACAACCACAACCACAAGACTTGCTGGCGCCGAGCCGACTCGGCGGATGGACGAGGACGCGCCGTGCAACAGCCGCAGGCAAAGGACTCTGTCGACCGAGTGAAGTACTCGACCCGGGACACGGCGATCGGTCGACGGAGGATGCCCAAAACTCAGTCGCCCAGGGAGACGGAGGAAGCGACTTCGAGCACCTCTCCATCAGCCAGCACTACACAGTCTCGGGAGAGACTACCGACCAAAGCAAACCCAAATCATTCGATAGTGGGGATGGCCTGCCGGTTCCCTGGCAGATGCAACAGCGCTGAGGAGTTCTGGAGGTTCCTGGAGGACAGAGGGGATGGGGCAGGGGAGATCCCATTGACTCGAATGGATTGGAGGAAGAGGTACGATCCTGAACAGAGCGTAGGCAAGTCATACACGAACCGAGGGGCGTTCATTGAAGAAGTGACGCTGTTTGACCACAAGCGGTTCAGGATCTCAGCGGCCGAGGCGGTGATGATCATTCCTGAACAGCGGATTGCGCTGGAGACGGTATACCAGGCATTTTGTCAAAGCAATATCAATGTTGAGGAGAGCTCTGGGCTACCGATTGGGACATTCACTGCGGCAGCACCTGCAGAATTTACATCCAGCGAGACTCCAGATGTTCTCTTGAGCCCCTATGCGGCGACTGGGGCTGCCTCGTCCATCACAGCGAACCGGTTGGCGTATGTGTTTGGGTTGGTGGGACCCTCTATGACGATTGACACTGCATGTTCGTCCTCGTTGGTGGCAACGGATGCTGCATGCAAGGCCATGTATGCGCATGATTGTGAGGTTGCAGTGGTGGTGGGAGTAAACCTCTTCTTCAATTTCGAGGTGTTCAACAGCTTGTGTGCAGCCGGGATGCTATCCAGGAAAGGCCGATGTGCCACATTCTCGGATGATGCGGATGGGTATTTGCGCGGAGAGGGGTGTGGTGCGGTGGTGCTAAAGCCACTATCGAATGCTTTGGCGGCGAGGGACCAGATGTGGGGCGTGGTGCATGGGACGGCGGTCAACCAGGACGGGCGGACGGCGACACTGACGGCACCCAACGGCCCATCCCAAGAGAGCGTGATCCGGACAGCCATTGAGCGGGCGGGTGTTTTGGCGAATGAGATTGGGTATTTGGAAGCTCATGGTACAGGCACGCCATTGGGAGACCCACAGGAGGTAGGGGCGTTGGCGCATGTGTTCGGAGGCCGGGAGAGCCCGTTAGTTGTGGGTGCGGCCAAGACCAATGTGGGACACTTGGAGGTAGCAGCGGGGATGGTGGGGCTGATCAAGACCGCACTGTGTGTGCAGCATGGGCGAGTGCCACCCAACATCCATTGCAGGGCCATGAATCCCCAAGTGATGGAGTCAGTGGGGCAGTGCCCCATTGTGTTCCCAAGCCGCAGCGACGTGCTGGCGGTCCGGTACGCTGGGGTGTCATCATTTGGGTTCGGGGGCACCAATACGCATGTGGTGATGGGAGTGCCGAGTGAGGGTAGCGTGAGCCCATCGGAGCCTGTGATTGCATGGCAGCGGGAGGTATTCCCATGGCACACAGTAGCACACCCATTGCTGGGTGCCAGCGAGAGGTCTGAGCATGGCTGTGTGTGGACTTGTGCATGGGATGCGGAGATTGTGGAGTATCTGTCAGACCATCGAGTGCGGGATGTGGCAGTGGTGCCAGGGACCTGCTACATGGAGATGGTTGCGGCTGCTGTGGAGGAGCTATACGGGGATGTGCCTCACATGCTGTTGGACGTGCGATTTGAGAGCATGTTGTACCTGGATGCGGGGTCACCGCCCACCGTACGGCTGCAGATGACACCAGATGTTGAGGCAGGAGGTGAAGGGAGTCAAGCCATCCGGATTGAATCTACAACAAAGGGCACCAGTGGTTGGAGGCTTCATGCATCGATGACATTGAGCCTACAGCAGGAGATGGCTCCAGCTGGTGATCTGCATGAGATTCTTGGCCGTTGTGGCGGACGCACTGTGTGTGGGGACACATTCTATGAGACCCTTGGGAATGCCCACGCGGGAGACTTCCGATCGTTGCAGACCATGTGGCAGGGGACAAGGGAGTGGATTGGGCAGATCGAAGTGCGGGCTGAGAGCAAGGCAGCAGCATTCCTGCGCACCTGTGCAATGCTGAACAGTGCCATCGACGTGGGGATGGTGGGACTGGATGCCGCAGACAGGACGGCAGGGATGTATGCTGCTGCTGTTGCTTCATGCCACGTTGCAGGCACGCGACGCCGGGGGACCGTTGCGTTGTGGAGCCACGTGGCAATGGAGAGTGATGGCGAGCGGACGACAGTCACGGTGTATGATAACGATGGAACGATATTGATGCAGATGGCGGGTCTGAAGGCACGGCGTTTTGATGCCGGGTTCACGCCATTTGTGAGCATTGACGCTTGGGTTGAGCGCAGCCCACCACCTTCTCTAGACAGTTGTGTAGCGCGGATCTGCCCTCGTGATGTGCATGAGCTGCACCATGCCGTGCTGGATCGCATGCAAGCACAGGCGGCACTGTGTGTGGTGGTGAAGGACGAGGAGCTGGCGGCGTATGTGAGGACACTGAGAGCAGAGTATCCCATGTGGAAGGTGACCTGTGTAGTTGGGGAGCAGGATCCTGGAGGGACACCTTTTGATGGTGAGGAGGAGGAGTGGAAAGTGGCGCAGGGTGTGTGGTCCGTGCGAAGGCTACACGAAGCCAAACTGCGTCCTTTGGTGTGGTCCATGCGTGTGCCAGAGCATGGGGTGCTCTCGGCTGTTCATATTACGGAGGCCCAACGTGAAGAACCGCCTGCAGGCGCTGTAGAGGTGAGGGTGTGTGCGGTTGGACTGCACATGGGCATGCTGAATGTGCATGGGACGCATGATGGGGAACACAGCGCAGCAGGTGGGGACTGTGCAGGAGTGGTGGTAGCCCGAGGGGCTGGAGTGGATGGCTTTTCAGTGGGAGATCATGTGTTTGGTGTGAGCATGGCATGCTTGGCAGGGTATGCCACTGCAACGGCTGCACACATGCGGGTGATGCCTTACGCGTTGTCGTTTACATGTGCTGCCACTCTGCCAACGTCGATCACCACGGTGCACCATGCGCTGGTGGAGTGTGCACAGGTGCAGAAGGGACAGAGTGTGTTGATCCATGCGGGCACTGGTGGCATCGGGCTGACTGCCATTCACTATGCGCAGCAGCTTGGCTGTGAGGTGATTGCCACAGCAGGAGCAACGGGGAAGCATGAATACCTGCGATCCTTGAATGTGACCCGGACGACATCATCGCAGGATGCTGATGTGTTCCATGAGCGTATGCAGGAGTATGGGCCTGTGGATGTGGTTCTGAATAGCCTCTCAGGGGACTTCATTCGGCTGTCGCTTGCAGCCCTGAAACCGGGCGGTCACTTCTGTGAGATTGGCAAGCGTGACATATGGTCAGCATCAGAGGTTGCAGAGGTACGGCCTGACGTGCATTACCACATCATCGCCATTGACACGATGATGGCGGACCACCCGGAGCAATTCCAGCGATTGTTTGAGGATGCGGTACTGTTTGGGCCACCCAAGCTGCCGACGACGGAGTTCCCTATCGAGCAAGCGGTGGAGGCATTCCAGTACATGCGAGAGGCTCAACACATCGGCAAAGTGGTGGTGACGCAACCGATGCTGTTGTGCAGTGAGGCCACCTATCTGATTACTGGTGGCCTTGGGTATGTTGGGCAGTTGGTGGCGAAGGGTCTGATTGAACACGGGGCGCGGAGTGTAGTGCTGCTGTCGTCCAGTAGGTGTGAGCTGCCCAGTGATTGGGAGGGTGCAGTGCGGCCAGCGGTGGTGAAGTGTGACGTGGGCGACCTGAGTCAAGTGCAGGCAGTACTGCAGACGTATGTGAATACGAGAGGCATAGTGCATGCTGCTGGTGTGCTTGCAGACCAAACGCTCAGTGAATTGAGCGTGGAGGCCTTTGAGCCTGTGTACCGACCCAAGGTGCACGGGGCGCGCAACCTCCATGAGTGCACTGCCGGCATGGAGCTGGATTTCTTCGTATTGTGTTCATCGATCGCCAGTGGGTTTGGGAGTGCAGGGCAGGCGAACTATGCGGCAGCAAACGGATGTCTGGATGCACTGGCTCTTGAGAGACAGCAGCAGGGCCTACCTGCGGTGTCTGTACGATGGGGTGCATGGGCAGGGGGTGGCATGGCGGGGGAGTCGACATTGAAGCGGGCAGCACAGATTGGGATACTGCCGCTGGCCCCAGGGGTTGGGGTTCGATCATTGCTGCAACTGCTTGGGCATTCACCGTCGGCGGTGGTGACTGTATGCCCTCTGGATCCTCACAAACTGCCGCCGGTTCCATACTTCAGTGCAATGCGAGTGTCTGTTGAGGTGGAGGGTGTGGAGTATGGTTTGAGACCCGGCTGGATGGATCGACTGCGTGCTGTGGATGAGGAAGCGAAGGATGCTGGTATCCGGGCGCAGGTGATGTCTGTGCTGGCAGGTGTAGGAGTGAAGGAGATTGAGGGCACGACGCTTTGGGGCGAGGCAGGACTGGACTCCTTGTCGATGGTGGAGGTGCGGAATGGACTAAGCAGGATACTGGGCAATGCGATGACACTGGGGCATACGGTCCTGTTTGATTACCCCACTTTGGATGCATTGGTGCAGCACCTTGCAAGGACGCTATTCGGGGGAGAGGATACGGTAAGGGCCGTGGCTATGCCTGTGGAGATGCAGCCGATGGCGATAGTGGGGATCGTTGGGCTGGGGATTCGTCGGCGCGTTCGCGGTCGCGCCTCGGTCCCCTTTCTGTTGCCTGATTACTGTATCACCCTGGGGCCGCGTCTCCCGGGTGTGAATCCTGGGTACCGGGGGATTTTCTCTTCCCCGGTTGGGCCAAATGAATGGTGGTGGATTCTGACCTCCATCGGCCCCTTCGTTTCAAAAGCATTCTGGTGCTCTGCCTCGTCTCCTTCCTGTGCTCCTGCACTGGGGGACTCATACATTCTGGACCGTTGCCCCCGATGCAAGTCATCCTGCGGGGAGGCCTAGGGTAGGGCATCAGCACCCGCCAGCGATAAATCAGCCGGGGGGCGGAGGGGCCCGGGATCCCCGGGGTAACCCTCCCGTGAACCGAAGCCGACCCGGCCTTTGTTCCGGCGCCGGTTCGCCCCCGTGTGCCGCCGTCTACCTCTTTGCTCCCTGTCCCGGCACAGTCAGTGCCATCCATTACTGGAGGACGACTGGGATGATGACGTCCACATCCCATCACTGTTCGACACTGTACTTGGGGTTGATGGTGCATCTGAAGACACCTCGGACATCTCTTCCATGCCCAGCTCATGCCATAACTGCCGCACCTGCTGGGCCTCTTCGTCCTCATACTGCTGTACCCCATAAGTTGTGTCTGTATCTCCGTCAGAATTGCGCGGCGTGTGTACATCCCATTCTGATACTTGATACCATCGTTCCCATGGTGGTTGACACGGGCCGTCCAGTTCCCATATGTGTTCCCACGCGCCACTGGCACTAGCCTCCGTGTCCGAATCTGAAACTGTACTCTGCTGTGCAGTGTCCACTGCCTGTTGCCGGGCTGGGACTGTACTCTGCTGTGCGACTCCCACTGTTTGTTGCCGGGCTTCTGAGTACGCGGATAGATCCCACCACGTTCGTCGCTGTATCGTCTGCTTAGGCCATGATGTTCGCTCTGCCGGCTGGGGCGGTCGTTGCGCCTGCTCCGCCCACTGTATGGCTCGTCGCTGCTGTCCTTCGTGCTCTTGTACTCGTTCCACCTTCGGTCGTGAAAGATCCGCCAGGCCGCCCAGTCGCCACTGGGACAGAAAATGGCGCGCTCGTCGTTCTTCCGCCTCCAGCACCACCCGATGCGATCGTTCCCGACCAAAACATTGGTATACACGGTTTCTCCACTGCAAGTGCAACCAAGTACCCCGTTGGGTAGACACGGCAGACGTTCCCTGGGGCAGCAGAGATGTACGCACCGGTGCCGGCTCCGATTTTGACTGCATTCCATGAACCCAAGGCCACACGCTCTGCAACACCTCCATAGCCGCCCTGGCGTGTGGGTGATTGCAATCATCTGGGTGCACCTTAAACAGCTTTACATAATATTGCCGTTTGCGTTCCTCCTCGGTGCTGTCTGGGGACACCTCCAGAATGAGCCACGCCGGGCTGGTGGTCATTGACAGTAAATACTCCACTTCCTCTGCGCTGGTGCGTGTCTGCTTTGGTCCCGGATTTCTTGCTTCTCCAAAACGATAGCCTGCTGTCCAATCATGGCCTTGCCGTATGGCAGACTCACCTGCTGCCCCCCATAGCAGCATTCGCCACCATTCATCTAATTCCATTCCATAACACCATTCCAATACTTGCTCGCATTCCAGATAAAACCTGGCTGTTGTTTCCTGCTCCTCAAACACCCCTAACGCCCGTCCGGTCCGCAGATCCTCCATCCATTTTTGTTGGGCTTGATCTCGTTCTGCTTGCTGCATCTGCCTACTCAACTTTTCCCGATGCCATTGCTCCGGATCTGTGACCCATTGGTACGCCTCGTTCAAAATCTGTAGTGCTGCTGTCGCCCTCGGATGATGACATCGGTCAGGATGTAAATCCCGTGCCTTCCGTCGATAAACGCGCACCAAATCTGCCCGTTGGCACTGCTCTGTTGCTTCAAAACATTCCCACGGCTCCTCCCATGGGTCCAGCTGTAGCAGGCGTTGGATTTGGACGTCCTCCGCGTCAGCCCACTCCTGGTCCGATGCTGTTTCACTATCTTCCTCGCCGGATATTCCATGCTCTGCTTCTGGTTCCAAAATATCCGCAAAGGCAAAATGGGCTGCCTGTTGTGGTGGCTGGGGGAAATCCGCGGGCTGTGCCCTTTTTGAGTGTTGCCGACGCGCTGTTGTTGTTCTCCGTGAGGCTGGTCCCGGTGCTCGCGGTGAGGGCGTAGGCGTGGGTGACTGCTGGGGCTGAAAAGAGGGTTGCTGCGAGCAGGGGTCACTGTGGATCGGGGATGGCGTCGACGATTGCTGGGGTAGCGGTCGTTGATGCGGGCTCGACGGAGATGATGATGGGGTCGACGATGACGTTGATGGCTGCGGTGGTGGCATTGACGTGGGCGATGGTGGTGGGTGTCGTGGGTTGGGTGGGGATGGTGTTGGCGGCCGTGGGGGTGGCGGTGGTGTCGGCGATGGCGCGGATGGCTGGCTCGGTGGGGATGGTGTTGGTGGCCGTGGTGAGCGCGGGGAGGTTGGCGGTGATGGCCGCGAGGTGCTCAGGGGGGGGGGGGGGGGGGCGAAGGTGATGGGGTGGGGGGTCCGAGATGGGGAGGGTTTGTGGTCCAAAAATGGCCCAAAAATGTTGTCCCTTGACAAAATTTACTTTGCCCCCTGAGGAATGTTGTGACAGACCCGCCGGGGGGGGGGGGCTACCTTTTGCCAATTCAAGCACTAGCCCGGCTGAGGGGTCACCGGGGTGGGGATGGTTGGTGGGGGCTCGGTGAGGGTGGTGTCGGTGGACGCGAAGATCGTGGGGACGATGATGCCGTAGTTGCCGTGCGCGGGGGCAACGAAGACGAAGCTGAAGATGAAGATGAAGATGAAGAAGAAGAAGAAGAGGAAGAAGATGGCGAAGATGAAGAAGCAGATGAAGAAGAAGATGACGATGCCGGCGGGGCTGAATCATGTCGCACTCGCCACTTCCGCGGGGGCGCTGAATTCTTCAAATTCCCCAAGATTTCAGCCAACTCCTCCGTGTCCGAATCCACACAGCCCCCCAAATCTGCTGGGGCCGGTCCGGATACTGCTGCTCCATATTCCAGATCCACCTCCATGTCCGGTTGCTCCACCGTGTCCACGGTGACATGCTTCTTCCGTGGGGGTTGATCTGGCAACTCAGCGTCTGCATCGGTTCGCTTTCTGGTTCGTGAAGGCGTGGTTGGTGTCCGCTCTGAGCTTGTGCTGTGTGGCTGCGGGTGCTCTGGTCGTGGTCGTTGACTTTGCTCTCGTGGAATTCCAAAGAGCCGCATGAACTCCGACTCTGACTCCCCTTGCCGTATGGGGGTCCAGGCATCCGCGTGCGCGTTCCTGTAGAACGGGATGTCAAAATGCAGCCATGTGCTTCGGAACCACCTCATCAACTCCGGTTTCCGGATATCGCCCGCCTGCCACTTACGGGCCAAAAAATTGGAAAACACCTTCAAAGCTTGTTGCATGGGCATGTGCCGCGCTATGTGCCGGCGTAGCACATGCGCCACCGACTCCTTGAAATCCGTCAAATAATTTGCCGTTTCCATAGCGGCGCACAATCGATTCATGAGGACTCCGTTGAGTTGTGCTTGGGATGCTGTGGTGTCCTGCACCGGATATCTCTGTATATGATAGGGATATTCATACTCCCTATCATACAGAGTTGTATGTACACGGCCGTCTCGGACTTGTGTATGCACGCCCAAATACACCACTTCTCCTCCCCGCGCCGACGTCGCCTTATATTCCATGTTGTACGCCTCCTCCGGGGGTGGACGCGCTCCGCATGTCCACAAATCGTCGATGAATCGGCGGATCAGTCCGGTTAAACGTGTTGACAATGCGTAGAAACGCTCAATCGGGTAGCAGTACACGTTTGCAAACTGCGGTCCTGGTCGTATACCCATTGGTATTCCTTTCATTTGCCGTGCAATACGTCCTCCATCACAGGTATAGCAGTGGTCCAGTAAAATCTGGACCCTGGCCAGGACTTCATCCGCGGTGAACCCATTCGTCCATGACCATCCTTTCGTGCCCAACAACAGCCCCCGGCCTTCGCCGGACCGTGCTTGATACTCCCATGCTTCCCGTAGGGCCTCCGCAATATGGTCCTTGATGCGGGCATGTTCCAATCGGGTATACATTCCCACAAAATCAAAGCATTCCATCGGCGTTTGCACCACATATTGCTCATTGGCCTTTACACAGCGCGTGTAATCTTCAATTGAATCCAGTATCCAATAGCACGATGGCCCCCCATCTGCTTGTCTGCGGATATCAATCTCTTTCAAGGTCGCGCACACCACTTTCAGTAGCTGGACCATTTCTTGCCCCACGTGATCTGTGGGTGCTCTTAACCATTCCAAATTCTCCTGCTTGCTGCTCGTCCTGCGCGCTTGGGGCACCTCCGGTTGATCGGCTCGCCTTGTGCCGGTTATGTAGCGCAGCGTTGCCTTCTTTGGCTTCCATACCCCATACGTATACGGCACCCCTCGGCCCACGACATATCCCAGTGGCTCCAAGTCCTTCGCCACGCGTTCCTGGATATCATGCCATGTCCCGTCCATTGGCTGAAATACCTGGTCTTGCGTCAGATGCATCGCCACCGTTTTCAAGTACCAACGTTTACACAGCATGACAAATCCATGTGGTGCTCTGTCATCGGGGATGAAGGCCAAATGTTCTTGCGCTTTTTGGATTTCGTTCTTCAGTCCTCCATAATCCTGTGGCCCTGACTGCTCTCCGTGCAGTTGGTAATTTAAATTGGCGTGTTTTAGGACTTCTGCAGCCCACTGCTCCAATTTCTCCTGTCTGCTTGTATCCTCCGTGCCGCGCATGGCATAATCGATATAATCCAGCAGTCCCGTCTGCAAGCTTTCGAACATCACCTGCGGATTGTCCGGTAACCGGTATTTTTTGCCCTTGCGCGACAACTCACTTAACCAGGCCCATTTGAGTCCGCGCGTGTCTGCACTGACCACATGCCCATTTGGCATGATCTCTTGCGGTTTCAAGTACTTGAAGCAGGTTTTGCAGTCACAGTTTTCCAGCGTGTCAGCAGCACATTCTTCCAAGCAGAAGGTCAGCAGCACTACACAGTCTCGGGAGAGACTACCGACCAAAGCAAACCCAAATCATTCGATAGTGGGGATGGCCTGCCGGTTCCCTGGCAGATACAACAGCGCTGAGGAGTTCTGGAGGTTCCTGGAGGACAGAGGGGATGGAGCAGGGGAGATCCCATTGACTCGAATGGATTGGAGGAAGAGGTACGATCCTGAACAGAGCGTAGGCAAGTCATACACGAACCGAGGGGCGTTCATTGAAGAAGTGACGATGTTTGACCACAAGCGGTTCAGGATCTCAGCGGCCGAGGCAGTGATGATCATTCCTGAACAGCGGATTGCGCTGGAGACGGTATACCAGGCATTTTGTCAAAGCAATATCAATGTTGAGGAGAGCTCTGGGCTACCGATTGGGACATTCACTGCGGCAGCACCTGCAGACTTTACATCCAGCGAGACTCCAGATGTTCTCTTGAGCCCCTATGCGGCGACTGGGGCTGCCTCGTCCATCACAGCGAACCGGTTGGCGTATGTATTTGGGTTGGTGGGACCCTCTATGACGATTGACACTGCATGTTCGTCCTCGTTGGTGGCAACGGATGCTGCATGCAAGGCCATGTATGCGCATGACTGTGAGGTTGCAGTGGTGGTGGGAGTAAACCTGTTCTTCAATTTCGAGGTGTTCATCAGCTTGTGTGCAGCCGGGATGCTATCCAGGAAAGGCCGATGTGCCACATTCTCGGATGATGCGGATGGGTATTTGCGCGGAGAGGGGTGTGGTGCGGTGGTGCTAAAGCCACTATCGAATGCTTTGGCGGCGAGGGACCAGATGTGGGGTGTGGTGCATGGGACGGCGGTCAACCAGGACGGGCGGACGGCGACACTGACGGCACCCAACGGCCCATCCCAAGAGAGCGTGATCCGGACAGCCATTGAGCGGGCGGGTGTTTTGGCGAATGAGATTGGGTATTTGGAAGCTCATGGTACAGGCACGCCATTGGGAGACCCACAGGAGGTAGGGGCGTTGGCGCATGTGTTCGGAGGCCGGGAGAGCCCGTTAGTTGTGGGTGCGGCCAAGACCAATGTGGGACACTTGGAGGTAGCAGCGGGGATGGTGGGGCTGATCAAGACCGCACTGTGTGTGCAGCATGGGCGAGTGCCACCCAACATCCATTGCAGGGCCATGAATCCCCGAGTGATGGAGTCAGTGGGGCAGTGCCCCATTGTGTTCCCAAGCCGCAGCGACGTGCTGGCGGTGCGGTACGCTGGGGTGTCATCATTTGGGTTCGGGGGCACCAATACGCATGTGGTGATGGGAGTGCCGAGTGAGGGTAGCGTGAGCCCATCGGAGCCTGTGATTGCATGGCAGCGGGAGGTATTCCCATGGCACACAGTAGCACACCCATTGCTGGGTGCCAGCGAGAGGTCTGAGCATGGCTGTGTGTGGACTTGTGCATGGGATGCGGAGATTGTGGAGTATCTGTCAGACCATCGAGTGCGGGATGTGGCAGTGGTGCCAGGGACCTGCTACATGGAGATGGTTGCGGCTGCTGTGGAGGAGATGTTCGGGGATGTGGCGTACGAGTTGGTGGACATACGCTTCCTGAGGTATGCGCTTTTGGATGCGGGGTCACCGCCCACCATGCGGCTGTCGATGAGTGCTGATTCAGCTGAAACGAAAGCATCAGGGGAGCGGGAGATCACCATTGAGTCCATGCGGCCTGGGGACAATGTGTGGGCATTGCATGTGAAGATGCGACTACGTTTACGACAGCCCATGCCCAGCCCCGTTGATGTGCAGGAGACGATTGCCCGCTGTGATGAATGCGTTGAGTGTGGTGAGGCATTCTACGAGACGTTGGGCAATGCCTATCGGGGAGACTTCCGATCGTTAAAGACTGTGTGGCTGGGGCCGAGAGAGTGGATTGGTGAGATTGAGCCGATAGCGGGGCGTAGTGAGGCGCCGACATTCTTACGCACCTGTGCATTGCTGGACTGTGCGACGCATGTGGGCATGGTGCGACTGGATGTAGTGGACCGGATGGCGGGGTTGTATGCTGCTGAGGTTGGGGCATGTTATGTTACAGGGACGCGGCGCAGGGAGCTGCAGAAGTTGTGGGGTCATGTGGAGATGGAGGATGATGGAGAGAGGACAAGGGTCAGTATGTATGATGAGGATGGGAAGATGTTGATGCAGATGACAGGCCTGAAGGGAGGTCAGTTTGCCGTCCACAAAGACACACACGTGTGCACAGACGTTTGGGAACCAGTTACCGTCGCGCCTGAGCTGTACAGCAGTGTGGAAAGGATATGCCCGAAGAATGTGCAGGAGCTGCACTCTGCTGTGCTGACCAGGATGCAGGCCCAGGCCCCATTGTGTGTGATTGTGAGGAATGAGGAGGTGGCAGCATATATGAGGACAGTAAAGGCTGAGTACCCCACGTGGAAGGTGACGTGTGTTGTAGGTAGTGAGGAGGCTGATAGCATTCCGTGTGACGGTGAGAGTGAGGAGTGGAATGTGGTGGGCGAGGTGTGGTCTGTTCGGAGACTGCAGGAAATCAAACTGCCTCCTGTGGTGTGCTCTGTTCATTTGTCAGAGCGTGGGGTGCTGTCGAATCTTCAGATTGTGGAGGCCCAGCGTATAGCACCACCTGCAGGCACTGTGGAGGTGAGGGTGTGTGCAGTTGGACTAAACTTCAGGGATGTGCTGAATGTGCTTGGGATGTATCCTGGGGACCCAGGCCTACCCGGTGGGGATTGTGCAGGAGTAGTAGTAGCAGTAGGCGATGGGGTTACTGAGTTTGCGGTGGGAGATGATGTGTTTGGGATGGCGACGGGATCGTTTGCTGCGTACACCATTGCCGATGTGGCCCACATGCAGAAGAAGCCCTCGGCATTGAGCTTCGCGTGTGCAGCGAGTCTGCCAACGTTGATCACCACGGTGCACCATGCGCTGGTGGAGTGTGCACAGGTGCAGAAGGGACAGAGTGTGTTGATCCATGCGGGCACTGGTGGCATCGGGCTGACTGCCATTCACTATGCGCAGCAGCTTGGCTGTGAGGTGATTGCCACAGCAGGAGCAACGGGAAAGCATGAATACCTGCGATCCCTGAATGTGACCCGGACGACATCATCGCGGGATGCTGATGTGTTCCATGAGCGTATGCAGGAGTATGGGCCTGTGGATGTGGTTCTGAATAGCCTCTCAGGGGACTTCATTCGGCTGTCGCTTGCAGCCCTGAAACCGGGCGGTCACTTCTGTGAGATTGGCAAGCGTGACATATGGTCAGCATCAGAGGTTGCAGAGGTACGGCCTGACGTGCATTACCACATCATCGCCATTGACACGATGATGGCGGACCACCCGGAGCAATTCCAGCGATTGTTTGAGGATGCGGTACTGTTTGGGCCACCCAAGCTGCCGACGACGGAGTTCCCTATCGAGCAAGCGGTGGAGGCATTCCAGTACATGCGAGAGGCTCAACACATCGGCAAAGTGGTGGTGACGCAACCGATGCTGTTGTGCAGTGAGGCCACCTATCTGATTACTGGTGGCCTTGGGTATGTTGGGCAGTTGGTGGCGAAGGGTCTGATTGAACACGGGGCGCGGAGTGTAGTGCTGCTGTCGTCCAGTAGGTGTGAGCTGCCCAGTGATTGGGAGGGTGCAGTGCGGCCAGCGGTGGTGAAGTGTGACGTGGGCGACCTGAGTCAAGTGCAGGCAGTACTGCAGACGTATGTGAATACGAGAGGCATAGTGCATGCTGCTGGTGTGCTTGCAGACCAAACGCTCAGTGAATTGAGCGTGGAGGCCTTTGAGCCTGTGTACCGACCCAAGGTGCACGGGGCGCGCAACCTCCATGAGTGCACTGCCGGCATGGAGCTGGATTTCTTCGTATTGTGTTCATCGATCGCCAGTGGGTTTGGAAGTGCAGGGCAGGCGAACTATGCGGCAGCAAACGGATGTCTGGATGCACTGGCTCTTGAGAGACAGCAGCAGGGCCTACCTGCGGTGTCTGTACGATGGGGTGCATGGGCAGGGGGTGGCATGGCGGGGGAGTCGACATTGAAGCGTGCAGCACAGATTGGGATACTGCCGCTGGCCCCAGGTGTTGGGGTTCGATCATTGCTGCAACTGATTGGGCATTCACCGTCGGCGGTGGTGACTGTATGCCCTCTGGATCCTCACAAACTGCCGCCGGTTCCATACTTCAGTGCAATGCGAGTGTCTGTTGAGGTGGAGGGTGTGGAGGATGGTGTGAGACCCGGCTGGATGGAGGGACTGCGTGCTGTGGATGAGGAAGCGAAGCATGCTGGTATCCGGGCGCAGGTGATGTCTGTGCTGGCAGGTGTAGGAGTGAAGGAGATTGAGGGCACGACGCTTTGGGGCGAGGCAGGACTGGACTCCTTGTCGATGGTGGAGGTGCGGAATGGACTAAGCAGGATACTGGGCAATGCGATGACACTGGGGCATACGGTCCTGTTTGATTACCCCACTTTGGATGCATTGGTGCAGCACCTTGCAAGGACGCTATTCGGGGGAGAGGATACGGTAAGGGCCGTGGCTATGCCTACGGAGATGCAGCCGATGGCGATAGTGGGGATGGCCTGCCGGTTCCCTGGCAGATGCAACAGCGCTGAGGAGTTCTGGAGGTTCCTGGAGGACAGAGGGGATGGAGCAGGGGAGATCCCATTGACTCGAATGGATTGGAGGAAGAGGTACGATCCTGAACAGAGCGTAGGCAAGTCATACACGAACCGAGGGGCGTTCATTGAAGAAGTGACGATGTTTGACCACAAGCGGTTCAGGATCTCAGCGGCCGAGGCGGTGATGATCATTCCTGAACAGCGGATTGCGCTGGAGACGGTATACCAAGCATTTTGTCAAAGCAATATCAATGTTGAGGAGAGCTCTGGGCTACCGATTGGGACATTCATTGCGGCAGCACCTGCAGACTTTACATCCAGCGAGACTCAAGATGTTCTCTTGAGCCCCTATGCGGCGACTGGGGCTGCCTCGTCCATCACAGCGAACCGGTTGGCGTATGTGTTTGGGTTGGTGGGACCCTCTATGACGATTGACACTGCATGTTCGTCCTCGTTGGTGGCAACGGATGCTGCATGCAAGGCCATGTATGCGCATGATTGTGAGGTGGCCGTGGTGGTGGGAGTAAACCTGTTCTTCAATTTCGAGGTGTTCATCAGCTTTTGTGCAGCCGGGATGCTATCCAGGAAAGGCCGATGTGCCACATTCTCGGATGATGCGGATGGGTATTTGCGCGGAGAGGGGTGTGGTGCGGTGGTGCTAAAGCCACTATCGAATGCTTTGGCGGCGAGGGACCAGATGTGGGGCGTGGTGCATGGGACGGCGGTCAACCAGGACGGGCGGACGGCGACACTGACGGCACCCAACGGCCCATCCCAAGAGAGCGTGATCCGGACAGCCATTGAGCGGGCGGGTGTTTTGGCGAATGAGATTGGGTATTTGGAAGCTCATGGTACAGGCACGCCATTGGGAGACCCACAGGAGGTAGGGGCGTTGGCGCATGTGTTCGGAGGCCGGGAGAGCCCGTTAGTTGTGGGTGCGGCCAAGACCAATGTGGGACACTTGGAGGTAGCAGCGGGGATGGTGGGGCTGATCAAGACCGCACTGTGTGTGCAGCATGGGCGAGTGCCACCCAACATCCATTGCAGGGCCATGAATCCCCGAGTGATGGAGTCAGTGGGGCAGTGCCCCATTGTGTTCCCAAGCCGCAGCGACGTGCTGGCGGTGCGGTACGCTGGGGTGTCATCATTTGGGTTCGGGGGCACCAATACGCATGTGGTGATGGGAGTGCCGAGTGAGGGTAGCGTGAGCCCATCGGAGCCTGTGATTGCATGGCAGCGGGAGGTATTCCCATGGCACACAGTAGCACACCCATTGCTGGGTGCCAGCGAGAGGTCTGAGCATGGCTGTGTGTGGACTTGTGCATGGGATGCGGAGATTGTGGAGTATCTGTCAGACCATCGAGTGCGGGATGTGGCAGTGGTGCCAGGGACCTGCTACATGGAGATGGTTGCGGCTGCTGTGGAGGAGATGTTCGGGGATGTGGCGTACGAGTTGGTGGACATACGCTTCCTGAGGTATGCGCTTTTGGATGCGGGGTCACCGCCCACCATGCGGCTGTCGATGATGGCTGATTCAGCTGAAACGAAAGCATCAGGGGAGCGGGAGATCACCATTGAGTCCATGCGGCCTGGGGACAATGTGTGGGTATTGCATGTGAAGATGCGACTACGTTTACGACAGCCCATGCCCAGCCCCGTTGATGTGCAGGAGACGATTGCCCGCTGTGATGAATGCGTTGAGTGTGGTGAGGCATTCTACGAGACGTTGGGCAATGCCTATCGGGGAGACTTCCGATCGTTAAAGACTGTGTGGCTGGGGCCGAGAGAGTGGATTGGTGAGATTGAGCCGATAGCGGGGCGTAGTGAGGCGCCGACATTCTTACGCACCTGTGCATTGCTGGACTGTGCGACGCATGTGGGCATGGTGCGACTGGATGTAGTGGACCGGATGGCGGGGTTGTATGCTGCTGAGGTTGGGGCATGTTATGTTACAGGGACGCGGCGCAGGGAGCTGCAGAAGTTGTGGGGTCATGTGGAGATGGAGGATGATGGAGAGAGGACAAGGGTCAGTATGTATGATGAGGATGGGAAGATGTTGATGCAGATGACAGGCCTGAAGGGAGGTCAGTTTGCCGTCCACAAAGACACACACGTGTGCACAGACGTTTGGGAACCAGTTACCGTCGCGCCTGAGCTGTACAGCAGTGTGGAAAGGATATGCCCGAAGAATGTGCAGGAGCTGCACTCTGCTGTGCTGACCAGGATGCAGGCCCAGGCCCCATTGTGTGTGATTGTGAGGAATGAGGAGGTGGCAGCATATCTCTCGGGGACATTCATAACATGCCAACGCGGAGCAAATTCGTGTATTCTCAGGGTTTTCTCCATTTTTCGTCCAGAGCACCAAAATTTCGTTCCGTAGGGGGGGGTATGTGTATACTTTTTGAAATCTGTGAGAAAAGGCCATTTCAGAAATGCATGGGTTAGGGGGGGGTAGCTGACGATATTTTTGAGCATCGAGGCCAAACTTTTCGGTGTTTGCACGATTTTCGACCCCAGGTTGCTGCAAAGTCCGCACGCAAACATGCACTGAACGTTTCACACTTGCTTATTCCGAATCGTCATTTGCGCTGTCTTTTTCAGGCAGGGCTGGGACCCCATTTGGGCAGACATCACCATGCTTATTGTTAGGAACATATTTTTTCAGCTTTTGCCAATCCTGCAACCTGCGGCTCTTTACCGGTACCCACCCTGAATTCAGAGGCATTGCCCAGAGACCATCTGTTGTGAGGTCAACATTCCGTTGCTTGGTCAGCCTCACCTTGCGCCACTCAATGGACTCGCTGTACCCTGCTTTCATCCAGGTAAAACCAGGGTGAGGGGAAAGGCTGCCCTCATCAGGGGTGGTGCCAAAATCCAACCACTTGATTTTGTGGTCCCGAATCAACACAGGTTTTTTATGCTGGTCCAAATGGTCGGACGACGATGCGTAGGCACCTGCCAGCCAACGGCTGACGTCCCAGAAATCATTTCTGGTCAGGATGCGCAGTTTTCACATTTTGCTCCAAATTGACGTCGATGCAGGTAGCCAGAAATTCTTGTTGCGAAGCCTTGGTGGGGTGAGTCTTTTTATCCCAAAACTGGGCTGCAAAAGCGGTGGCCTCAGAAGCGGATAGAATCTGGTGTTCCTCGTGGTCGCATGCAGGTTGCTGTGAACCGGCCGTACGAGGCTTTTTTGCGGTGCTAGGGGTCTTCAGGCGACTAACCCGCACCCAGGTAGCACCCCCAGAGCGTGCTCTTTTGCGAACCAAAGGTTGTTGCGGTGCATCTGGGGATGCAACGGCACGTGGCGTGAACTTGTATCCGGACATGGTGGCTGTCTGTTGACAAAAACAGCCAGCAAGCAACACAGGCACTGTCCAAAAAAGACAAAAATCTCAAACATACTGTCAGTACAACATGCAGACCCAGGGTGTTCCGAATAGCCCTTTTCAAGGGCTTTCCGAATATACCCCACATACCCCCCCCTTTGGGACACTCAGCGGGCACAAACGAGGCAACAATCACGGCGATCCCTGAAAACGCTCCGTGTTGGCATATTCCTGTCCGTCCCCGAGAGATATATGAGGACAGTGAAGGCTGAGTACCCCACGTGGAAGGTGACGTGTGTTGGAGGAGGTGAGGAACCTGACAGCATTCCGTGTGACGGTGAGAGTGAGGAGTGGAATGTGGTGGGCGAGGTGTGGTCTGTTCGGAGACTGCAGGAAGTCAAACTGCCTCCTGTGGTGTGCTCTGTTCATTTGTCAGAGCGTGGGGTGCTGTCGAATCTTCAGATTGTGGAGGCCCAGCGTATAGCACCACCTGCAGGCACTGTGGAGGTGAGGGTGTGTGCAGTTGGACTAAACTTCAGGGATGTGCTGAATGTGCTTGGGATGTATCCTGGGGACCCAGGCCCACCCGGTGGGGATTGTGCAGGAGTAGTAGTAGCAGTAGGCGATGGGGTTACTGAGTTTGCGGTGGGAGATGATGTGTTTGGGATGGCGACGGGATCGTTTGCTGCGTACACCATTGCCGATGTGGCCCACATGCGGAAGAAGCCCTCGGCATTGAGCTTCGCGTGTGCAGCGAGTTTGCCAACGTTAATCACCACGGTGCACCATGCGCTGGTGGAGTGTGCACCGGTGCAGAAGGGACAGAGTGTGTTGATCCATGCGGGCACTGGTGGCATCGGGCTGACTGCCATTCACTATGCGCAGCAGCTTGGCTGTGAGGTGATTGCCACAGCAGGAGCAACGGGAAAGCATGAATACCTGCGATCCCTGAATGTGACCCGGACGACATCATCACGGGATGCTGATGTGTTCCATGAGCGTATGCAGGAGTATGGGCCTGTGGATGTGGTTCTGAATAGCCTCTCAGGGGACTTCATTCGGCTGTCGCTTGCAGCCCTGAAACCGGGCGGTCACTTCTGTGAGATTGGCAAGCGTGACATATGGTCAGCATCAGAGGTTGCAGAGGTACGGCCTGACGTGCATTACCACATCATCGCCATTGACACGATGATGGCGGACCACCCGGAGCAATTCCAGCGATTGTTTGAGGATGCGGTACTGTTTGGGCCACCCAAGCTGCCGACGACGGAGTTCCCTATCGAGCAAGCGGTGGAGGCATTCCAGTACATGCGAGAGGCTCAACACATCGGCAAAGTGGTGGTGACGCAACCGATGCTGTTGTGCAGTGAGGCCACCTATCTGATTACTGGTGGCCTTGGGTATGTTGGGCAGTTGGTGGCGAAGGGTCTGATTGAACACGGGGCGCGGAGTGTAGTGCTGCTGTCGTCCAGTAGGTGTGAGCTGCCCAGTGATTGGGAGGGTGCAGTGCGGCCAGCGGTGGTGAAGTGTGACGTGGGCGACCTGAGTCAAGTGCAGGCAGTACTGCAGACGTATGTGAATACGAGAGGCATAGTGCATGCTGCTGGTGTGCTTGCAGACCAAACGCTCAGTGAATTGAGCGTGGAGGCCTTTGAGCCTGTGTACCGACCCAAGGTGCGCGGGGCGCGCAACCTCCATGAGTGCACTGCCGGCATGGAGCTGGATTTCTTCGTATTGTGTTCATCGATCGCCAGTGGGTTTGGGAGTGCAGGGCAGGCGAACTATGCGGCAGCAAACGGATGTCTGGATGCACTGGCTCTTGAGAGACAGCAGCAGGGCCTACCTGCGGTGTCTGTACGATGGGGTGCATGGGCAGGGGGTGGCATGGCGGGGGAGTCGACATTGAAGCGTGCAGCACAGATTGGGATACTGCCGCTGGCCCCAGGTGTTGGGGTTCGATCATTGCTGCAACTGATTGGGCATTCACCGTCGGCGGTGGTGACTGTATGCCCTCTGGATCCTCACAAACTGCCGCCGGTTCCATACTTCAGTTCAATGCGAGTGTCTGTTGAGGTGGAGGGTGTGGAGGATGGTGTGAGACCCGGCTGGATGGAGGGACTGCGTGCTGTGGATGAGGAAGCGAAGCATGCTGGTATCCGGGCGCAGGTGATGTCTGTGCTGGCAGGTGTAGGAGTGAAGGAGATTGAGGGCACGACGCTTTGGGGCGAGGCAGGACTGGACTCCTTGTCGATGGTGGAGGTGCGGAATGGACTAAGCAGGATACTGGGCAATGCGATGACACTGGGGCATACGGTCCTGTTTGATTACCCCACTTTGGATGCATTGGTGCAGCACCTTGCAAGGACGCTATTCGGGGGAGAGGATACGGTAAGGGCCGTGGCTATGCCTGTGGAGATGCAGCCGATGGCGATAGTGGGGATGGCCTGCCGGTTCCCTGGCAGATGCAACAGCGCTGAGGAGTTCTGGAGGTTCCTGGAGGACAGAGGGGATGGGGCAGGGGAGATCCCATTGACTCGAATGGATTGGAGGAAGAGGTACGATCCTGAACAGAGCGTAGGCAAGTCATACACGAACCGAGGGGCGTTCATTGAAGAAGTGACGATGTTTGACCACAAGCGGTTCAGGATCTCAGCGGCCGAGGCGGTGATGATCATTCCTGAACAGCGGATTGCGCTGGAGACGGTATACCAGGCATTTTGTCAAAGCAATATCAATGTTGAGGAGAGCTCTGGGCTACCGATTGGGACATTCACTGCGGCAGCACCTGCAGAATTTACATCCAGCGAGACTCAAGATTTTCTCTTGAGCCCCTATGCGGCGACTGGGGCTGCCTCGTCCATCACAGCGAACCGGTTGGCGTATGTATTTGGGTTGGTGGGACCCTCTATGACGATTGACACTGCATGTTCGTCCTCGTTGGTGGCAACGGATACTGCATGCAAGGCCATGTATGCGCATGATTGTGAGGTGGCCGTGGTGGTGGGAGTAAACCTGTTCTTCAATTTCGAGGTGTTCATCAGCTTTTGTGCAGCCGGGATGCTATCCAGGAAAGGCCGATGTGCCACATTCTCGGATGATGCGGATGGGTATTTGCGCGGAGAGGGGTGTGGTGCGGTGGTTCTAAAGCCACTATCGAATGCTTTGGCGGCGAGGGACCAGATGTGGGGCGTGGTGCATGGGACGGCGGTCAACCAGGACGGGCGGACGGCGACACTGACGGCACCCAACGGCCCGTCCCAAGAGAGCGTGATCCGGACAGCCATTGAGCGGGCGGGTGTGTTGGCGAATGAGATTGGGTATCCGGAAGCTCATGGTACAGGCACGCCATTGGGAGACCCACAGGAGGTAGGGGCGTTGGCGCATGTGTTCGGAGGCCGGGAGAGCCCGTTAGTTGTGGGTGCGGCCAAGACCAATGTGGGACACTTGGAGGTAGCAGCGGGGATGGTGGGGCTGATCAAGACCGCACTGTGTGTGCAGCATGGGCGAGTGCCACCCAACATCCATTGCAGGGCCATGAATCCCCGAGTGATGGAGTCAGTGGGGCAGTGCCCCATTGTGTTCCCAAGCCGCAGCGACGTGCTGGCGGTGCGGTACGCTGGGGTGTCATCATTTGGGTTCGGGGGCACCAATACGCATGTGGTGATGGGAGTGCCGAGTGAGGGTAGCGTGAGCCCATCGGAGCCTGTGATTGCATGGCAGCGGGAGGTATTCCCATGGCACACAGTAGCACACCCATTGCTGGGTGCCAGCGAGAGGTCTGAGCATGGCTGTGTGTGGACTTGTGCATGGGATGCGGAGATTGTGGAGTATCTGTCAGACCATCGAGTGCGGGATGTGGCAGTGGTGCCAGGGACCTGCTACATGGAGATGGTTGCGGCTGCTGTGGAGGAGATGTTCGGGGATGTGGCGTACGAGTTGGTGGACATACGCTTCCTGAGGTATGCGCTTTTGGATGCGGGGTCACCGCCCACCATGCGGCTGTCGATGAGTGCTGATTCAACTGAAACGAAAGCATCAGGGGAGCGGGAGATCACCATTGAGTCCACGCGGCCTGGGGACAATGTGTGGGTATTGCATGTGAAGATGCGACTACGTTTACGACAGCCCATGCCCAGCCCCGTTGATGTGCAGGAGACGATTGCCCGCTGTGATGAATGCGTTGAGTGTGGTGAGGCATTCTACGAGACGTTGGGCAATGCCTATCGGGGAGACTTCCGATCGTTAAAGACTGTGTGGCTGGGGCCGAGAGAGTGGATTGGTGAGATTGAGCCGATAGCGGGGCGTAGTGAGGCGCCGACATTCTTACGCACCTGTGCATTGCTGGACTGTGCGACGCATGTGGGCATGGTGCGACTGGATGTAGTGGACCGGATGGCGGGGTTGTATGCTGCTGAGGTTGGGGCATGTTATGTTACAGGGACGCGGCGCAGGGAGCTGCAGAAGTTGTGGGGTCATGTGGAGATGGAGGATGATGGAGAGAGGACAAGGGTCAGTATGTATGATGAGGATGGGAAGATGTTGATGCAGATGACAGGCCTGAAGGGAGGTCAGTTTGCCGTCCACAAAGACACACACGTGTGCACAGACGTTTGGGAACCAGTTACCGTCGCGCCTGAGCTGTACAGCAGTGTGGAAAGGATATGCCCGAAGAATGTGCAGGAGCTGCACTCTGCTGTGCTGACCAGGATGCAGGCCCAGGCCCCATTGTGTGTGATTGTGAGGAATGAGGAGGTGGCAGCATATATGAGGACAGTGAAGGCTGAGTACCCCACGTGGAAGGTGACGTGTGTTGGAGGAGGTGAGGAACCTGACAGCATTCCGTGTGACGGTGAGAGTGAGGAGTGGAATGTGGTGGGCGAAGTGTGGTCTGTTCGGAGACTGCAGGAAGTCAAACTGCCTCCTGTGGTGTGCTCTGTTCATTTGTCAGAGCGTGGGGTGCTGTCGAATCTTCAGATTGTGGAGGCCCAGCGTATAGCACCACCTGCAGGCACTGTGGAGGTGAGGGTGTGTGCCGTGATAGTGGACCCCCATATTCTCGCCCACGGTCTTTGCACACGTGCTGCGGATTGTGCAGGAGTAGTAGTAGCAGTAGGCGATGGGGTTACTGAGTTTGCGGTGGGAGATGATGTGTTTGGGATGGCGACGGGATCGTTTGCTGCGTACACCATTGCCGATGTAGCCCACGTCCGGAAGAAGCCCTCGGCATTGAGCTTCGCGTGCGCAGCGAGTCTGCCAACGTCGATCACCACGGTGCACCATGCGCTGGTGGAGTGTGCACAGGTGCAGAAGGGACAGAGTGTGTTGATCCATGCGGGCACTGGTGGCATCGGGCTAACTGCCATTCACTATGCGCAGCAGCTTGGCTGTGAGGTGATTGCCACAGCAGGAGCAACGGGAAAGCATGAATACCTGCGATCCCTGAATGTGACCCGGACGACATCATCGCAGGATGCTGATGTGTTCCATGAGCGTATGCAGGAGTATGGGCCTGTGGATGTGGTTCTGAATAGCCTCTCAGGGGACTTCATTCGGCTGTCGCTTGCAGCCCTGAAACCGGGCGGTCACTTCTGTGAGATTGGCAAGCGTGACATATGGTCAGCATCAGAGGTTGCAGAGGTACGGCCTGACGTGCATTACCACATCATCGCCATTGACACGATGATGGCAGACCATCCGGAGCAATTCCAGCGATTGTTTGAGGATGCGGTACTGTTTGGGCCACCCAAGCTGCCGACGACGGAGTTCCCTATCGAGCAAGCGGTGGAGGCATTCCAGTACATGCGAGAGGCTCAACACATCGGCAAAGTGGTGGTGACGCAACCGATGCTGTTGTGCAGTGAGGCCACCTATCTGATTACTGGTGGCCTTGGGTATGTTGGGCAGTTGGTGGCGAAGGGTCTGATTGAACACGGGGCGCGGAGTGTAGTGCTGCTGTTGTCCAGTAGGTGTGAGCTGCCCAGTGATTGGGAGGGTGCAGTGCGGCCAGCGGTGGTGAAGTGTGACGTGGGCGACCTGAGTCAAGTGCAGGCAGTACTGCAGACGTATGTGAATACGAGAGGCATAGTGCATGCTGCTGGTGTGCTTGCAGACCAAACGCTCAGTGAATTGAGCGTGGAGGCCTTTGAGCCTGTGTACCGACCCAAGGTGCACGGGGCGCGCAACCTCCATGAGTGCACTGCCGGCATGGAGCTGGATTTCTTCGTATTGTGTTCATCGATCGCCAGTGGGTTTGGGAGTGCAGGGCAGGCGAACTATGCGGCAGCAAACGGATGTCTGGATGCACTGGCTCTTGAGAGACAGCAGCAGGGCCTACCTGCGGTGTCTGTACGATGGGGTGCATGGGCAGGGGGTGGCATGGCCAAAGCCACCGCTGTGCAGCGCGCATCGCAGATTGGGATACTGCCGCTTGACCCAACCACCGGGATCCGCGCCTTGATCCAGTTGCTACGCAGGTCCCCCTCAGCCGTAGTCACAGTTTGCCCTCTGGATCCCCGCAAACTGCCGCCGGTTCCATATTTCAGTGCACTCCGTGTTTCCGAGCCCGAGGCTGCGGCCGCTCGCCCCGCGCCTGACTGGCTGGAGGCGCTTCGCTCCGCCGATGCGGGCGCACGCCGCCAGTCCATCCGCGCCTATGTCGCCATGGTGTTCGGCCGGACAGGCTTCGAAGGGCTGGACGGCACCACACCCTTTGTCGAGGCCGGCATGGACTCGCTGGCAATGGTTGACATTAGGAACGCCCTCAACTTGGCGTTCGGGCCCAGTGCGCAGCTATCGGGCACCGTCCTTTTCGACTACCCCACGCTCGACGCCCTGCTCGAGCACATTGAGGCCACACTGTTCCCGGAAGGGGGGCTGGACAAAGCCACAGTGGCAATGATTGCGGAGCCCAGTGCCAAGGAAGCGGCAGCCCCGGCGCCGGAGCCTGCCCCCAGTGCGGACGATGCCCCTGTGGCACGCTTCAAGGACCTGGACTCTGTCCCTGAGGAGGCGTACCAGTTCGCCGCCGCCACCGAGTACAAGGCCTCGCAGGCCGGGCTTGCCGCGCTGGAGGCCATGGGGCGGCCGATCTTCTTCCGGAGCCACGAGACTGTGTCCAAGAGCACGGCAATTGTGGATGGGCAGGTGCTGTCCTTCTCCTCGGGGCCTGTCCTATAATCCCCGTCCCACCCTGATCCCACAGTTCTGACCCCTCCATCCAAACCTGCCCCCGCCAGCCATTTGCTTAGTGGCACCTGCCCCCCCAAAGATTTATTCCCTATAATCAGCCTCCAATGTTGGACCCTCTCACAAGACCCAGAAATTCCGGAACCTTGCTGGAACACTATTCCGAAACAAGGAAAATATGGGAAAATGGGGGGAAATGGGTCAAGATGTGTCATTTTTGGAAAACTGAGTGGGAAAATGGTGATAAACCACCCCCAAAAAGGTGGAAAACAGTGGAAAACAGCACGGGGGGGGGGGGGGGGTCACCGGGCCCGGGTCCTTGAAGCCGACCCCCCCCATGGCTTCTTGCCAACCCCCCCCCCCCCCCCCTGGAAATTGGGAGGAAAATGCTGGACCATCGGCGCCAAAGGTGCCGTAAGCAAATTTTGCTTGATGTGGCAAAGGGTAAAAAAAATGTGTTTTCACCCCATGTGTCTATACTCAATATACTCGGAATTTTTAGGAGAATTCAAAAGTGGACAAAAACTCGCATTTTTCAATTAGCGCAAAATCAGTATCCAACCTCTGAGCACCATTTTCAAGAGATGGCCACTACCCTAGTTGGTGGAACACTGCACCTGCAATTGGAGATTCATCCGTTCAATTCCTGGTGCTGACGAAGGTGGGCCATTAGATTAGGGGAATATGGTGGTATGGGGCTGGACCTGTTCCCCCCCCCCTTTTTTTTCCATGCCTCCTCATGAATCTAATTTTCCAACGCAGGGGTTATGTAGCCACTTCTGATTTTGTCCCCTTTGTTGGGGATCCCCGAGAACGCAGGGGTTATGCAGCAATTCCGCCCACTTTTGGGCCCCCGAGAAGGCAGGGGTGATGTAGCCAATTCTGATTTTGTCCCCTTTGCAATAGCAATAGTGGCCGGGAATTGACTCGGAGGTGCTATGCCTTTAAACAAAAGTACCACCTACCATGCCCCCCCCCCCCCCCCAGTGGGCGCCGCCAGCTGCAGACGAGAACACAAGACCATGGCTTCTTGCCAAAACCCCCCCCCACCCTGTTTCAAAATTTTTTGCCCCAACATGCATACCTCAAAGTGATCAGCGCAATGAGGCGGTCATTTTAAGCCATATAGGCTGGGGTCCGGGAGCCCCCCCCCCCCCCTCCCAGCTTGCCCCCAGACCCCCCCCCCCACACCCCACCCTGAAAGTGGTCCGAATGTGGGAAGGAGTCGGCGTATGGCACGTTGCTACGCCCCCCCCCCCCGGTGCTTTTCAGTGCTGATGGGACACAGGGGGTGGGTATAATGGGCGATGGTCGGAGGAAAAGGGGGGGGAAATGGGGGGAAATGGGGGAAAGTGGGAGGAAATGGGGAAAAGTGGGGAAGAATAGGGCAGAAGTTGGGGATATGAGGGGGGCATGAAGGGTTTGCGCGCAGTCCATGGGTCACCTTTCACAGTGTTGCCTCTTTTCTCCCGTGGAACATGTGCACCCATACAAAGGGTGCGTTGCATTCCGCTGAAGGTTGTTCGCGACCCACAGAAGGGTTGGGTATCCGCTGGCCGGCTCTCCAAATTTCCCCTTGTCTCCACATTTCCCCCCATTTCCCACCACTTTTCCGCATTTTCCCCCATTTCCCCCCATTTTCCCTATTTTCCCATTCTTCCTCGGGAACCTTGCTGCCGGCTGTGTCAGGAATTTCTGGGCCTTGCCTTCAATAAACTTCATTTTCCCCCCGAAGAAAGGTTTTGTATTGTGGGTGGGTCGGCTGCGGTTAGCCGGGCCCCCAGATGACATCCCCCTCCCCCTGCCCCCGGGGTCCGCAGTGGCAGTGGTGTCCCCAGCCTGCCCCAGCCCACACACCCTCTACCCCCATCCTGCCCTCTTGCCCACACCCCCTCTACCCCATCCTGCCCTCTCGGCTGCACCTGCTATCCCCCTTGCCACCTCCACCCTCCATGTCGCAGGAGGTCATCACCTACGCCATGTTTAACTACATCGACATGTCCGGCGATCCCTATGTCACAGAGGAGACGAAGAGGGCCACAGAGCTGTACGGGTCATCGGCATCCGCGAGCCGCATCGCCGGCGGTGAAAGGCCCATCCACGCGGAACTGGAGCAAGCCATATCGGATCTGCTGGGCGTAGAAGACTGCATGTTGATGCTGTCAGGTGTCGTAGTACAGGGGTTGGGTGCAATGGAAATCCGCCCCCCTCCGAACCAGGGGATTGCCTCGTGGGCCACCGCGGTGGAGGGGGCGGGTGGAGGATCGGAGGGCACCAACAAGTGTGTGTACATGGCCTCCATTTTCCGGTAATTCTGTTTTCCCCCTGTGGAAATGTTTTCTGGTCTCGTGGGCGGGTGGGTCGGCTGAACTCCTAAGAAGCCCGGAATACCCCCTGTATGGAGGCTTGAGGGTTGCACGTAGTAAAAAGCAAACGCGCAGGCTCAGCAAAACAAAATCCTCAGCAGTGGCACCAGAGGTGCCTTTCGGTGTGGAAAAAGATGTGCACCTTGGGATCGGAGGAGCACTGTCCGTGCAAGCCGGCGTCTCGCCTCCGCCACTGGCCCCCACGTCTTGAATGACCACCGCCAAGTCCACACCACAAAGTCGCACCCACCCGGGCGGTCCTAGAGAACTTGCTCCTCAGCCCTCCACGCTTGGGCACGATGCCTCCGTCGCTCGGCACACGCCCTTCACTATTACACCCCCCCCTCAAGCATGAAGCAATCCCAAATGCAAAGCCGATGGTGGGCTTCATTGTCATATCTGGCCAATGCCAATATCAGGCCTGTATGACACATGGTGGCAGCCCCCCCCCCCCCCCCCCGCCTCCCCCCCTCCCCCGGGTGTTTCGCAGAGCAGTGAAACAGGGTCAGTCCGGGGGCTGCATTGGCACAATCTAGCATGGGAAAGGAAGGGTGAGTAGGGAGGTAAGGACAGGCCAGGCAGCAGCACGTCACAGCACAGCACAGCACAGCACAGCACAGCACAGCACAGCACCGCACCGCACCGCACCGCACCGCAGCACAGCACAGCACAGCACAGCACAGCACAGCACAGCACCGCACCGCACCACACCGCCACCGCCACCGCACCGCACCGCGCACCGCACCGCGACCGCACCGCACCGCACCGCGCCGCGCCGCGCCGCGCACCGCACCGCACCGCACCGCGCAGCGCAGCGCAGCGCAGCGCAGAGCACAGAGCACAGAGCACAGAGCACCGAGCACCGATCACCGAGCACCGAGCACCGAGCACCGAGCACCGCACCGCAGCGCAGCGCACCGCACAGCACCGCACAGCACAGCACAGCACAGCACCGCACCGCACCGCACAGCACACAGCACACAGCACAGCACAGCACAGCACAGCACAGCAGAGCACAGCACAGCACCGCACCGCACCGCACCGCACCGCACCGCACCGCACCGCACCGCACCGCACCGCACCGCACAGCACAGCACAGCACAGCACAGCTCAGCAGAGCACAGCACAGCACAGCACACAGCACAGCACACAGCACAGCACATAGCACCGCACCGCACCGCACCGCACCGCACCGCACCGTACCGCACCGCACCGCACCGCACAGCACAGCACAGCACAGCACAGCACAGCACAGCACAGCACAGCACAGCACAGCACAGCACAGCACAGCACAGCACAGCACAGCACAGCACAGCACAGCACACAGCACAGCACAGCACAGCACAACACAGCACACAGCACCGCACACAGCACCGCACCGCACCGCACCGCACAGCACAGCACAGCACAGCACAGCACAGCACAGCACAGCACAGCGCAGCGCAGCGCAGCGCACAGCACAGCACAGCACAGCACAGCACAGCACAGCACAGCACAGCACAGCACAGCACAGCAGAGCACAGCACAGGACAGGACAGCACAGCACACAGCACACAGCACACAGCACACCGCACCGCACCGCACCGCACCGCACCGCACCGCACAGCACAGCACAGCACAGCAGAGCACAGCACAGCACAGCGGAGCACAGCACAGCACAGCACAGCACAGCACAGCACAGCACACAGCACAGCACAGCGCAGCGCACAGCACAGCACACAGCACACCGCACCGCACCGCACCGCACCGCACCGCACCGCACCGCACCGCACAGCACAGCACAGCACAGCACAGCACAGCACACAGCACAGCACAGCACAGCACAGCACACAGCACAGCACACAGCACCGCACCGCACCGCACCGCACCGCACCGCACCGCACCGCACCGCACCGCACAGCACAGCGCAGCGCAGCGCACAGCACAGCACAGCACAGCACAGCACAGCACAGCACAGCACAGCACAGCACAGCACAGCACAGCACAGCACAGCACAGCACAGCACAGCACAGCACACAGCACAGCACAGCACAGCACAGCACACAGCACACAGCACACAGCACACAGCACACAGCACACAGCACACCGCACCGCACCGCACCGCACCGCACCGCACCGCACCGCACCGCACAGCACAGCGCAGCGCAGCGCAGCGCAGCGCAGCGCACAGCACAGCACAGCACAGCACAGCACAGCACAGCAGAGCAGAGCACAGCACAGCACAGGACAGCTCGTGGAGCTTCACTCCCAGCCAGCGTACCCCGCCTATTACCTGCGGGAGCCGCGGTATGGGCTTCCCCCGCCGCCCTCACCGCTCCCGACAGTACCGCCCCCGGACCACCGTGACCTGGAGTTGGCCTACCTACGGGGCCACGTGGCAGGCCTGGACCGCCGCACCGAGGGGCCTCCGCCCCCTAAGGAGGCGGCGCAGAGGGCGCCCCCGGCGCCGCAGGGCCCTGCCCCCGACGCGGTCGGCGAGGCGACGCCGGCACTGCTGCTGGCACCGGCGAGGGAGACGGAGCCAAGGCAGGACCGCCGGCCCCCGGCACCTACGGAGCCAAGGCAGGACCGCCGGCCCCCGGCACCTACGGAGCCGCCACGCCGGCCCCAGGGCGCAACCTACCGGAGGTCCCGCTCCCCCAGACGGGACCTACGCGACGATCGCCGAGACCACGGCCGTACAAGCCCCGGTAGAGGAGGCCGCACGGCCTACCGCCGGCCCTACCGCTCCCCAGAGCGGTACTACCAGCGCCGGTCCGAGGAGCGCCCCTCCGAGCGCCGAGCCCCCGCCGCTAGAAGTGGAGACCGTACCCCCGACCGCCGGGATTACCGCTCCCGTCGTAGCCCGCCCGGATCGGCCCCCGGGCCGAGCCGGGAGCGACGAGGCCCCGACGACCGGCGCCGGTACCGCTCCCCCAGCCCGGATACCCCTAGGCGCCTGAGGTATGATGCGCCAGATACGGGGCGCCGGCCGCAGTGGGAGCCCCGTACGGCTCCCGACGCCCAACCCCCGCATGTCCCACATGTCCCGAGGGACAAGCCCCCGCGCAAGCGGCAGCGCCATAACAAAGAGGGCGGACGGCCTGCGGCGCAGTCGCCCGCGGGCACCCGGCACAGGCTACCGGTGCACGCTCTGACGGGGACCCAAACGCCGCCGGGCCTCCTGGCCCCCTGTGCACAGCAGGCACGACTGCCACAGGACGGCGCCCCCCGCACGCCCCAGAAGCACCGTACCGGTGTCACGCAGACCACCCCGGGCCTCCGGGGCCCGGGCTACGCCTCCCCGAGCGGGGCAATGAAAGCCCCCCAGCAGCCCCGCGCCGCGGACCCGCCGACCGTCCTGCACATCCGGCGCCTCCCCACAGGATGGTCCCGCCGTCACCTGGCGGACCGTTTCATGTGGCTGGATGGGGCGGAGGGGGTGGCGGAGGAATTTTATGGAGGAGAAAACCACGGGTACCTGACCTTCCGCGCCCACACGCAGGCGCTCGCGGCGTGTGCGGTAGTCAGCGCTGCCCTGGGTACGGTAGCGCCCCCGCCCGGCCGCCTGCCGGCGGCAGTCCACTGTGTCGACCGCGGTGTCATCCGGGACCTCACCGTGCACACACAGCGAGACGCCCCGGGCGAGGAGCGGCACGACATGCCGTCCGCCGGGGCTGCCCCCCCGCACATGGACCGCCCCTCCCTCACCGAGGATGACGTCCGGCGCCTCATAGCCGATGCCGTGGGCGGAACGCGGCAGGTGGTACATCCGCGGCCGCAGGAGCCCGCCCGGGCGCCTACAGCCGACGCGGTCGGTGGCGCCGGCCGCCCCCTACCCCGAGGCCCCACTCCGGCGCAACAGGCGCCCATCTCCCGGGAAAGAGGCCCAGCGTTGCCCAGGGACGGGGCAGCCCCTGAGCGAAGCCCAGAGGCCACCGCGGCTCGGGTGAGCCCGCCTGCGCGGCCGCGAGCCGCAGCCAAAGGCCGTACCAGCCAGCTTAGCCGCGCCTAGTGACCCCGGCCAACCGGCTGCCGGGCATGCCAGCGCAGGGCCCCCCCGCCCCGGCCCCTCGGATGTGGCAGCTGAAAGCGTGTCCCAGGACCTCTTGGGCGCGGATTGCCGGGAGGAGGGCCATCAGCAAGCCCTCGCCAGCGCCCCAGGGGCCCCTGCGGCCCGCCCCCAGACGCCCGCTGGCAACCCCAAGACCGCCCAGGCCCACGACGGTGCTGAGGCCTCAGCTCCCCCGACGGAGGGCCACCCCCCGGAGGGACCCGCCCTGGATTGGTGTACAGTCTGTCGCTTCTGGCGCCCCAGCCCATGCGACCAGTGCCCCCCGCAGGGAGCCCCCCAGGAGGAAGACGAGGCTGCGGAGCAGGCCCCGGAAGGAGAACGGGAGCTAAGGCCCCGTGAGACCTCGCCCGCTCTCGGAACTCCCGCTTCGCACGCGGCGGATGACCCTCCGCCCCCCCCCATCGATGTGGATGCGTCCCAGGGCACGGCCACCCAGCTGGCTGGCCTCCTGGATGATGAAGCGGGCGCCCTCAGCCCGCTGGAGCCCCTACCGCCGGCGGTAGAGTTGGATGACGACCTTGCACCGCCGGCAGCCGGCCGCGCCGACAGCCCGCCGGGCGAGCTGGGCCCGCACGAGTCCCGCCTGGCGGCGCTCATCGCCGATACTGCCCTGGAGGAGGCGAACCCCTGCAAGGCCCTGGACGTTGCTGTCTTCCTGGACAGCGAACGCCTGTCGGCGGTGGGACGCCGCATGCGGGCGGCGGGCCAGGACACCACCCCCGTCCCCGGCCCCCATTCCCCGGAGGGAGACGGCCTCCCTCCCCTCCTGGCCCAGTATGCAAAGAGGACCCGCGAGCTGCTCCAGCTCGTGGGCTATACCCTGGGGGTCCCCTCCTTCTCCCTCTCCAGCTGGGAGGGAGATGCCATCCCGGCTCCTCACCCGCCGGGACTTGGGATCACGGTGTATTACGTGATCGAGGGGAGGGTGCAGCTCCGCCTCCCCGCCCCCGAGGGCGGCACGCGCCCAGGGTGGTGGCTCCAGGCCATGGCATATGCGTATGCCTGGTCTGCCCCACCCCCGCCTCGGGCGGTCCCCCCGGATACCAGGGCCCTGGTGCTGATATGCCAGTGCCCGGTACATGTCCCCCGGGGCGCGCCGGCCACCGCTCCCCCCCCGGTCCAAATCTGCGTCAAGCGCGGGGACCGGTACACCCCAGTCGACACGGCGAGCATGGACCTCGGGGACCACAAGGCCACCCTCACCCCACCCGGAGGCAACCCCCTGGCCATCGCTACGCCCATGGTGGCCAGGGCCACCTACGACAGGGCTCGGGGGGGACTCGTCGTCGTCCCCTCGGCCCTGGGGGCCCAGCAGCTCCGCGACGCCGACTGGAAGGGATGGAGCGCCTCGTGGGTCAGCTACGCCCGGGCCCTCCAGCCGGCCAAGCCGGTCGGCTTCAAGGTCCTCGGGGCGCAGGCCCCGGCCCTGCGAGACTGGGTGCTCCCCAGGCTCACGGGCGAACGGCCAGCGGGGACTCCCTCCCTGACCACGGTGTTTGGCCTCATCGGGCGTGACCTGCGGGCAGCCCAGGAGGCAGCTGGCGGCTCGGCCACACACGCCGACCCCCAGGGCGGACCCACTTCCTCAGAGCCGGACCCGGAGCCGGAGCACCCCACTCCCCCGCAGTCCCAGAATTGAGGGCACCCCGGAGGACGTGCACGCTGTGGGGTACCTGTGGCTCAATGTCCGGGGCCGGTACCTCCGGCAACGCCTCCTGGCGCAAGCCCTACACATGGCAGCGCGCCGCCCTACCCTCCTCGTCCTGGCTGAGGCCCAGTCCCGGGCAGGCCCCGAGGACCCCCCCTTCCAGGACTACGCCCGTCACGTCGTGCTCCCCGCCCACGGCAAGACAGGGGCGGGCCTGGAAGTATACGTCCGCACCGGGACAACCACCCGGGCTTCCCTCCTCTGGGGCGCGGAGGATGCCAACGCCCTCCTCATGGAGGTCCTCACCCCGTGGGGTCGGCATCATGTGCTGGCAGCCCATGCCCCCCAGATCAGCATAGGCGTGGAGCCTTACGTGAGATGGTGGGCCGCCGTCTGGAGGGAGGTCACCTGCCTGGTCGACCCGACGACCGTCCTGGTTGTCGCGGACACCAACTCGGCGGCCCGACCGGCAGATAGAGGGACCCCGCGCCCCGAGGACACGGGCTACCGCACGTTCCTGAGGGCCTTCAACCTCAGGGACTTGGTGGACCTTCACCCGGTCCCGCAGGACACATACTCCTGCTTCCAGGGAGCCGCGCGCTCCCGCATCGACACGGTCGCCTGCCACAGCGAAGCGCAGTTCACCATCGCCTCGTACCACTACTGGGCGAGCACCCTCCTCTCGGACCACCACGTCCCCCTCCTTCTCACCATCGCCTTCCCGGTGAACCGGCTGGACAAGCCCAGCCCCCATACGGTCTCCCGCACCCCGGAGTACCACCTGGGCCCAGTGGCCCTGTCCCCGGCCGACACGGCCGATTTCCACAACTCAGTACTCCGCAGGAGAGCCGTGGACCCCCAGCTCGCACCGATTCGGTGGCTGAAAGGCCTGCAAAGGGCCATCTACGACTGGGCCCACGCCACGGGCAGGGTCCGAGCCCTCCGCTTCCGGCAGTACCGCCTCAAGACGCGCCCGGCGGAGCGAGCTCCCCCCTCGCGGGCTCCCCAGCAGCCCTTCCCAGCGCGCAGCATGCTCCCCACGGTGGGGCGTTTTACAGTGATGGCCCAGAGCATATTGGGCACCTCGGTGACGGCGGGGCACGCCCTCAAGCGGAGCCTCGTGGCCTTGGGAGAGGCCCAGCGCCAGCAGAGCCTCCGGGGGGTGAAACGCAGGGCCCTCCAACGCAAGCAGGAGACCCTCAACTTGAAACGCACCCCAGAGCAGTGGAGGGAGGTGCAGCGTTGTAGTAGGGGCCCCCCGCGCGATGTCTCGGAAATCCCCCTGGACAGCAAGGCGCTCCTCAACCCCAGGGAGACGTTGTCTGCCCTGTACTTGAGCCGCCTACGGCTCCAGGGCCATAGCTACCGCATCCGAGATGACCCCGACCGATGGGCCCACTTCCAGAGGTACCTGGGGCTCCTGCCGCAGCATGCCCCGCCAGCCCGCGGCGACTATGTCCAGCCCCGCCACCTCTGGGAGGTGCAATCGGGGAAGGCCCGCGGCCCCGACCTCCGCCTACCCGAAGCGGACGTCTGCATCGATATATCTTGGTACCGACACCTGACGGAGGCGGACCAGAAGACCCTGTGCACCGTGGTGCGCAGCCCGCCAGTCAGCCGCACGGTGGGCAGGCGGGGGCGGGTTACCCTGCTCCTAAAAAACCCGGACCAGCCGGTCCAGGAGGCGAACCTCCGGGGGATAACCATCTCCTCCCACGTCTCCAAACTCGAGCCCACGGCCTTCTATGCCGTGGCGACAGCCGTCTACGAGCGGGCCCTGGGAGGCCCCTGCCTAGTGGGGGGCATGCGGGGTATATCCCTCCAGGAGGTCGTCCGCACGGTGCACATGAAGCTGGACCTGGCCAGGCTTCAGAACCGAATAGTGGACGTCCTGATCACGGATCTCGCGAAATTCTTCGACGTCATCGCGCAGGACATTCACCCTATAGTGGGAGCCCGGGTGGGCCTGGGAGAGGCCGACCACCTCGCCACCCATACCGAGGGTTTCTCCTACACCCTGCCCTTGGGCCCCTGGCAGTCCCACACCCTGACGCAACTCCTGGGTACCCCCCAGGGTACCGTCCAGGGGGTCCATGCGGGGGCGACGGCGGCGCTCCCTTTCTTGCGATACATGGACATCGCATACCGGTCCTCGGCGGTAGAGCCCTTCCGCTTCCCGGGACTCATGTGGGTGGACGACACGATCGTCCTCTTGGAGCGGGGCGATTCCCACCCCATACAGGGGGTCCTGTTGGATCAGCGGGTATACTACCAGGGAATCCTGCAGGTGGACGTCCCTGACCGCAAGATCCAGCACGGCTGCACGTCAGACCCACGGCCCCTACGGTCGCCTACGCCAGCAGCCGTGGCCCGCCACCTGGGCCGCGCGTGGGTGACGTGTACCCCAGACCAGCGGCGGGAGGCGCTGGCAGGGGCCCCGGAGATAGAGCCCTCCAGGGTCCTCCGATATATGGGAACCGACATTTACCTCCAGGGGGCGCCTACGGCCCCCCGCAACCTGCCGGAGGTTAGGGCGGAGCTCTGGACACAGCTCCGCCCCCAGCGGCTCTCCCCGGACGCGGCCATGATGGTACTCATGGCCAAGCTCCCGAGCAAGCTGCTCCCCCTGGCCAGCGTGTACCGCCCCACGGCCAAGGTACACGCGGCAAACGATGCCCTCATGGTGCGAGCATACAAGCACGTGACGGGCATCTCCCGCCACGCTCATACCGACGCGCTCTGGGGACCCTGGGAGCATGGGTGCCAGGGTCTCACTCGGTCAGAGCACTCGTGGCAGGCGGCGGTGGTTCGAGAGTGGGTTCGGCAGGGGGCCTGGGCCAAGCAGGAGTTCCGGGACTCCGAGGCCTACTCCCTGCAAACGCACCAGGCGCTCAGGGGGGGCTGCCCGGCGGTGCTTACCCCGGGGCAGTACACGCATCACCCCAAGTGCCCCCACCTCATAGCCACGCTGCAGCGGGTCGTGGATGAGGTGGCCATGCCCATGTGGATGCCAGGCCAGTGCTCAGGGACCACCCCCATCCTGGTCCGCGGTCCCGGTGGGCCGCGATCGGCGGCAGCGGCGGCCCCTGCCCCCCGGGTGGAGGTGTACACGACTCAGTATGGCGCCGTCGCGCAGGTGGTCGTCCCCCCGACGGTGTACGAAACGGTGCAGGCCCTGGGCTACCATCACCTCGGCGACCTCTACACAGAGAATCACCAGGTGCTACCGGAGCGGGCCCTGAAGAGACGAGCGCCAGCCCGCAAGGGGATCCCGGGGCTACGAGCGTGGCTGGCCCGCCACGCTGCGGTACTGGTCCCGCTCCCGAGGGAACCCACGCCGCGCTGGCAAGCGGCGCCCAAGGACTGGATCCCGAGGGCCGTGCCCACCTATCAGGCGGAAGTCATAGTGGGGGGCCGGGCGGCCAAAACCACCCGAATGGAGACGATATACCATAGGGGGCAGCCCCTCCGGATGACCGCGGCCCTGCAGGACACCATGGAGACCGCGGGTTGGGCGCCAGATCCCCAGGTGTGCCAGCAGCCCCCGGGCACCCTGCCCAGCGACACCAGGCTCCACCGCCTCCTGGTGGCCCTCCTGGATATCCAAGTGCAGGTGGATGCGCCACTGCACGCCCAGCTGTGGGGCGACCACCGGCAGGAGTCCCTAGCCCAGCTCCAGCGCACTGGGGTCAGGGCGCCCACCGTCGTGTGGACGACAGCCCCCCCGACTGCCGCCTACTGGAACTGGGCCAGCACATCGCAGGCCCCTCTCGTGACGGTCACCTTGACGCTGCCGCCGTTTCCGTGGATCGCCATAGCCCCGGCGGCGGTGGCGCGCTTCCAATATCCAGCGGAGTGCATGGCGCACAAATGCCCGGGGCACCCGCACAAGGGGCCCCTCTATTACTCCCTCGATACGGTGGGGACAGTGCCAGCGGAGCTACACCAGGCCCTGCGCACCCACCTCAGGGAGCACCATGGGGACATGGCCCTCCTGGCGCCCCACGGCCGGGCGACCGACCCCCCGCGAGTGTTGGCCCCAGAGACTCGCCCGGGCGTCTGGTTCCATGACCTGCCTGCGCTGGCGACCCTCCGAGGCAGTGTCGTGGCGGTGGATGCAGGGGCCACGCAGGCGGGTATGGCCATGGCCGGGGTCGTCCAGAGCGGGCCTGGGGAGTATCAGGCCCAGGTGGCCTCAGGAGTGGGCACCTCCCAGGAGGGGGAGGCGATGGCCCTCCTCTCGTATGCCCGCCGGCTGGCGACACAGCAGGGGGTTTACTGGCTGGTGCCGGACTCGGAGGCAGCAGTGGGGGCCCTCCGCACGTACCAGGAAGGAGGGCACTGCGGAGATGGCATCCACCACCTCTACGCCACTGTCCTGGGGGGACAGCGCCTCTCCCCGAGGTCTGCCATCAATGTGGTGACCACACCATCGCACTGGATCACGGACCTCAACGTCCGTGTGGACGCAGCGATGCGGGAGCCGCCGGAGGTGGACCTAACGTGGCTCCTCGGGCGCCCCTATTCATTTATCCCCCCAGTGCCCTTCCGCGACCAGTGCCAGCTCTCCCCGACGGCGCTGAGTGACTGGTTGCAGGACCGGGCCTCCATACCGGCGCAAGCCATCTACGAGGCCCGCTGGGGGGTAAATTTCATGCCAGGGGGGGGCCTCCCCCTGGACTGGTTCGACCACGACCAGCAGCGCCACATCACGGCGCATCGCATGGACAACGTCCCGACCATGACCGTCCTAGCCCACCGTTCCTCCCACCGGGGCACGGTGCTGGATACAACGTGCCTCCTGTGCGGGACACAGCCCGAGACGGCGCCCCACCTGTGGGCCTGCTCGGCTCAATCGCACGAGTGGGGGCCTGCCCGCCGGCGCCTCGCAGCGTGGCTCGACCAGAAGGTGGGGCCACGGGTGGCCCCAGTGCGACACCAGCTGTGGGAACCGACTGTGCTGGAGCAGTGGGCGGCAGCCCTGCGGACCCCCTCCATGCAGCTGGCCCACCTGGAGTGTACAGGGCCCCACTCGCTGGGCACGGAGTTCCTCCGTCACGTCGTGGAGGAGTCCATACGGATCTGGTACGCCCACGCCAAGGCGCGTGCCACACTGCTGAAGGCCCGCCTGGGCCCGGGCAGCACAATGGCGTGGGCGTTGCAGGAGCTACGCCTGCACCAGCAAGCAGAAAGGGAAGGGGTGCAGCGAGAGCTCCTGGAATAAGCGCGGTCGCCAGAGGCGAGCTCACCAGGTCTCCCCGACTCCCCCTCCCCCTGCCGAGGCCTACACACTTACGCACAGCGCGCACACAACACACACAGCCCAGCCCGTTTACCTGTACCCGTGGGTAGACATCCCGGCCTTTTGCCCTTTGGTAACAGCGCCTTCGGCACACAGCACAGCACACAGCACCGCACCGCACCGCACCGCACAGCACAGCACAGCACAGCACAGCACAGCGCAGCGCAGCGCAGCGCAGCGCACAGCACAGCACAGCACAGCACAGCACAGCACAGCACAGCACAGCACACAGCACAGCACAGCACAGCACACAGCACAGCACACAGCACCGCACCGCACCGCACCGCACAGCACAGCACAGCACAGCACAGCACAGCACAGCACAGCACAGCACAGCAGAGCACAGCACAGCACAGGACAGCACACAGCACACAGCACACAGCACACAGCACACCGCACCGCACCGCACCGCACAGCACAGCACAGCACAGCACAGCACAGCACAGCAGAGCACAGCACAGCACAGCGGAGCACAGCACAGCACAGCACAGCACAGCACAGCACAGCACAGCACAGAGCACAGCACAGCACAGCACAGCGCACAGCACAGCGCACAGCACCGCACCGCACCGCACCGCACCGCACCGCACCGCACAGCACAGCACAGCACAGCACAGCAGAGCACAGCACAGCACAGCACAGCACAGCACAGCACAGCACAGCACAGCACAGCACAGCACAGCACAGCACAGCACAGCACAGCACACAGCACAGCACAGCACAGCACACAGCACAGCACAGCACAGCACAGCACAGCACAGCACAGCACAGCACAGCACACCGCACAGCAACGCAAACAGCACCGCACCGCACCGCACCGCACCGCACCGCACCGCACCGCACTGCACTGCACCGCACCGCACAGCACAGCACAGCACAGCACAGCAGAGCACAGCACAGCACAGCACAGCACAGCACACAGCACAGCACAGCACAGCACAGCACAGCACAGCACAGCACAGCACAGCACAGCAGAGCACACAGCACAGCACACAGCACAGCACAGCACAGCACAGCACAGCACAGCACAGCACAGCACAGCACAGCACAGCACAGCACAGCACAGCACAGCACAGCACAGCACAGCACAGCACAGCACACAGCACAGCACCGCACACAGCACCGCACCGCACCGCACCGCACCGCACCGCACCGCACCGCACAGCACAGCACAGCACAGCACCGCACATCACAGCACAGCTCCCAGGCGGCGTGGCAGTGCGTTACACTGCCCACTGCCCCCTGCCCACAACAACAGTGCAGCAGGGCACACACAGTGCAGTGTGGTGCAGAGCACCAAGCAGTGCGGCACCACACAGAAGGCACTGGTGGTGCAGCGCGGCACGCAGGGTGCAGTGGGCAAATGAGACCCTGTGTGACTGCGCGCAGGCGTCGGCAAGGCAGTGTCGGCCAAGTGCGAGAGTGCACTGGTCCGGCTATGCCACAACATACTTACGCACAGCGCGCACACAACACACACAGCCCAGCCCGTTTACCTGTACCCGTGGGTAGACATCCCGGCCTTTGCCTTTTGGTAACAGCGCCTTCGGCACAGCACAGCACAGCACAGCACAGCACAGCACAGCAGAGCAGAGCACAGTAGAACACAGCACAGCCTCACCCCAGAGGGCTAGGGCTGGGGTTAGGCCATTCTTGTGGTGTGCCATCTCGGCCACTTTGGTGTTCTTCTGGCGGTTCCGGGTTGGCGTGCTGCCCTCAGTGTCTTCCGCGCGTGTCTGTGAAGCCCAGCCGGTCCCGCCCGGTGGGGGGAGGGAGGGCACAAGGTGGAGAGGCTGATGGGCACTGTTGTCCATCAGGGAGCGGGTTCGAGGAAACGGCAAGGGTAAGTGGCGAGAGAGGCCAATGGGCACCGCCAGCAGCAGACAGTAATACAAACAGGCATCACGCCAGCCCCCACCCCCCCCAGGGGGGTAGTTGGGCCAGACGCCAAGAACAGGTTTTTGTACCAAAATCGGCCTCCGATTGCGGGCCTATTTAGTTAAATTTTCATTGTCTCGCCAGAGGACAATTTTTCTGGTGTGGGTCGCTCTGGGGGGTCAGCCGCCGGTGCTGGCCAGTGCCCCAGATGACCCCCCTTTGTCCCCCCCCGGGGGTTCGTAAGCAATGGCCTGCACCCCATCAACTGCCGAGTATCTGGTTGCTTTTTAGGCCACGCCACGAATGTCAATACCATCGGGCACCTGTGCGGGCCGGACGACGTCGTGCTCTACGACGCTCTCGCGCACAACAGCATCGTGCAGGGCTGCCAGCTCTCTGGCTCCAAGCGCTTGTCCTTCCCGCACAACAGTTTTGAGACACTGGACAAGATACTGACGGCCCAGCGGCTGCGGTACAACAAGGCCCTGATCATCATCGAAGGGGTATATAGCGCTGATGGCGACATCCCAAATTTGCCGGCGTTTATTGAGGTACCGTGTGATGGATTTCAGCCCCCCCACAGCCAGGGATGCATTGGAAGGCGGGGAGGTAACCCGCCCCCCTTCTTGTGCAGGGGGCCCAGCCTATGCCCAGCCACTGTCTCCCTGACAGAAGTGCCGGCGTCAATGGCATTTGTAACCGACAGTAACCGCCCCCAACTGCTTTGGCAACCTCCTTCGGCGGCCTATCTAACGGCTTCTGGGGCTGCCTCTGAGGTCCCTTTCCTTCTAATGCATCCCTGCCCGGCCAGTGGTTGCTCACCATTTTACAGCAGCAATTCAGTCCAGCGTCTTCGATGCCAGCACCATCAGGGTCCCACAGTCCTCCCCCCCCCCCAAAGTAGAACCACAAAAAGGCAGTTGATCCGGCAGCAACAAGGCGGTTGATTGGGCACCAAAACGGCGGTTCGCCAGGCACCAACAAGGCAGTTGATTGGGCACAAAAAGACGGTTGATCGGGCACAAGAAGGCAGTTGATCGGGCACAAAACAGCCGTTGATCGGGCACAAAACAGCCGTTGATCGGGCACAAAACAGCCGTTGATCGGGCACAAAAAGGCGGTAGATCAGAAGTCGGGGCCCAAACCCCCGGGTTTCACTCTGCCGCCGCACCGCCGCCGCGCCCGCAGGTCAAGAAGAAGCACAAGGCCCTCCTGATGATCGACGAGGCGCACTCCATTGGCGTCCTCGGGGCCCGGGGCGGCGGCATCGGGGAGTACTTCGGCGTGGACCGCAGCGACGTCGACATTTGGATGGGGACCATTAGCAAGGCCTTCGCCAGCGCCGGGGGTTACATCGCCGGCTGCAAGGCCCTGGTGCAGTACCTCAAGTACTCGGCCCCGGGGTTCGTGTTCTCCACCGGCATGGCCCCCCCATGCGCCGCGGCGGCCCTCGCCTCCATCCGACTGATGCTGAAGGTGCACCCCCCAGCAGCCCCTCTCGGCCTCTCTCCAGGCCCCAGGGAGGGAGATACTAGTGACCGAATGATTTTGGTGGGGGTGGGTGATGGGTGGGATGACGAAATGGCGATAACGACACCCTGTATGTGCTCAGGAGCAGAAACCAATGCAGCGATCGCCGTCGGGTCGCAGTCTCCATTTTGCTTTCGGTGCTGTAGATTGCGGTAACCCCGGCGTGCACCGCTGCGTGCGTGAAGTGACGTGCTTAGTCGCGTCATGTAAGACGAGTGCCCCCCACCGCCCGCCCCCATGGACAGTCCCCAAGAACGCGCGCCCCTGTATGCGCGTGCCCCTGTATGTGTGTGCCCCTGTATGTGCCGCTGCGTTGCCCTTGCGGGTTGTGGTGCGTGTTCCTTGTGCGCGTCGTGGGTTGCAGTGCCCTTTGCAGGTCCTGGGCCGCTGCGCTTGTGCAGGCCATGGGTTGTGTCATGGGTGCGTTGCCTCTACAGGTTGTGGGGCAGGTGCTTTGTTCAGAGCAACGCGGTAGTTGAGATCTCCAATGGAACATTCTGGATGGATTCAGTGACTGATCTGGGGTCAAAACCTTCCCCTCCTGGACCCCCCCCCCCCCGCCAAGTGCCCAGCATCAACGCCAGCAATATGAATTGATGGTTTGCCGCGGTCGTAACACACCTTCGTTGGTGGGAGTTGAACCTCGGAGTCCGTGCAAGGGCCGTCAGATGGTGGTTTGTGGGCTGCATTGCCTGTGTTGCGGGGGTGCCATCTGTTCACATCGTGTCCGTGCCCGTCCGCATTCGGGGGTTCATCGGTGACCGGCTTTCCATCTGCACCCCCCCCCCCTCCCCACACACGTCCGGCCTCCTTCCCTCAGGAGCCCGAGCGCGTGGCACGCCTGGCCCAGCGCAGCCGGCGGTTCCTGGAGCTCGCCCACGAGCGGGGCCTGGACACGGGGGCCAGCAGGGACACGCCGGTGGTGCCCGTCATGATCCGCAACTCCGTCCGGGCGATCCGCCTGTCGCAGAGGCTGATGCAGCACCACGGCATCGAGGTGACCCCGATGGTGCACCCCAGCGTGCCCGAGGACGGGGCCCGCCTGCGCTTCTTCATCAACTGCAGCCACACGGAGGAGCAGCTGCGGCGCACCGCCGACGCCGTCGCGACGGAGCTGGCGCGCGCGCGTGCGGAGGAGGAGGAGTACGCGGCCGCGCAGGCGTGAGGCGTGAAGAGGGCGGTCGCCGGGGCCGGGGCCTCGTCCTCCGCGTTTTTTTGTGAGTGCAAGAGCCGATGCGAAGCCGCGGAGCGGCATTGAACTCGGGAAGTGGGCTGTTGCCGAATGAGGGGTGCCGTGTGCAGTGCTGTGGTGGCAGGGCGTTCCTCGCGGACGCCCCCCGCAGGCATGCCACTAGCGTCCGCCAGGGAGTCTGGCTCTCCGTAGCCATCAGCCGCATATCACAGGCCACTCAGTAACCCACCCCCCTGCACCACCAGAACTCAGTAGGAACGTGCTGCGTGTAGTGTGTGACTCAGTAGGCCCCTGCTCCACCTGATTCTGTCTGAGCTGGCAGATGCTTGTGGCAAGTCTGGCCCACAGCTCACTCTTTTTCCTTTCTGTTCTGTAAAGGCCCCCCGGGGGGGCCTTTACGGGCCAAACCGTTGTCTGTCAACCGCCAACCGCTGGCAGTTACCGTCCATTCTGTCGGTCAACCACCAACAGCCGCGGGCCGTTGACTGCCAGCCACCACGGGTTGACCCTCCCAGTGCCTTCGATGGGCTGCTCTGTCAGCCCCCTGACATCGGACGTCCGGGTGTCTCCCTTTTTTTCCTTCTCCATGAGGGCACAGCTTGTGTGGTGGGGACTGGTCAGGTTGTGGGTGCGGTGTGATGGAAGGAGGATCAGGACGGGGGGTGCAGTGGCATGGACCTGGCAGTACGGCTCCCGGTTGAGTGGGCGGTGTTGGATGACGGCCGAGGCCCCTTTCTGTGAGACCCCGCACTTTTTCTGTGCCACTTTGGGGCGTACGTTCGGGTGAAGGCAGGTCCTCTCATGGGCGAGGGGGAGGGTGGCGGGGGACAGGGCTGCGGCCCCGGCACCGCTCTTCCCCGCGGTCCTCCTTCGGTTGCCCACCCGCTTCCCTGTGCCCCCCCTCTGCCCCCGGAGGACCCCCAAACGGGCGTCATGCCAATGCCCCTCCCAAAACACGATCTTCGTGACTCAGGGAGGCCTCGGCGAAGGAAGGCCTGGTCGAGATGTTCGCGGATGGCGGGAAGTCGATTGGCGGTGCCGGCTGCCAAGAGAGCAGCATCGTTTCAGTGCTTTGCCCCCCCCCCCCCCCCCTCAACACCCGTATTCGCACCCGCCACTGTTTTTGTCTTTCCGGACCCCGGGTCCGGTGGACACAAAGACACACACTATTGCACATCCCTGTCCACCCCAATGGCCCTCGCCCGTCACTCAAAGTCCCGCCGGGGGGGGGGGGGCGGGGCTCTACCCGTCCCAGGACGCCATACCCCCTGCTCCTGCGTGGCTCTTGTATCTGCGGAGGGGCAGTGCACGGCACATTCTGTGCAGGCGTGTCACTTGGGTAACCGCCCCCCCTCAAGTGACCCCGCAAGTGGACATCCTGGGGCCCAAAAGCCACCGTTGGGGAGGGGTCCCCCGCCGCCGGTATGAGGGTGCCCACTTGGACACACGTGGCCAACGACGAGGGCAGTTCCCCCCATGTGGACCCGACACAAAGCAGTGACACAGGGACAGTCCGGGGGCTCCGCCGGAAACCTCCCAAGGGAAAGGAGGGGGATGTGGGGAGGTAAGGGTAGGCCAGGCAGGGGGCGGGAGGGCACAAGGTGGTGAGAGGCTGAAGGGGAACACCCCCCCCCTACGGAGGAAAACGGTGCAAGGGAAGGGCAAAGGCAAGTGGCGAGAGGCCAATAGGCGCCGCCAGCAGCAGGCAGCGATGCCCCCCCCCCTTTCCAAAAAAACGCTCCCCCCGTCCCCCAACGGGGCCTCGGGCCTTGTGTCCCATGACGCATGCCGTCTGTAGATGTGGTGGTGATGAATGTCTGGAGTGCACTCAGTTGTAGCCCCTCCGCCTGCCGCGGTTGGATACGCTGCCTCCCTGTTCCTGCCACCCTGAAGCCTCCTGACCCCCCCCCCCCTCTTCTCCATCCCCCAATCCTGTTCCACCGCTGCGTTTCTTGAGGCGTCAACGGAAGCTCTGTGCTTGTCATGGCTTCGGGAACGTTATGACGTCTTTTGTGACGCCGTTGGAGCGGGAATGCTTTCGCACAGCACTGCACACGCACGTACACACGCACCTTCGCATGCGCCGTCATACTCCAGGCTGCCGCGTGCACGCGACGCACTGCCTCCGTCAATGGCCGTTTTGAATGCGTGGGTGCCAGATGAGTATTGCCCACATGCCGTCGCCACACAGGGGCATACCGTGTGCTGGTTGCCGCACTACCGTCTGATGGTGCCTCGTTCACAATGCCTCGCACACCTGCACACCCATGCACATGCACACGGCCGCACACACCGGCATATGCCAGAGCATCACCGTCACGCCTCCAAACACAGTGTTTGCAGTCGGTGTTGTTGTATCATATGATTCTGCTGCTGCAGTCATTGTGTTGTCACAGCAGAGCGCATCCTCATCACATTAGACGTCCGACGCTCGCACACCAAATGTGAATATCCGCACCGTGCCATGGTATACATGTGACCTGCTCAACATGCGGATGCTTTTGGGACCCATCACAACCGTATGCACTTGGCTGCCGAGTGTAACAGACGATGCAGCAGACACGACACGCAATCGTGGCGTGACAATGCAATGAACATCGGCTACTGACCACCATATAATTGCTCTTTAGGCTTGCTTGTGCGTTTGCTGCTCTGCACATTATCAATGTTTCAGGCTGCGGGTTCATCTCTGCACGTTATCGTCCATTATGCCATGCCCCTTCGTCAGCAAAGCAACCTTTGGAAAGCGGGTACGCTATTTATTGAAGTGCTGTTGGCATCCAAACAAAATGCAATGTGTGTATATCATGTCTGAAATAATTCATGTGTTCTTGGTGAGCCTTTCTCCTCAGTTTGTCATGGAACTATAGCAGGATAGGGTGGCCAATTGTTGGGAGGCACATTTGTTACAGTATTCAAGTTTCCAAACTCATGTCAAGAACTGCATTTGCTTTTGCCAGCAACAATCGTTCCACAAAAGTGACTGGGTCCATCGTAGCCGTCACATTAGGTGATCCACATTTAAAAGATTGCTCGGGTGGCACCCCTTGGCTAAAGGGCTAAGCTTTGACTTTGGGTCCCTGACAGTCCAATACTGTACCACTCCCCCCATAGGTGACGGTCCTAGGCCAAAGCAGACATTTGTCCCCAGGGGCTTGGACCCGGTGGGCAAATGTCAGAAATGCACTGATGTCCACATTGGGATGGTGTGTGAGCATGATGCTCAAGCTCATGCCCATTCCGCATGTTCTTCACATGAAAGAAATCATCCCCACAAGTAGAAGGACCAATAATTGTGGCCTGCGCATGTTCAACGGTGGACCGGACGCATGTAACAGCCATGCCACCAATAGCAACGTTAACCAGGGCTGAATATCGCATCAAAACAGACAAGATTGGGTTGCAGTTGCAAGCACAATGTTGGAAGGAGCAGGAGGAATCACCACAAGCATGATCCAGCCACCATGCCCCTGTACAAATGCAGCACAATTGCGTCATGTACATTTCTGACCATAAAAACCGTGGTCAGAAAATGACCGGAAAACGACGGTCAGACGGGCTCCCGTGCTGGGACAAGGCAGTGCTTGCACAGGGCGGGTACCTTGCCAACCGTTGTTTGCCGTGTTTTGTGCGCCTATGTTCTGTCTCCGCCTGCTTTGTTGTGCTTGGCAGTGTGTGTGTCTAGGAGGGCCCACAAATAGGTGCTATCCATTACCCACATTGACTGCCCATGCATGGTGCTTTGTACCTAGGAGGGCGCACCCCTGTGCCTAGGAGGGCACACGATGCACATTGACCCCATGAATTCATGATTTTACCTTTGACCCCCAGATTCCAGCGATTGTGCCCTATTCTTTCCTCTGAGCCCCACATTCCACTACTTGTGCTGTCTTGTTTCCTCTGACCCCTACATTTGTGCTCTATTCGTATTTGGGCGTAGTCACGGCTTGCACGCAAACACTGGTGCAAAGTTGCAGTGATTGGCACACATTTGTGCATGTGGTGCTGTATTCCAGGTTTTGGGTGCCGCTTGTGAACCGTGTGTATTTTGGATCCAAGGTCTCTTCGGGGGAGTATTAGTGCGCCGGGCGGGGGGACCTTAGGAGGAGGGGGGGGGTTCAACCAAACCCCCCCCCCCTCCTCTCTTCCATTGCATCCCTGCATCCGCCACCTTACCACAGGATGGTCTCCATCCCCTACCGGACAGGGGGTCATTTTCGTGACTACAAAAGCCCTGCAGTCAGCGATCAGCCACTAACAAGTTTGCGGGTTTGACTGGCACAACTTCAGTGCTGTGCTTTTCTGTCTCTGTGTGATTGCCAGCACCCAAACGTCCCTATCCAGGTTTGGGTGGAGGGGCGGGGCGGATCTGGGGCGGAGCGGGACGGGGTGGGGCGTGCAGAAATGTGACAGCACAACAGGTGCACAGCGACTCTCAGAAAAGGCTGACGGGGCGCAGAGGGGCGGCTTGTGTTTCTGGATGTGCTGTTTGCTGTGCTGCAGACGCAAGACGGATCACAGCTCACCGCACGAGGGGGCGGGCCTGGTCAGTGCTGTTGTAGATTCTGCCGCTGCTCTGGCTGCTTCCCAGTTTTTCTCACGCACATCGGACAATGAACGGACCTCAGCAGACACCCACTCCCGCACCTACGCCCGACTCCGCATTTGTCCCCATCGACCTCGAGCCCCCGGCCCCCGCCGCCGCCGAGCCACAGGACGCGGCTGCCCCCGCCGCAGGGCAGGCGGTTTCGTTCCGGCAGCTGTTCCGGTACGCGGACGCGAAGGACGCGGGGCTCCTGCTGCTGGGGGGCCTGTGCGCCGTCGCGGAGGGGGCCGGGTTCCCGGTGGTCCAGTACCTCCTCGGCAAGCTGATCAACGAGCTGCAGGCCCCGTCCCCCGAGGCCATGGACCGCATCGCCCGCCTCGCGCTGTACTTCGTGATCGTCGGGGCCATCGAGTGGGCCTTGGCGCTGGTCGGGATGGCGTGCTACTCCGTCAGTGGGGAGCGGCAGGTGGGGAGGATGCGCAGCGCCCTCTTCGCCGCGATCCTGAACCAGGAGGTCGCGTACTTCGACAGCACGAAGCCTGGCCAGCTGATCAGCCGCCTCACCTCCGACATGGAGCCGGTGGCGAAGGCGCTGGGGGACAGCCTGTGGCGCGTCATTTATTACGTGGGGATGTTCGTCATCGCCTACGCGTTGGCCTTTGTGATCTCATGGCGGCTCGCGCTGGTGATGATGCCCATCGTCCCGGTGGTGCTGTTCAACGGACTCTGGGTGTTTTGGAGGCTCACGGAGGGTTTCGCTGCCTCGCAGCAGGTGGATCTGCACCCGACATTTGCAGGCCCGCCTGCATGCACACTCACATCAGAACTCCCCCTTTCCCCCATTGACGCCCGCGGCCAATGGCGAGGGCCATTGCCCTCCTCTGTGTGGACCCCACACCCAGTGTAACAGGGACAGTCCGAGGGCTCGGTTAGCACAATGTACCAAGGGAAAGGAGGGGGGGGGTGAGTAGGCAGGTAAGGGTAAGCCAGGCAGGGAGTGGGAGGGCACACGGTGGAGAGAGGCGGATGGGCACCGCCACCTACGGAGGGAGACGGTCCAAGGAAAGGAGAAGAGTCAGCGGCGAGAGGCCAATGGGCGCCACCAGCTTCAGACAGCAATTCATTCAGGCGTCATGCCAATCCCCCCCCCCCAGCCCCCCGGCGTGCTTAGACTCTTATGCCCCTTGGCAGGGCATTGGGATGCAAAAAAACAAAAATCCGACCGAATGCGATGATAGGTGCACGGGCATTTGCTCACATGCTGCGTCACGAAGCCTCTCTAGTAGGATGGTTTCTGCTACAGAAATACAACACGCATGCATCACAATGAAGCGTCCGTTAGTTGCGTTCACGTAGGCTGTGAAAGTTGCAGTGCATATTCGCCCTGTTTCCCCCTTGCGGTTGTCGTGGTGTAGGGACACATTTACAAGTGTTTATGTGATATAGTTGGTCAAAATGCGGGAGGCACACCAACCCCTATGAGCAGACTATCTTTGGCAGTGAAGAGTATGTATGAGGCCTGCGTGAAGGTGTTCTTGACCCCAAACAGCCTTCTTGTCTAAACTTTGAGTAGTTGATGGTCGTTGTTTGCTTCCCTTTTTCATTTCTCGGCCTTTTTTTTTGTGCATTTTGTCCAGAAAGGGTGTCCCACCCTCGAACAGGCGTGGCTGGTGCGAACACGTGCATTTCCTAGCCTTCACGGCGCCCCCCTGTTGCGGCCGTTGGGCATCCTCGTGCATAGTGCACCCCAAGAACAAAGGGGTGCACCTGGGCAGAGCTGGGCAGAGCAAAGGGGTGCACCCATGCACGCCCTGGCAGAGCAAAGCGGTGCATCCAGGCGGACCCAGCCGACCAGGTGTCAGGGGCATGCCTGATCCACATCCTCGCCCACACCCACACACCCACACCCACACCCACACCCACACCCACACCCACACCCACACCCACACCCACACCCACACCCACACCCACACCCACGCACTACACACCCACACGCCCACACAGTGCAGCAACGCAAGCAAGAAAAGCGGATTCTCAACAATGCATGAACCTGAGACAGTAGAGGCAGAATGTTGCACTCATGGAAAATGAAATCAGTCCTCGTACACTACGTTAGAGACATCATATTGCGGCAGTCCAAGAATTGTGTTCATGCGCATCCACATTTGGAATTAGAATGACGCGCAATGGATATCAGTAGGTTCGACATTGAGTTAACAATGAATTGTGGTCAAGCTGATCTGTTACACGTTGCATGAATTCCAATCTGGCAGAAGTACAGAATCATGAGTACAGCAGCACACACGAAAGTTCGTCTTGATGACCTGATGTAAACGTAGTGGACATGTCTATTCAAACACTGCAAACAATGTAGTGACAGCATTGCCCTTGCCTAAGCTTGGTTTCAACTTTTCCCACAGGACGCTTACATCTAGTTTAGAATCTATTCACAATCCGTTCAATCCTTGAAATCATTCTTTCATTCTCTCTCTCTCTCTCTCATCCACACCCACACACCCCCGCAGACACACCCACACACCCACACCCACGCACGCCTACACCCACACACCCACACCCACAACCCACACCCACACCCACACCCACGCACGCTTACACCCATACCCACCCACCCACCGACACCCACACCCACACCCCACGTCCTCCTCCGCGTCCAGGTGTACGCCTCCGCCCATGCGATCGCGCAAGAGGTGTTCTCCTCCATCCGGACGGTCCACGCCTTCGATGGGATCGAGTGGGAGTGCGCACGGTACAACAAGCAGGTCGCCTTGGCGCAGAAGTACGGCATCAGAAACGGCCTCGTCTTTGGCCTCTCCTTCAGCGGCACAAGCCTCCTGCTCATGTGCGCCTACGTTGTGTGCTTTATCTACGGCGGGTACCTGGTCTCTTTGGGCATCAACAGTGCCGGGGATATCTTTGCAGCCGTCACGATGTTGCTCACCGCAGGCTACCAACTGAGCACCGTGGGGCCCACTTTCACAGGGATTCTGCAGGCGCAGCAGTGCGCCTTCCGCGTGTACGAGATCATCGATCGAGTACCTGCGATGGAGACCCGTGATACCGACGCCCGATGCCCGGTGTCTGCGCTCCAAGGCCATATCGAGTTCCGGAACGTGGCGTTCGCATACCCCGGACGGCCGGACGTCCCCATGCTGCACGAGTTCAGCGTTCAAATCAAGGCCGGGCAGAAGGTGGCGCTCGTGGGCCCAAGCGGCGTGGGCAAAAGCACCGTCGTAGCCCTGATCGAGAGGTTCTACGACCCAGACACCGGCGAGGTCTGTTTCTGCACCGGCCCCTGCCCCTGCCCGTGTCTCTGCCCCTACCCATGCCCCTGCCCCTGTCTCTGCCCCTGTCTCTACCCGTGCCCCTGCTCCTCCGAAACAGGAGAGGCCTAACCCATGCAGCCTGGACCGGACTCCAGCCCGATTCAGGGAGGACAGGGTGCACGGACCGCAGACCAGCGGAGTACTGAGCACGAATCTACACTATGGACTGAGAGGCACTGAAGGTCGTGAAGGCAGGCGCGGCTGGAGCAAAGTGGCGGGTCCACACCTGACCTTTGGAGGCCCCTGCCCCTGACCCCTGCCCCTGCCCCTTTCCCAAGGTGCTTGTTGACGGGGTGCCCTTGGGGCAGCTGAACCTTCACTCGTGGCGGCAGCAAGTCGGGCTCGTGATGCAGGAGCCCGTCCTGTTCCAGGCCTCGATTATGGACAACATCCGCTGTGCCAATCCCGCCGCCAGCGACGAGGACGTCGTGCAGGCGTGCAAAGAGGCCTTCATTCATGACGTCATCAGCCAGCTCCCTGAGGGCTACGCGACCCCCGTGGGGGAGGCTGGAGCCCAGCTGAGCGGCGGACAGCGGCAGCAGGTGGCCCTTGCCCGGGCTCTCGTCAAGAAGCCGAAAGTGCTGCTTCTGGATGAGGCGACGAGTGCGCTCGACCGGAAGAGCGAAATGCTCGTGCAGCGAGCGCTCAAGAACGCCATGGCAGGTCCCTCGATTTCCCTTGAACTGCCCGCAGTTCCCCCAGTCGCCCCATTTGCTCCCCATTTTCCCACGCTTCCCCCCATTTATTCCTGCCCCCAGGGATGTATTAGAACGGCTGTACACCGCAGGAGGAGCCCCCCCCCCCCCCCCCCATCCACCCCTTCCAATGTTTGAGGCTGACAGCCAATTTTTTGCTTCGGCGCCTTCGGTGGCAAGAGGATTTAAGGCGAGGACCATAGGGGGGCCCACGGAGGAGTTGTCTCCCAGCCAGACCCCCCTGCTCCCCCCCTTCTACTACATCCCCCCCCCCCCCATTTGCCTGCTCCCCGCTGCACCCATGTGCCGGATACGCGCATTCAACGTACGCATGTTTACGCGCTTTCGCATACGCGACCTGCACGCGCGTATCGACGTGCATTTGCACACATACGAGTCGCCTCCAGTTGCCCCCGTTACCCCACGTGCCCCATTTCGTCAGTTGCCCCCCCCCCCCCCCGCCCTTTGCCCCAGGGCGCACCGTGGTCACCATCGCTCACCGGCTCGTGACGGTGCAAGACTCCGACTGGATTGGGTACATGCAGCCGCGCAAGGCCGGGGCTGCCCCCGACAGTCCGGAGGCCAAGTCGCAGTTGCTGCAGACCGGGCCCCACTCGGAGCTGATGCGTTCGTGCCCCGAGTACAGTGCGATGGTGCAGGCCCAGGCGCAGGCCCAGGAAGAGGGGTCCCCCTGGGACGGGGACCCGGAGGAGAGCTTGGTAAGGGAGGCGAGCGGTGTATCGGGCCACCCCCCCGCGGAGGCGGAGGCAGTGGCGACGGTGGGGTCGGACGACACAAAAGCGAAGAAGGAGGAGGAGGGGAAGACGAAGGGGGCCGCGCAGAAGAGCCCCATGCTGCGGATTGCCCGGATCCGGAGGATGGGGCGCGCGCGCGGCGGCGGGATGCCGCTTTTGGTGTGCGGCGTCCTCGCGGCGGTGCTGGACGGCCTGACGTGGCCCGCCACGGCCCTGCTCCTGGTGGAGGTGCTGCAGGGGTTCTACGAGAGCCAGGGGCAGCGCCTAGAATGGAAGTGGTCCGTGATCCTCCTCGGCGTCGGGCTGTGGGACTTCGTGTGGATGGCCTGCAAGGTCTACTGCCTCCACCGCGACGGGGAGGCCCTCACGGCCCGCCTCCGGACGATGCTGTTCCGGGCCCTGGTCTGCCAGGACATGACGTTCTTCGACATGCCCGGCAACGAGTCCGGGGCCCTGGGCGCGATGCTGGCGTCGGAGACCAGCAAGATCCACGTCATGTGGGGGAACGCCATAGGTGCGCACCCCGGCGCTGCGCACGTGACATCCCTCCCTCCGATACAGTGGCGTGCACATCCGGAGGGGCTTACTCCTGTTTCCTCCTCACCAGGGCGTTTTCATGTGAATAAGTTTGTCCCCTTTTTCTGTCCAACCACCCTCCCTCCAACCGTCGTTGGTGTGTGTCTAAATACAGAGCTAGCTGCTGGATGCCCAAGTTTTTGTTGTTTTGATGTAAAAAAAAGCGTCCTGCTACACCCCCCCCCCTTGTGCGTCAGCCTGCATTTTGCATAATGCCCGATACACGGCTCACCAGCACACGACTGTCCACATTTTTGCCGAATCAGGGCGTCGTTCAATGCATGGGACTTTTGGCTTGTGCCTTGCTTTTTGCCTGAGCAACCGACGGTTGTGCCCGGGTAACTGCCTCGTGTCTGTGATGAACCGCCCTTTGTGCCGGTCAACGACTTTTTGGCTTTTCGTCTTCTGGCTAAAAATAACAGATCTCTTCTTCCGAACCCGGGACAGCACAACTCCCTTCTTTGTTCCGACACGAAAAAGGAATCGTTCCCTGCTGAGTTTCAGCCCCTGTGCGTTGTCTCTCTCAGGGATGAATGTACTGATGTATGTGAATTGAACTTGGCGCGAGTGGTGGTTATGGGGCGGATCCGACTCCGGCGCCGTGTCGGTTTGGGTTTAGGGGTCCCGCATTTTGTAACGTAAATCGTCAACGGGGTGGGGGGGTCCTGGGGGGGACCCCCCCTTTCCTGTTTCCATTCCGTCTGCCTCCGTACCCCTTGCGCTTCACAATAGGGAGCAATGTGCAGGCCATCGTCTGTCTGGTGGCGAGTTTGGTCATCGCATTCCTGGCCTCATGGAGGCTGACGCTCGTCGCGCTCGGCAGCATCCCCCTCATGATCGTCGGCGCGGTGTTCGAGAACATCTTCCTGTGGCGGGTCTCCCCCGCCGCCGGCAAGGCGCTGGAGCACGCCGGGCACGTGGCCAACGAGAGTATCGTGCACCACCGGACCGTCTTCGCCTTCAACCTCCAGAGGGCCCGGGCCGAGCAGTACGACGCCATTCTCGCGGGGCGGGAGAGGGCCGCCCTGAAACGGGGGGTGGTGAGCGGGGGCATGTACGGCTTCTCGCGGTTCACGGTGTTCGCCGTCTTCGCGCTGTGTTTCTGGTACGGGTCGACGTTGCTGACCGCGGGGCACGAGACGGGGAAGGACGTCCTGCAGTGCACCCTCGCGATCCTGCTCGGCGTCATGGGGATCGGCGAGTGCTTCACGTTCTCCGGCGACATCGCGGGGGCGCGCAAGGCCGCGGCGCGGATGTTTGAGATCCTGGACCGAGTGCCCGCCGTCGACTCTGTCACCGGGGCCGGCACGAAGCTCGCGGCGGTGAGCGGCTGCGGGTCCTTCGCGGACGTGCAGTTCCGCTACCCGTCGCGACCGGCGGTGCCCGTGCTGCGGAACCTGACCTTCGATTTCGCGGCCGGGCAGAAGCTGGCGATTCTGGGGCGGACCGGCAGCGGCAAGAGCACCATCGTGGCCCTCCTCATGCGGTACTACGATCCGTGCGGCGGGAGGGTCTGCGTGGAGGGCCAGCCGCTCCCGAGTTTGAATGTCCGGGGCTGGCGCGATCATCTGGGGATTGTGTCGCAGGAGCCGACCCTGTTCGACGACACCATTGCCAACAACATTAGGTATGGGTGAGGTGAGGTTGCTCTGGACGCCAGCGTAGCCCTCGCAGGGTCTGTTCCGGCCCGCGGGGTCACCCATTGTGTCAGGCGTAGGTCGCTCACTTTTTGCGTAAGTCGAGTGTGGAAAAAAAAACTTGAAAATGTATGGCGCGCGACTTACGCTTTTTTTGTGACGCGACCTGGGCAAAAAAAACGCGATTTAGGCTTATTTCCGCAATCGAGCCACGCTTTTCATCTCACCCATACCCTAGCGCCGGGGACAACCGTGTGTTCTACTTACAGGGTTCGAACCGGGTACCTCTAGTTGAGGTGTCAGGTGCATGACGGCTGATTGACGCGACCTCTATTCAACACTAGGTACGGGCGCCGCAGTGCTTCGGAGGAGGAGATGCACGAGGCTGCTAAGAAGGCCAACATCCATGATTTCATTCTATCTCTGCCTGCCGGGTATGAGACCAACGTGGGACCCAGGGGGTCGCAGCTGAGCGGCGGGCAGAAGCAGAGGGTGGCGCTCTGCCGCTGCATCATCCGCAAGCCCGCGATTCTGCTGCTGGACGAAGCCACGAGCGCATTGGACAGCGTCAGCGAGCGGGAGGTGCAGAGTGCCTTGGACAAGGTCAGCGCCTCGGAGTCGATGACGGTCGTCACCGTGGCTCACAGGCTCTCGACCGTCACGAACTGCGACCAGATCCTGCTGATGGAGGCGGGGCAGGTGGTGGAGATGGGGTCCCATGCCCAGCTCTACGCGCGCCAGGGCAAATACTGGCGGCTGTACAACCGGTACTATGGGCTTCGAGAGGGGGTGTGAGGAGGGGGCCTGACCACCTCAGCTGATTGTGGGCGCACCTCAAGTCACGAGATGGTGTGGGTGAGAAGAGTCTGAACCGATGCAGTCTCCAGCCCGGCAGCGGGGCACGAGGACAGTGCACAACTGTTTGCTGCATTTCGTTGTGACCCTCGCAACCCTCCGCGCTGGCCGAAAACTCGGGTAGCGTTGGTGAGTCGCCAGAGTCACATTTTTCCAGCCGGTTAGTTTGGCTTGCAAAATTCATCAAGGAAGGGAAAGTTGGTGAGGCTGTGGAAAAATGGGGGAAATGGGACTTGAAAACATGGGAAATTTGTCCCAAATTGTCCCATTTTTCCCCGATTTTTCTCCTATTTCTTTTCAATTGCATAGATTTTTTATACATTTCCCAAAATGTACTTTGGCAATTTCTCGCAATTTCCTATTTCCCCCCATTTCCCCCCATTTCCCCCCATTTTTCCTCATTCTTTTTCCATTTTCCCCATATTGCCATGGCCCTGCAGTTAGTCGATTAATTCGGTGGCAGCTAGGGCGGAGGCTTGCCCTTGCAATTTTTTTTTTTCGAGCAGAGCTTGTGGTGAGGTCATGGCCCCACCCAGCAGCCGGCTGAGTCACATGGACAGGCTCTCTAGGAGGCACCGTATTGGTCAGTCTGCGCGCGCCCTGAGTTCAGTGCGCGTTGGCGATGCTGACAGACAGCGCGGTTTGTGTCCCATGCACCGCTGTGCACTGCTGTGGAACGCGCCTTCACGTCCTGCGAGGGGGTTGTGGTGTGCGGGTCCACAAATGTGTTGGTGGACCCATCGGCCCCACCAGCGGATAGCCCAATGCCATCAACTGCACCGGCAGTGTCCCTCGGGCGACACTCTCGCGGGAGGCTGTGAGGCCCTGCGGCTGGTGGAGTCCACCCGGGGCGCACAGGCGCTCATGGGCGCTTCTTTGAGGGGTCCTCAGGACAAGCGCGCCCCGGGGCTTCCCAGTGACACCGCCCTCCATCCCATCCCCCATCCCTTTGGCTTTGTGCCCACACACACCCCACCGCCACAGACTTGTTTTGCGGCGGGGGGCGGGCGGGGGAGGGGGGGGGGGGGGGCGATGGCTTGAAATGCACGTCCGCTGCAGCGCTTGGCGGTTCGCGTACCGCTGCGCTGCGCACGAACCGCCGTAGCGTGCCGCCGCACTGCGCAGCGGCGTGCGTACCACTGCCGTGCGCGTGCACCACCGCAGTGTGCGGCGGTGTGCATACTCGCGGCGCTGCGTGAAGCACCGCAGTCTGCAGCTGTGCCCACACTGCCGCCGGTTGCAGCTGCTCGCGTACCGTCACAGTCCGCCGCATCACCGGCACCGCCGCACTGTGCCCCGGTGGCCGTACCACTACAATGTGCAGCGCTGCGAGTACAGCGTGCGGTGGTGCACACCCCACCGTCGGGAGCGGGCTTTTTGCGTATCCCATCGATCTTGGAGTGCCGTGTTTCCGTCTGCCGTCGTGCTGAGCCTGCACTGCCGTGCCCTGGGGCTTGACTGTGTGGAGACAATATCAGTTTCTTGACCCCCCCTCCCGCCTGCGCTCTGACCAGCCCGAATGAGATTCCATTGACCACCCCTGCGCAAATGCCCCCTCCATCCGCGTTTTGGAGCTCTCTCCAAGTGAACCCTCCCAGCGCGTCCTCAGGCAGGCAGGTACGCAGGAAGGGCCCCATTGTACAATTCCGGGGGGTGTTGAGCTGAGTGGCGACAGAGGCAGGGCTGGCCGTGGCCAATTCGATTGATGTCGTTTGTTTGGTGAAAGACACTTCCCAGACAAAAGGGTCAGGACCCCGCTGAGCGAAGAAGTAACGTGTACCAAACCTGAGCTGTTGCGCACACGTTCCATGGACCGCGTTGAATTGAGATCTTTATGATGTGACCGGGCGGTACAAAGGCATTGTTGTCTTCGGTGCCACGCGGTAGGCCCATCCTGTCCCGTGCCTTCTTTGTGGGGCTCACAGCACCGATCTGGTGTGTGTGTGCTCCGAAGGCGGCAGTGCCTGAGGTGCGAATCCGCTCCCCGCCCCAAAGGGAGCCTGATCGATCTTCCGGGCATCGCCAGACTCGTTTGATTCGCTGTGGGTTTGTACCCCCCCGTCACCTTGGCCCAGAAAGCATGGGAAATACTAGGCACCAAAGGCGCCAAAGAAAATTTTTACAAGGCACCGAAGCTGATTTACACTGTGATACCATGGTACAGATTTGTGACCGCCCCCCCCCCCCAGGGGGGGGAACCGTCACTTTGTGACCCCCCCCCCCCCCCCGCCCCCACCCTAGGGGGGGAACCGGCCCGACAAAAGGGGGGAGATTTCAAGGAGGGGGGTACATATGCCGACCGGAACCCCCTTGGATTCTCATGACAGCCACGTTCTGCATATACCTCGCTGCAGAGGGTATCGATATGCGCACATTGTGCGCAGACATGGCAAATCCTTGCTCTGCTCTGCCAAGAATGCACAATGAGCCCAATGATGAGCACCTGGCTAAGAGGTCTCTAGATTTGTGTGTTTTGACTGTTGATTGAAGCGGTGGCCAGACGTTTGCGGAAGTGGTGAACAACCAGGATCAGAATCGTGCAAGCAACAGGCATGACGTTTTGGCATTTTTCAGGTGTGAAAACGGTGTGCTCACATATGTTTCGTGCTAACTGTATGGTTGTTGTTATTTCCTGGTGGACACATGTTCACAGAATTAATTTATTTTTGCGCACTTTTGCGCGCCCTTTTACCGTTTCCAAGGCCTGGCCCTGAAAAGGTAATTCATTTTTTTAATTTTTCATTTTTTGCGCATCAACACCACCGTGCCCACAGAATTGATTCTTTCCGCAAATCTTTAATATTTGTACGGCATGCAGACATTAGAGAGTGACTACGTTCGTGACCACTAGTGACTACGTTCATCAGAGGACAAGATGGGACAACTCCTACTGGACTGTGAATACCCTCTCCAGCGGGTGAACCCAGCAATGCAATTCTGAGGAAACCGTCCATGGTGTAAACTGAAATTGATTCTTGATCATTTGTGAAAAGGGTCTTATCCCCTAATCAACCACTCCTGCGTGAAATTGGGTCGATTTTGAGGGTCAGAGTAAACCAGGAAATAAGCGCATCCATTCAGAGTCCACCAGCATCCATCCAGGGGCCATCAGGAAATAACAGCAACCATCCAGAGTCCACCAGGAATCAACAGTAGTCATCCAGAAGCATCCACGATTTACCAGCAGGAATCCAGAAGCATCCATTCATGAACAACAACGACAGATGTCCTATAGACGTTGGTGGCGCAAGATGCGGAAAAAAGGACTCAAAAAATAATTTTTGGGTCAAACCACTGCGCACAAATTAGAATTTTCCAAAAACATCACAAAAAGAAATTAATTTTTCCAAATTTGGCTGCCTGTGCAAAAATTTTGCAATATTCAAATTGGCCTGCTCAAAAATTAGTGTTCCGCGAAATTCAGTAATGCATTGGGTTAGGGAAGTGCTTGTTGCCCGATGTTATTGATGCCGCATTCGGTCAGCATTAATGTGCTTGTGGAACCTCTCCCATATGTCCCCAAGCCAGGTGGTAAGCAGGACACAACGCTCCAACGCTGGCTTTCGAAGAAGTCTACTTATCCAGATTTTCATCTGTTTCTCACCAACTGTCATGGAGCAGACCCATGTCACTGTTACGCCCACTCTTGCATCCACCTGGAAAGCAACTCTGCATTTACCATGCATGAAATCCTTTTGAAATGGCCTGCATTGTTGACCTACATCTTATCCCTGTCAGAAAGAATCCACTGTAGCATCCTCTGCCAATAGATGTAATCATGACCTGACTTTCTGCTAAAGCTTGGGGCTGACAACTTATATTTTCCTGTGAACTTACCGTTAGCCCCTTTCCCCAACGAATGAGCACTGGTTTTGGCTGTATGGTGTTCTTGAACATGGAACCACCATTTTAGTCCAATCTACATGGGACACCGCCCACGCTCGGCAAGAGCATGATGTGAACATTGCGACCTGACCATATTGCAGCCCAGAAAGGGCACAACACTACCTGTATCCACTCTCTAGTTGGGCGGTACTGCAGACCATTACCACCCTGAACGCACACAATGTGTAGGAGAAGATGTCAGCAACAAAGGTTCAACAAAGGTTACAAATGGCTGCACATGGATTGACCCTTACAGATTAGCATCCCCCTGTTTGTTGTGCTGCTCCCCCCGGCTGTGGGACAGGTGCCGAGACAGGGGGATGTCTTAGGACAGGGGTTCGCGACAGGTGTCAAGACAGGGGGGGTGTCGTAAGACAGCTGAACCAAGACAGGGGGGTTGTTGTGAAGACAAGGGCTGTCTTGGGGCTGTCGTGGGATTTTACGAAATGCGCACGGCGCGTGCGCACATGGCGGCACCGATGTCCACGGGGTCCCCTTGGCATAGGGAACATGTTTTAGTACCTAAAAGTCATAGGATGTGAGGGGGTATGGTGGTGGAATACACCACTTTGGGGGGGGGGGGGGTTGTCGGCCTCATCCTGTCTGACTGCACCTCATCCGTCCCTACTCAATGCTATCGACACACACCTCTTGAAGAGGAGCCACCCCCGTTTGTGCCATTGTCCCCACATCATTTGTAGGCTCCCTCTTGGCATTAGATGTCTATTTCTTTGAGTGTGGTGCATACCACTCGCAGTAGCCGGACCATCTCCTTTTCCACTTGATCCGTTGGTGCTCTAATACACTCCAAATTCTGCTCTTTGCCTCCTTTTGGCTGCTGTGTTTCTCGTTCTTTTGGGATTTCTCGTCGTACTCCCGTTATATAACGCAGGGTTGCCTTTATGGGCTTCGAGACCCCGTAAGTATCCGGGAGTCCCCTGCCGACCGTGCACCCCAGTGGTTCCAACTCCTTGACCTCTTTGCCTCGTACTTGTTGCCATGTACTATCCAGTGGCCGAAGGACTTGATCTTGGCTGAAATGCACCGCCAATGTCTTCAGATGCCAACGCTTGCAGAGCATCACAAAGCCATGTGGTGCTCTATCATCCAGGATAAAGGCTAGGTATTGTTGTGCTTGCGCTATTTCCTGGTTCATCTATCATATGTCATATATGACATATCACATATCACGTTTCAGACATGATATGATATGATACCATATACCGTGTTGGTGATGCTGCGTGATGTCATGTGATGCTGTTGTGGGTGATGCTGGATGACAACTGGACGAGACCATCACTGGACACTAAATTCTGCCAGCGCATTGACGGGTGTGGCTCAAAGATATGTGACCATGATACAGGAAATAGCGATGCAAGAGCCAATGCTTTTGGTATGAAAAGTGGATGGACACTGGCTCACGAGGGTACCACATTGTGTATGGCTTCAATGGGCCCTCTGATGACAATGACAGGAAATCACGCCAGCACACGACAGTTCCATGCCTCTAGATGCACATTGGCAGTCGGGAGGGGTTTGTTGGGCTTTTGGGGCTGTTCCTCCAAGCCCCAAGGCCTCATGGGCCAAGGGTGTCACCTCTTTCGGGGAGCCAGGTGCCAGGCGCAACTCGCGCAGCCCTTGGCCATGCAGCTCCGGGGCGGAGCCATGCACCTTTCTGCAATCTGTGTCCGTACTGCACAAGGCCACGAGGCTGGCCACAAGGCATGTGGTGTGTGCACTGTGCCTTGAGGGAGCAGCAAAGACTGCCGGAGGGGGGGGTTTGGGGGCGGGGGCTGTTCACCTTCCCGCTGTATTTCCTTCCTGACCACCTTTTGAGGTAAATGCTGCTTCATCTTCCGATGGCATGAGCGCAAAAAGATGCATTTCCTAGAAGAGTCTACACCATAGCAACATGCTTTCAAATGCAATGAAAAAAACCATCGGCTTGCAACGCTTATACAGAACACCATTTTGGAAAATGTGTCTACAGTATGACCAACCTGTTTGTGTTGTGTTCCTCGCGCACATACTAGTGGCATGTTACGTACAAACCAGTTGGTGCTCCCATCACTCCACTTGCTGATGGCGGGTCCCACTCCACCACACAGCCTGCAGATGGACGGGGGACGGGAGGGGGAGGGGCTTCAAAAGCGCATTGCATCGCATCGCAACTGGAGACCGTACCTGCCCGGCCTCCCTCTCCTTCGCATGCAGGCACGCGGCCCGCGGCAGCTTTGGTGCAAACTTGCGGCCCAAATCACCGCCTCCTTAGGAAGCTCACACTCACGCTTCCTCTTTGGGGCCTTGTGCTCAGTAGCGCACAACACGTCGTCCAGTGCGGTGGTGAGGGACCTTGCTGCTGTCTGCCTTACGTCCTCGGCGTCCTCTTGTTGGGACTGGCGGACCACATGACCCAACATGAACACTACACAGAAGCATAAAATGAAAATGTTCGCAATTAACTCAAACATGATTAATTATAATGCAATGGATTGTAATACCACCAATACTTAATAAAAACTTAATAAAATCCATCCAACCCTTGTAAAAAACTATTTTCTAATCATAAAAACAATCCTTGTTGATCACGTCAAATTTAGCCGGAAACCCGCGGCATGTGCTTGGCGGAAACGCCCCCAATTCCGCAGCATTGGCGCGGCTTTGCGAGCAAGCGGGTTTAGGGCCATGCGGATTTTTGAGCCCCCCTGTAGTAGAGAGGCATTCGATGAGAGGCTCACGGCGGTTCGAATCCCGCGGTTGTAGATCGTACTTGAAGAGGATTGGGACGTACCGAAGGTACTAGGCAAGAGACGTGGCTTAGTTTAGTCATCTTCGTCCGGGTCTCAAGAACCACAGTTGCTGGTTCCATACCTGACACGGCTAGGGAGCTCATGGTGATGGCCCACACCGCCGGCCACTATAGCAGTGCGCCCCCCCCCACCGATAATGTGGGTCACCGGGTGGTGTGTCTTGTCTTTGTCTGGTTTGTTTTGTTCATATTTGGCCAGTTCGTTTGTATTTTTGTTTTTTGACACAAAATAGACCTCAGCTTGCAGCAATGCGCCCCGCCACCAGCGTTGTGCGGTGGCGGGCGCGGGGGGGGGGGGGGGATGTCCTCCTCGTACTCCTCCGCCTGCCGCAGGAGGTGTGTCCTAGTGCAATTGAACAAGAGTTGTAGCTAGTTGCTCCACCACCAGGGCATGCACCCTTTAGCGAAGACACGAGGAGTCCACATCTTTGCGACCACTTGGAGCATGCATTTAACCAGGTTCTGCAGGAGGGGGATGCACTGACCCAAGCTAGCCTAAGAAACATTCGATAGCCTGCGGGCAAACTCAAGGCAACATTCAGTACTGCTTTGGAAGTGGAGCAGTGCGGCAGAATATTGATGAGCTGTGACCAGTTGCCTGTGTCGCGGGGGTTCGGTAGCCAAGTATTGGTTGCTTCATTGCCAGCGTGCCCAGCCACGGTAGAGCGGAAACTCCGCCGCCCGCAGCAAGCGGTCCCGTCCCCCCTTTGTCCGAGCTACGCAAAAGTCCCACTACGCCTACTGTAGCTTGGACAAGGGCGTAGCTTGCGTGCGACACATACAACTACTGACAAACACGTGAGCGAGCACATGGGGGGATGTGGTGCAGAAATAATCCCAAAATCAGAAGTAAGGTAAGAGCTGCTGCGGAGTTGACAGAGCTAGCAGCGCAGCCAGTCCCATCACTAGTCGCCCATGCTTCAGCCGCAGCCTCTTCCCCATTTGGGAGAGGTGACAGTGGGGACGTTTTCAGTAGCTCGTCAGCTGGCCCACTGGCCACAGCTCTGCCACTACGTCAAACTCACAAAGGTATGGCGAAGACAGGGTTGTAAGATACGCACCAGAGGACCACATCCTGCATCCAGATTGGATGGTTGGGGGTGGGGGGCTGACGAGGTTCGTGACGAGACCCATTGTGTATGTGTAACATATAGCAGGGAAATAACAACAGTGGTGTGAGTGAAGCAGTAGGATCTCCCAATGTCTGTGTGTTGCGAGGTCCAGTCATTGGTAGAGGGATATCACAAGTGGTGCGCGCGAAACAGCAGGGAAACTCTGTCTGGTAGAAGATTGAGACTATTTACTGACTGCATGTTAATGTTGTCAGTGACATCTGTACATCTTTGCTGACGTTTAGGATGGATTGTGGGACAGTGTCTTCGCTGTACTCTTGACCGTGTCTGTGGCTGGTTCCGCCATTTCTGTTCCTTCCACCCCCCAGTGAATGTTCTTTTATTTGGATACTTACCTCCTGTTCACATGTCGCCCGCACCCTGTTACACCATGTTGTGCCAGCAGAGTGTGTGCCAGCAGTGCGCAGCTATCGCCTTCATGGTTCCCCATAGGGGCTCAGCCAAACCACAGAGGGAGGCCTTCAGTTGCTGTGTGCATTCCCATTTCATGCAGGGCAGGTCTGGGAGGGGCAGGGCAGGGCATCAGCGTGCACCGAAGCACGGGAGATTGGGAGTGCCAGTCTCTATGCCCAACGCCCCTCCCTTTGACCATATGGTAGAGCCATCCCCAGGAGAAGTGGTCACATACCATTTGTCAGACCGTGTGTAGAATGTGAGACGGAAAGGGATGGACGTACCGAATTGTGCCCCCATACACGAGGTGTCTGTGCGGTGTGTGTGTGTGTGTGTGTGTGTGTGTGTGTGTGTGTGTTTGTGTGTGTGTGTGTGTGTGTGTGTGTGCATTGCCCAGGCTGACATGAGGTTCTTGTACTTGCTGCTACTGTGCTGGTGTGCCACAGTGCCTGGCCACGCACAAGAAGGGGAGACCGTGCCGCCCTGGGTTTACCCGTGGTGGAGGATGGTGCCAGGTCCGCGCACCCCTGGGGGTGTCCCCAGGTGGGTGTATCCTTGGTGGCGCTGGGTACCTCCCCCTCCGCCCCCCGCCCCCCCGCGGAATGACAGCAGCCCTGAGTCCGCCCCCTCGTGGGTGTACCCGTACTGGAGGTGGATGCCGAATGACGCGGAGGAAGAACGTGACATGCATGCGACCAGCACCCCATTGGAGGACTCTGATGCTACGCTGCAACAAACTACTGAAAGAAGCTCTGCCCCGCAGCAATGGTGGATGCGTTACGTGCCACCATCGAGCCGCCGTTGGATCCCTCCTCCGGGATCGTGGATGCCACCACCACCACCGTGGGGCAACATGACGAGCACCCCCAGTGGCAGCCAGCCCCGTCCAGTTGTGCCGGTGTATCCGTGGTGGCGGTGGGTGCCCCGTCCCTCGTACAACGCCGAGGCATCTGAGGAGCGTCTCATGCAACCGACCAGTTGCGGTGCAGGCCCATGCCCAAGCAGCGACCCAGAGAGACGTGCTACGCCGCAGCAAACCACTGCACCTGCATGGGTATACCCTTGGTGGCGTTGGGTGCCACCATCGAGCCGCCGTTGGATCTATCCGTGGTGGCGGTGGGTGCCCCGTCCCCGCCGCACAACGACCCGCCCCTCTGACAGCCAGCGGGCCCCGTCCTGGGTGTATCCGTGGTGGCGGTGGGTGGACTACAACGCCGAGGCATCTGAGGAGCGTCTCATGCAACCGACCAGTTGCGGTGCAGGCCCATGCCCAAGCAGCGACCCAGAGAGACGTGCTACGCCGCAGCAAACCACTGCACCTGCATGGGTATACCCTTGGTGGCGTTGGGTGCCACCATCGAGCCGCCGTTGGATCTATCCGTGGTGGCGGTGGGTGCCCCGTCCCCGCCGCACAACGACCCGCCCCTCTGACAGCCAGCGGGCCCCGTCCTGGGTGTATCCGTGGTGGCGGTGGCTGCCCCGTCCCCCTGCCCGCCGCCCAGCGACACGTCCCCCTGCCCGCCGCCCAGCCCCACGCTCAACGCCCCGCCCCTCTGCCCGCCAGCCAGCCTCGCGCTCCACTGGCTGAAGGATCCCATCGTCTGATTCTGCTTCGGCATTTGTGGCTCTTGCGGCGTCACCGGAAGTCACGTGCTTGTCACGGCTTGGGAATCGTTATGACGTTGTGAGTGACGTAGTAGAAGCCAATCTGCAAGGCATGCGTTCCCACAGCACTGCACACGCACGTACTCCGCCTGCCACGTGCATGCGATGTGCGGCTCCCATCCGTTGCTGTCGCCACACAGGGGCACACCCTTTGTTGGTTCCTGCATGATGGTCTGATGGTGCCTCGCACACCTGCGCACACACTGCACATCCACATGTCCTCACACACCGGCATATGCCGGAGCATCACCGTCACGCCTCCAAACCTACTCTTTGCATTTCCATGTGTCGTTGTTGCCGCATCATATGATTCTGCTGCTGCAAATCATCGTCTTGTCACAGCCTGAGCGCATCCTCGTCAAACTAGACGTCCGACCCTCGCATCCCAAGTGTGAATATCCACACCGTGCTATATATATATATATATGACCTGCTCAACGTGCAATGCTTCTGTGACCCATCACAACAGTATGCACTTTGCTGTCGGGCTAGCATGGTTATCCCTCCAAGCCGATCTCATTCACGTGTTTACATTCCCATGCCATTTCAGCGCTGCTTTTTCTGCCCAGGCATTCATCTGCTCACCCCTCTTGGCATAGCTGCAGCGGGGATGGGCAGGCACAGCGCAAGGGTGGGTGGAGCAGGGTTGAGGGCATGGGACTGTCAATGGAGCTGTGCACACACTCCAATTTTGCTGCTCACCATTCTCCACTGGACCCTAGGCGATGAGGGCTGTGATGGCAGACACAACCTGAGTTTTGGTGGATTCTGTGACCATACTGTGGCCCATGGCCGTATGCAACCGTCTCCCCTGTTTGTCCAATGTTAGCGACAATATGACAACAGATGCATTACGGCATACGATGCCACTCTCATTGCTTTTGGCATGTACAGCCGTGTTCAGCCCGACAAAGTGCAAGTTCATCATGTTGGCCACCTCTCATCTGGTCCAATCAGATCCAGATATTCGTGAATGTTTGGCACTGCAGTCCTACCCATGCATACACACGTCTACCATCACCTGAGGCCCAGATACTGATGTATGCATACTACTGAGCGTGCCCCTCACACAGTGCGCGCAGTGCGGACACACAGTGCGATATAAGCCCTGTTGGCGTACAATGAATGAATGCTGCCCAAAAGCGGTCATATGGCATTGAGCATCAGGATTGGGTGGCCAACTGTTGTGTTTTTGTAGAAATAACAATGTCAGAGTCTAAGAGTAAGTATGTGTTGTGCGTTTGTGGGCTGCAGGGGCCATTGTGCATTGGAAAATATCGGTGTTGCTATGTTTTGCCTCCTTTGTATTCCACAGGACATATGGCAATGAATGCTGGCCTTGTTAGCCTCCTTCCCTTTTGGGGGCATTTACCAATACCAATACCAATACCCCCATTCTACCAATGTTCAGCTTTATTGGGGGTATCTTCATTCTCGCAGGAGAATTTAGGCCAGAAAAATCTTTCGCCGCCTTCCGCGCAGACCACAGCAATAGGGAAGTCCGAGCCAATCACCCCCACCCCCCCTCCAATGCAACCCTGGCCAGGGGACAGCAAGCGGTCGCAGGCACATGCGGGACTGCAGCACATGGAGAACCCACTCAAGAGGAGGACTATGGTCACACAACAGTCCACCAAAGGGCAGTTCTCATCAAGCTGAGCAGGGGCCTGGGCCTTCTGGAAGTCTTCTGGCAGTCTTGCTGCCAAACCCACTATGGCCTCTGATCTTGATGCGAGCCAACCTGCTGACCGGTGCCGGTGTGGCTCCTCAATATGGTTCTCTCCCCCCTGCAGTGGTAGTCTTGCACACGCAAGAGGCCAATGCTGTACTTTGTTTCTGAATCTCTTGTCTGCACATGTAAATGTTTGTTGCAATATTGGAAGAATCTTTTTGGCCAACGCCACAGGTTTGTCCTCTGAGGTGGTGCATTGCATCGGGCCACTCTCCAATACGATATTAAGGGTCTTTCAGCCATCATGCATTTCATGCGGGCATCCAGCTGACAAGAAATTTTTAGGAGCCTGTGCTTTCATGCGCTGGAACCCTTTTTGGGCATCTGCGTTGAGCTGTGGGTTCGTGTTGTTTGCTACCTCTGATACGTTTGAACATTAAGGTGCACAGGAAAACGTGCACAACCAAGGTATGAAAGCAATGCAAAAAATGGAGGAGGAGGGTCACACAATCCAGAAGCCCGTAAATCTTTTTTTGGGGGGGGGGATGCAAGTTTGGTTTCAATAAAACGGGGCGGGTTGCTAAAAAGACTGATACCTTGAAAAAAGTTTTCGTGTGAGTTGAGTCAAATTTTATAGGTGGCCACCCAATTGTCATGTGTTTTGGCTTTTTTCTCCAGCCGATCTGCTTTTGGGTTTTTCAGCGGTATTGGGCTCCCATTGGGATTTTTTGTTGGTGCGTTAAACATTTTGCTCAAAAAGGGAGTTATGCACAAGCTCAGGGGTGAAAACCGATGTTCCCTCCAGGTCCATTGGGTCAAATGAATTACATGCTTAATCAGAGTGCGCTTGAACCAAAAAATACAAACAATCAGTGTTCTGCAAGTTTTCATGCACACACATTAAATTTGAAGGTCCAATTGTGCAATGGGTTGTTAATGCATTCTCGGCACACGCCGGGTTGGGGGTATGCAAGGGCTGTTTCAGTTGCATTCTTTCAGCATGTGGAGGGGGATGTATAGGCTTTTGGGATACTAGTAGCCGACAAACGACGCTGCATGTGCAGCACTATGCAAGGTTGGATTGGTGAGTACCAGGATCGCTATGGCATCTTTTCCTGACACTGCCTTTACCCATCAAACAAACCTACATCTACAGGCGGCAACTATGGTGACGCGGACACCTATCCCCTCACAGCTGTGTCCTATACACATACACAATGGGTGTCGTCACGAACCTCGTCAGCCCCCCACCCCCCACCCTCCCGCAGGTTAGGGTTTGGGCATCCCGCCTTAGCTTGCAATCTGGATGCAGGATGTGGTCCTCTGGTGCATTTATTACATCCCCGTCTTGGCCATACCTTTGTGAGTTCGACGTAGTGGCACAGCTGCGGCCAGTGGGCCAGCTGACGAGCTACTGAAAACGTCCCCACTGTCACCTCTCCCAAATGGGGAAGAGGCTGCGGCTGAAGCATGGGCGACTAGTGATGGGACTGGCTGCGCTGTTAGCTCTGTCAACTCCGCAGCAGCTCTTACCATGGCTCCCAAGCCTTGATTCCTGGATTTCTGTAGGACTGACATCGCATCGGGCCCTCCCAGTGGTCATGTTGGGTATCCAGACACCCTCTGCCTGACAACTGCTAGTAGGCACCAGGGTCACTATCCTCCACATCTTGTGACACCGCACCATCCAATGCGCATGTGGGTATGTGCACACATGTAGAGCTGATTGAAGAAGGGCACGAGGTCAGAAACAGGACCCATTGTGTGCATGTGTAGTGAGTCAGTATTCATGGTAGAGTCAACCCATACCAGGGGAATAACACCAGTGGCGTGGGTGAAGCAGTAGGATCTCCCAATAGGAAAACCCTGTGTCTTGCGAGGTCCAGTCATTTTATTGGCCGACTGTTGAGAGGGGCATTGCAAGTGGTGCGCTCAAAACAGTAGGGAAACTCTGTCTGGTAGAAGATTGAGACTATTTATTGACTGCATGTTAATGTTGTCAGTGACATCTGTACATTTTTGCTGACGTTTAGGATGGATTGTGGGACAGTGTCTTCGCTGTACTCTTGACCGTGTCTGTGGCTGGTTCCGCCATTTCTGTTCCTTCCACCCCCCAGTGAATGTTCTTTTATTTGGATACTTACCTCCTGTTCACATGTCGCCCGCACCCTGTTACACCATGTTGTGCCAGCAGAGTGTGTGCCAGCAGTGCGCAGCTATCGCCTTCATGGTTCCCCATAGGGTCTCAGCCAAACCACAGAGGGAGGCCTTCAGTTGCTGTGTGCATTCCCATTTCATGCAGGGCAGGTCTGGGAGGGGCAGGGCAGGGCATCAGCGTGCACCGAAGCACGGGAGATTGGGAGTGCCAGTCTCTATGCCCAACGCCCCTCCCTTTGACCATATGGTAGAGCCATCCCCAGGAGAAGTGGTCACATACCATTTGTCAGACCGTGTGTAGAATGTGAGACGGAAAGGGATGGACGTACCGAATTGTGCCCCCATACACGAGTTGTCTGTGCACTGTGTGTGTGTGTGTGTGTGTGCATTCGCCCAGGCTGACATGAGGTTCTTGTACTTGCTGCTACTGTGCTGGTGTGCCACAGTGCCTGGCCACGCACAAGAAGGGGAGACCGTGCCGCCCTGGGTTTACCCGTGGTGGAGGATGGTGCCAGGTCCGCGCACCCCTGGGGGTGTCCCCAGGTGGGTGTATCCTTGGTGGCGCTGGGTACCTCCCCCTCCGCCCCCCGCCCCCCCGCGGAATGACAGCAGCCCTGAGTCCGCCCCCTCGTGGGTGTACCCGTACTGGAGGTGGATGCCGAATGACGCGGAGGAAGAACGTGACATGCATGCGACCAGCACCCCATTGGAGGACTCTGATGCTACGCTGCAACAAACTACTGAAAGAAGCTCTGCCCCGCAGCAATGGTGGATGCGTTACGTGCCACCATCGAGCCGCCGTTGGATCCCTCCTCCGGGATCGTGGATGCCACCACCACCACCGTGGGGCAACATGACGAGCACCCCCAGTGGCAGCCAGCCCCGTCCAGTTGTGCCGGTGTATCCGTGGTGGCGGTGGGTGCCCCGTCCCTCGTACAACGCCGAGGCATCTGAGGAGCGTCTCATGCAACCGACCAGTTGCGGTGCAGGCCCATGCCCAAGCAGCGACCCAGAGAGACGTGCTACGCCGCAGCAAACCACTGCACCTGCATGGGTATACCCTTGGTGGCGTTGGGTGCCACCATCGAGCCGCCGTTGGATCTATCCGTGGTGGCGGTGGGTGCCCCGTCCCCGCCGCACAACGACCCGCCCCTCTGACAGCCAGCGGGCCCCGTCCTGGGTGTATCCGTGGTGGCGGTGGGTGGACTACAACGCCGAGGCATCTGAGGAGCGTCTCATGCAACCGACCAGTTGCGGTGCAGGCCCATGCCCAAGCAGCGACCCAGAGAGACGTGCTACGCCGCAGCAAACCACTGCACCTGCATGGGTATACCCTTGGTGGCGTTGGGTGCCACCATCGAGCCGCCGTTGGATCTATCCGTGGTGGCGGTGGGTGCCCCGTCCCCGCCGCACAACGACCCGCCCCTCTGACAGCCAGCGGGCCCCGTCCTGGGTGTATCCGTGGTGGCGGTGGCTGCCCCGTCCCCCTGCCCGCCGCCCAGCGACACGTCCCCCTGCCCGCCGCCCAGCCCCACGCTCAACGCCCCGCCCCTCTGCCCGCCAGCCAGCCTCGCGCTCCACTGGCTGAAGGATCCCATCGTCTGATTCTGCTTCGGCATTTGTGGCTCTTGCGGCGTCACCGGAAGTCACGTGCTTGTCACGGCTTGGGAATCGTTATGACGTTGTGAGTGACGTAGTAGAAGCCAATCTGCAAGGCATGCGTTCCCACAGCACTGCACACGCACGTACTCCGCCTGCCACGTGCATGCGATGTGCGGCTCCCATCCGTTGCTGTCGCCACACAGGGGCACACCCTTTGTTGGTTCCTGCATGATGGTCTGATGGTGCCTCGCACACCTGCGCACACACTGCACATCCACATGTCCTCACACACCGGCATATGCCGGAGCATCACCGTCACGCCTCCAAACCTACTCTTTGCATTTCCATGTGTCGTTGTTGCCGCATCATATGATTCTGCTGCTGCAAATCATCGTCTTGTCACAGCCTGAGCGCATCCTCGTCAAACTAGACGTCCGACCCTCGCATCCCAAGTGTGAATATCCACACCGTGCTATATATATATATATATGACCTGCTCAACGTGCAATGCTTCTGTGACCCATCACAACAGTATGCACTTTGCTGTCGGGCTAGCATGGTTATCCCTCCAAGCCGATCTCATTCACGTGTTTACATTCCCATGCCATTTCAGCGCTGCTTTTTCTGCCCAGGCATTCATCTGCTCACCCCTCTTGGCATAGCTGCAGCGGGGATGGGCAGGCACAGCGCAAGGGTGGGTGGAGCAGGGTTGAGGGCATGGGACTGTCAATGGAGCTGTGCACACACTCCAATTTTGCTGCTCACCATTCTCCACTGGACCCTAGGCGATGAGGGCTGTGATGGCAGACACAACCTGAGTTTTGGTGGATTCTGTGACCATACTGTGGCCCATGGCCGTATGCAACCGTCTCCCCTGTTTGTCCAATGTTAGCGACAATATGACAACAGATGCATTACGGCATACGATGCCACTCTCATTGCTTTTGGCATGTACAGCCGTGTTCAGCCCGACAAAGTGCAAGTTCATCATGTTGGCCACCTCTCATCTGGTCCAATCAGATCCAGATATTCGTGAATGTTTGGCACTGCAGTCCTACCCATGCATACACACGTCTACCATCACCTGAGGCCCAGATACTGATGTATGCATACTACTGAGCGTGCCCCTCACACAGTGCGCGCAGTGCGGACACACAGTGCGATATAAGCCCTGTTGGCGTACAATGAATGAATGCTGCCCAAAAGCGGTCATATGGCATTGAGCATCAGGATTGGGTGGCCAACTGTTGTGTTTTTGTAGAAATAACAATGTCAGAGTCTAAGAGTAAGTATGTGTTGTGCGTTTGTGGGCTGCAGGGGCCATTGTGCATTGGAAAATATCGGTGTTGCTATGTTTTGCCTCCTTTGTATTCCACAGGACATATGGCAATGAATGCTGGCCTTGTTAGCCTCCTTCCCTTTTGGGGGCATTTACCAATACCAATACCAATACCCCCATTCTACCAATGTTCAGCTTTATTGGGGGTATCTTCATTCTCGCAGGAGAATTTAGGCCAGAAAAATCTTTCGCCGCCTTCCGCGCAGACCACAGCAATAGGGAAGTCCGAGCCAATCACCCCCACCCCCCCTCCAATGCAACCCTGGCCAGGGGACAGCAAGCGGTCGCAGGCACATGCGGGACTGCAGCACATGGAGAACCCACTCAAGAGGAGGACTATGGTCACACAACAGTCCACCAAAGGGCAGTTCTCATCAAGCTGAGCAGGGGCCTGGGCCTTCTGGAAGTCTTCTGGCAGTCTTGCTGCCAAACCCACTATGGCCTCTGATCTTGATGCGAGCCAACCTGCTGACCGGTGCCGGTGTGGCTCCTCAATATGGTTCTCTCCCCCCTGCAGTGGTAGTCTTGCACACGCAAGAGGCCAATGCTGTACTTTGTTTCTGAATCTCTTGTCTGCACATGTAAATGTTTGTTGCAATATTGGAAGAATCTTTTTGGCCAACGCCACAGGTTTGTCCTCTGAGGTGGTGCATTGCATCGGGCCACTCTCCAATACGATATTAAGGGTCTTTCAGCCATCATGCATTTCATGCGGGCATCCAGCTGACAAGAAATTTTTAGGAGCCGGTGCTTTCATGCGCTGGAACCCTTTTTGGGCATCTGCGTTGAGCTGTGGGTTCGTGTTGTTTGCTACCTCTGATACGTTTGAACATTAAGGTGCACAGGAAAACGTGCACAACCAAGGTATGAAAGCAATGCAAAAAATGGAGGAGGAGGGTCACACAATCCAGAAGCCCGTAAATCTTTTTTGGGGGGGGGGGATGCAAGTTTGGTTTCAATAAAACGGGGCGGGTTGCTAAAAAGACTGATACCTTGAAAAAAGTTTTCGTGTGAGTTGAGTCAAATTTTATAGGTGGCCACCCAATTGTCATGTGTTTTGGCTTTTTTCTCCAGCCGATCTGCTTTTGGGTTTTTCAGCGGTATTGGGCTCCCATTGGGACTTTTTGTTAGTGTTCTGCAAGTTGTCATGCAAATCCTAACCAGGATGGGACCGAGCTGGTGGGGCAAGGAACATTGTTTTGGAGACCTCAACGACAAATGAGGTACGCATCGGAAAATGGATGAGAGCGGCTCAAAAGGGGCCCAAAATGAGCTGTATTCATCTGTTTGGGCACCACAACTGGAGTAGAATCATTTTTAGAAAACCATGGTTTTGAGCCCATTTTGAGCCCTTTGTGGTTCCCAATTTGCCCATTTTTAAGGTCGCTTCGGCCTTGAGAGGGGTCAAAATTGCTCTACATAGGCTCAAAATGGGCTCTCTCTACTTGTATGTGCAACCCAAATAGTGTAAACGTATTTTGGGAAAAACACATTGTTGATTGATTTTTGGTGCCAAAGCAGCCCATTTTTAAGGCATTCTGTGACTTTGGAAAGGCCAAAATGACTTGCAATGGGCTCAAAAGGGGCTCATTTCATTTGTTTGTGCACCCCAAATGGTCTCGGATCATTTTTGGAACAACACATTTTTGACCCAGTTTTGGTGACAAAAAAAGCCCATTTTTAAGGATTTTGTGATTTTCGAGGGGCCAAAATGGCTTGCAATGGGCTCATTTCACTTGTTTACGCACCCCAAATGGTGTGGGATCATTTTCGGAAAAACACATTTTTGACCCATTTTTGGTCGCAAAACAACCCATTTTTAAGGCATGTTGTGACTTTGGAGGGGCCAAAATGGCTTGCAATGGGCTCAAAATGGGCTCATTTCACTTGTTTACGCACCCCAAATGGTCTCGGATCATTTTTGGGAAAACACATTTTTGACCCATTTTTAGTCGCAAAACAACGCATTTTAAAGGCATTTTGTTAGTTTGGAGTGGCCAAAATGGTTGGCAATGGGCTCAAAATGGGCTCATTTCACTTGTTTAGGCCCAAATGGTCTAGGATCATTTTTGGAAAAATATGTTTGACCCATTTTTGGTGGCAAAACAACGTATTTTCAAGGTGACTTTGGAGGGGCAAAAATGGTTGGCAATGGGCTCCAAATGGGCTCAAAAACGGGTCACAACCATGGTTTTCCAAAAACGATCCTAGTCCAGTTGTGGTGCCCAGACAGATGAATACAGCTCCTTTTGAGCCCCTTTTGAGCCGCTCTCATGCACTTTCTAATGTGTACCTCATTTGTCGTTGAAGTCTCTTGGACGATGTTCCTTACCCCACTAGCTCAGTCCCAATTTCAATCCTGTTTAGGGTTAGGGTGAGAGTCAGGGCCCTGGTACAGTTGAGGGTTAGGGTTCGGTTTATATCTACGATTAACGGGCGGGTGTATCCAGGTTGATTTTATGACCCTCTTTAGTGTCCAAGCTGGACCTAACAGGTTTGGCAAGCACGCAGCAAGCTGCAAGGAAACAATCAAGCACGCCCAAAATGGGCCAAAAATCTCAGCTCCATGGTGGTGCTTAAGCTTCAGCTAAAATTTTAGTGGGTTCTACCTATGGGTTTGAGGGACGACCACGGAAAGTATGAGCCAAGAACCCAACAGCGGTGGCCGGAAACAGGCGTCCCAAGTGCCGGCCTTCTATTTCAAAATCTGCAATTTATAGCCAAAATCAGCCTTTTTTTTTTAGCCCAAAACCGCCCGAGACCCTCTTAAAATTGGCCAAACGAAGAGAAATAGTGCCTACTCTACACATGAAGCTAGACTTCTTCGTGCTCAAAGGCAATCTAGGGCTCTCGGACTCCACAACATGTCCGCGAGCCACCCGCAAAAGGCCGCCAAAGGTGCGTGCTGCTTGCTCCATTCGTTTGGCATACCTTTGATTCACTCTTTTACCTGCGCAGAGCAAGGAAGGTGAGGACTCACACCCCCAAAGAACGCAACGGTGTCAACCCTAGCGTTTTAACGAATCAAACAAGACGAGCACAATGCATACGTGTGACATGACAATAGCATACCTGAAAAGCGCATTGTCCGCTTGCTCTGTTGTTGGTGGTTGTTTTTAAGTATTTTTCCTGAAGTTTATAAAATTTTTGATACAAGTGTTCGAAAATCTCTTTTGAAAACTTTTAAAAGCACGGCTCATGCCTTCGTTTTGTATGGCCGTTCGGCTTCCGTAGCTTCTGCTTTTAAGCGCGGTTGTGTTGCGCTTGTCTGCGACTGCAAGTTTTAGACTATAAATGACGATTTCTAACGATTTTACGCCAAAGTTTAGCGATTTGACTTCTTAAATCGCTAGCCCCTTCGCTAAACCACAGGATTCACTGCCTGTTGGTTCCATTTTCTATTTTTTTCGGCTCTTGGAGTTTTGTGTACTCCATCAAGAGTATTGCTCCGCCCTGACCCTAGGTCGGGACGCTTACTAAACCGCTGTATATACAGCGATGGCCGTCCGCATTAGAGTGTTCCACCATACCCTAGTGGGCAAACATGTATACTCTAGGGAGGAGGTCCTGGGTTCCATTCCCACTACCCCCACATTTTTACCAAAAGTTTTCGCCTCACCCCAGCAACTTTTGAGGAATGCCCCTTCGAAGGGACATCATACACGGTACATTACACTGTTTTCAAGGGTACCTATAGTGTGATAAGCTTCTATGAACTGATGACAATGTCATGTGCTGGTTTGAAGTATTTTCTGAAGTAATTTCAGGGTAATTTGAGCCTTTTTCCTTGGTCCTACTAGCTTGATCAACTAGTACTCCAGGGGGGAGTAAGAAAAAGTCACTGCCATGTCTTTCTAGGGGTACTTGATCCACGCCAAGCCCCCCCTTCAATCCTTGGGAAGTTATGAAGACTAACACTTAATCATTTTTATCACTTTTTTTGAAGTTGTAAGTACATTTTTCAAAGTAAATCTTAGCCCACGCAAACTGCACCGGTGCACCCTGTTTTGCACATCAAACGCGCGGAAAAGGACCGCTTCACAACGCAGCAAGATAATTATCTTTTTGGGATATTTGATGATGGTTTTTTTTGGCAATGTAAAATAAATTGTTTTTTAGGCATTACGCACCTCCGTGTTCTGGAAATGGGACGTTTTTTATATTTTACGGTGCTCTGAGTGCGCGACGCCTCGCGTACTTGAGTTATTCGAAGTAGTTTGCTACGGAACCATAAAAACGTAATGATTGGAGGTTGTTGAAGTACACAACTTTCAGACGTCCTTAAAACTCACATTGTATTGACGAGCCAGCATTGAAAGTATATGACGGGTAGACTTCCCATGTTCGGTACAACAGATGTACCTTATAGTACAAACAAAATACAAATTTAGGCATCCGTAGTGCGCAAGGCCTCGCGCAGTCCGATCACGTAATGTAATGTTTTACGGGGGAGATATGACGCGTAAGACTACAGGTGCAGTACCATAATGACAAGCACGTGTGATTTCTGTGGTGTACGTGTGTGTAGACGCAGCGATGGTCGCGTATGAAACGGTGCACAACATTGTCAAATGGAAATAATCAGTGCGCGGGGCCTTGCGCACTCAAACCACACAAGGAAATGAAAAAGCGGGCACGTCAAGCGACGCCGGCATTTACATTCCCTTTCAAGGCTCCCACTTGTCACTGTCAACTAAACATCGGTAACCTTCGCCGTAATGTCGGTTGTAATCATGGGGAGCAGGGGAACGATTTTCTTTTTTCCAAGAGCCACTCAATGGTAGGCGTGTCCAGTTTTAATGGCGGCCGTAGCCTTCGCTGCCCGAAGGAGAGGGTTTTTTTCGAACTAGGATTAACAAAGAAAACGGAACAGGAGATTGAGTAAGAAAAAGTGCTTTTCCAATGCTTTAGGGTATACTTTAGTTGTATTAGAGGTGATCTAAGCACTCATGCATTTTTATCTTAGTATTGGCCTAACCAAAATGGGTGATAACACATTTTGACCCATGGAACCAAACACTAAATCACGATGTTGTGTGGACCCCTTAATCCCCAAGCTATATGCACTACAACATCTTTTCCTGGGTGACTGAGGCACTCATATACTGAAGGCAGAGCCCATGAATTTATCTATGTTTTCTCATGAATTCTTAGCTATCCTAGTGGTATGCACCCTAGGGGGCTGGGGCACCTCTTTTTGAGAGGTCCCGGTTTCAATACCCAGCCAGCCTAGCTAAGTAGGAATATCCCATGTGACATGGCAGTGACCTTAGCGCCACAAGCCATGCCACTGCAGCACCTATGGGACTCAAAAGCAAGGAGTGCACATCTCTAGATGGCACTATGGAAGACTGTGAGCCCTTGGGGCAGTTTTCCAATCTGTTTTACTCAAACATGTAAAATATTTCATCCTGAGTTGCAATGTATGTTAATTGCTGTGGTCTTTTGTTGATAGTTGTCTTTATCCAACTCATTGTGACTGCAGCCCTTCATGCTTTGATCCTATTTATCTTCTACTTACTTATCTCTGGCTTGGGTTATCCTGGATTGGTTGTATTTCAACAATAAAACATTTTCCTCATCAAAAACAAGCAGCAGGAACCCTACACCAGCAGCAAGCAGCAGAAGAGGCACATGAAAAACACAGTGCTGAAAACACTATAAAACTTTCTGGTAGCAAGAGGCAGACAGTCTATGCGTACCGGCAGCAACCCCGTGCCGTACATCCAGTGCGCCGAGAACTGTTATCAGCAAGAAGGGCGAATATGGACACAAAGAAGGAGGACACCGACGTGAGGACGGCGCCTGAGGCACCAGCAATGCTAGCACCTGGTGGACCTGGACCTGGACCTAGCGCTGTACCTTCGGTGCCCTTACATGGGCCAGTGGACGTGGTTGATGACTCGCTGGAGGGACTTCAGTCGGCCTTCCAGGCCCTCTCAGTCGAGGAGGTGGACACCAACCGTGCGAAGAGAAAGAGGGAGAGAGAGAAGGATGCAGGAGAAAGCATGGCAGACGAAGGAGTAGACCATGAGCACGACCAGACGAGTTAGCCGACCTTCGACGGCGCACCAAGCCCCTCTGGCCTCCACGCATCACCCTCTCCTACAACCACCACACTCTCAACTCCAGACCCAGCCGCTGCAACATCCACACCCATAACCACCGCGCCTATGGCTGAGGGCATAGGCTTTACTGGTATGCCTACCTACCCTGCCTATGGTGTGGACCCATCTACCACTGCATTTCCAGAGGCACTATCCCTACTGTCGCTCTGCTTGCTGGCATGACAGCCACAAGCATCCACAATGGTCTGCATACGAGACCTCAGTTCAGTCAGGGTTAGACTAGAGTAGAAACACTCACGGAAGAAGTCCACTGAGCGATTAGCGCCAGTGTGACCAGAGCTGAGAAGGGACCACTGTAGGCACCCATCAAGTCGGGGCTCAGGTACAACAATACGGTCTCTGTAGAAGAGGTACTGGTTGTTTTTATACCACTGGTGCCCGTCAATGACACGGGGTTCGAGACCAGTGCTGAGGGTTTGAAGAATTTCTTTATACTCTGACTGATAGTCGGTTAGGCTCCAACCCTCCAGGATTCCAGCAGTGCGCATGGACAGCTCAAGCTGGACATCCATACGCTGGAAAGCCTCTTTGGCGAGCGCCTCAGAGCTCTCACCTATAAGCGCATCGAAGTTATTGCGCGATATATAGTCAGACAGTTCATTTTTTATACCGGGGATATAATGAACTGTCAGCCTGAACTGGCTCACGTAAGTCCACTTCCGCTTTAGTTTTGCTTTCTCTGGTGGTGGGCCCTTCTGAAAAGACTTCACAGGTTCCTGGTCACAGAGCCAGACAATAGGGTTAGATCCAAGGAGTCGGGATGGTGACGAAAGCACCAACATACCAGCCAGGAGTTCCTGGTCATAGGTGCTGTAATTGGAACGCGCTTGGTTCCATTTCCAATTCCAGTGCCTCAATGGCACCAGCCGCCATTCACTGGTAGGATAGTCATGTTTCAAGGAGCCATCACGGTTCAGTCCACTAGTACGATAATGGCAGTGGGTTAGCTAGCTGGGTTAAGCTCCTGCCATTGGTAGATTGTTCCACCCCCCTCTACATCACTGGCATCAGTGATCAGGACTATCTCGTACTTAGGGCGGGGTAGTCCCAGGCAGTTGGAGGAGGCAATTTTCTTCTTCAACTTCTGGAAGCACTCCTCCTCTCTGGCAGTCCACCTCCAGGGAGTAGTTTTCTTGATTAGGTTAGTGAGGGGGGCAGAGGAGAACGTAAAATTGTGGATGTGACGCCTACAGAAGTTACAGGCGCCCACAAAACTCCTCACGTCGTGTAGACCCTTCTTAGGGTCATCGCGAATCTGCATGTCCTGTAAGGGCTGCATCTTAGACGCGGCTGGTTTCCACCAGCCATACCCCACGTCGAAACCCAAATACTCCATCTCCTCCCTCATAAACTCACATTTTTCGAGTTTGATTCGGAGATGGTTTTCTTGACAAACAACGAAAAATTCATGGAGGAGAAGGACATGGTCCTCCTGGGTATTAGTCCCCAAACTCACGTCGTCGATGTGGGCCTCCATTTCTGCACCCCGAGAAATCAACTCCTGTACTAGAGGTCGGCGCCTCAGTATGTACAAAATTTTGTTCATTAGCTCTTGGAAGAGCGCTGGGGCATTAGCCACCCCAAAAGGCATGACCTTCCTGTAACTGCGGTCGCCCACCAAAGCCAGACACCCGATCCAACAACAAGTACTGATCTTATATACAGCTACAATTCATTCCACGCATATTTTTTGCCTTCACCCCAAGGCAGTACGAGGACTTAATTGAAGCGCGACGCCTTTGACAGACGCGCACACGTGCTATTCCTACGCATGTACAGTATCATGAAATGATGAGAATGCTCGGCAGGATAGCCAGGACAGCACACCAAGAGTGCTACGCAATGTTTCTGCTTGTGGGGATTTTATTGCAAAGTTTGTATCTGACAGAGATGTACATACTTTCCTGTTTGTGTTGCTCAGGGGTGTTGTAAGCCCATGTATTGTCTCTGGCGTTGTGGACCTACGTGACAACCGGAATAACAAATCAGTACAAGTACTGCAGCTTTGGTCTTTGCCGTCGCTTCCCTTGTTCCTTCCAACTATTTTCTCAAACTGTGATTTTGTCTCAGCCGGAGACCCAGCAGGAGAATCATGATATGGTCTTCAAACAATAAGTGGGGCAGCAAACTACGGCAGAAGCAAGCACCTCAAAATAGGTCCACTCCACGCCTGTTGCCACCTACATGGGCAAGCGCCGCAGAGTCGCCGGGCCCCAAGCACCAGGGCCAGGAATCACCCCAAGGTTCCCCTTCACTGCCGCTCGGACTACCCAAGGGTCCAGAACACGGAGCTACCGCCAGACAATGGCCATGTGAACCGAGCGCACCACAAAGGGTGAACTTACAAGACAATACATGCTCTATGTCTGCTGCGCTTGTTGATGGTGCTACAGAGCAGAAGCAGAGCTGCGGCGAAAGCAGACGCTGCTTGATTGGCTGGTCGTGCGTCAATGCAAGGCTACACAGCCCGCGCACAACAGAATCATGTTCCTGGGATGACATCGTTGCCCGTCTTGTGAAAGAATGTGCTCAGTTTGAAAAGGAGGCAGCCGAAGTCCGAGCTCGCGGGCTCGCCACGAGTGTCACATGTGAATGTTACTTCTTTGGTTGCCCTTTCTGTATAGTGTGGGATGAGATCGACGAAGAGAGGAACACTTATGCCGAAGAGCCAAACCACGATGGAGAAGAGACGCGCGAAGTGTTTCATATTGCAGGGCTGAGAGCGCCAGACGCCGTCCACGTGGTTTTGGAGGATTTCTGGGGAAGTCTACTGGATGTCGCCTGGAAATCTGGATCCGAGGTTGTGGAGAATCTCTGGGAAGTAACAGCGCAATAGCTGCAAGATATGTTCGGACACATCGACTCACTGTCTGCTGCGAGGCTACTACCGAGCCCAGTCAGGTGCTGGGCTAGGATTTGTTGCCAGGTTCTTTGCGGCGAGTGCGAGCCGTGGCATGATTCTCAGGCGCTGTACGATTTTGTTTATCTTGTTCTATATAACTTCTGGATGCAAAGTGGAGGGAATGCTATGGTCTCGGGTCGTTTGGACAACGAGTTTCAGACTACCTACCACTATGAAGAAGACGACGGACAAGAAAATTCTGATGGTAGCGAGCCCATTGAGCTGGACGCTGACGACTACTGGGACTCCTTCATTATCGGTGAGAAAGAACAGTTAGAGTGGTGGTACCTAAAGAACAGTGGCCCTCAGTTGCAGCTGTACTACACAAATGAGGACTACTACCAAGACCAAGTCGAAGACGAAGAGGCAGAATCAGACGTCGATGCCCAAGAGGAAGAGGCAGAAGCAGATGTCGAGGCTGATCAGGATGAGGCACAACCCAATGAATACTACTATCAAGACCACGTCGAAGAGGAAGAGGCAGAAGCAGAAGAAGATTTTTCTGAAGAAATTGACGACAACTCGGAGAATAGGGAGAGCTCAGAACACGAGCCTGAAGAGTCTTTTTCTGGAGGAGCTGACGACCCTGCAGAGAGCAAGGAAAATCGGTCCTATGGGTCTGAACTGTCCTCTCCTTTGCAGGATGTAGGACCTCTAGAGAGCCCTGATGCGTTTTCGTTTACAGCACCAGTCCCTGTGACAGCTCATTCTCTGTCTGTCACCGCTCACTCTCAAAGTCGGTGGTGCAGGTACGGCACACGGTGCTGGCGTCACAAGAAAGGACAGTGTCATTTCCGCCACAAGTAGAGTTTGTTGACTTCTGTACAGTGCATTATTGCTTCGACGACCCTTTGTACCCCTTCGCCACGACAGCTGCTCACTTCCTCCGCTCGCCATTGGACCCCTGTGCGAGCGAGGGGCAGTGCTTGCTAGTGCTGGGCCAAGCGTTCGAAGGCCGTCCAACTCTTACTAAAACTCACGGAGTGGGAAGTATTGCTGTTGACGGATGATTCCCCCTTCCTTTTTGTTTTTCCTCTTCAACTAGTGGTGCTGGGCTTGCCACGGCGCTGTCCAGGTACCAGCTCAATGGCCTGGGGGTGGCGACCAGATAGCCTTGGTTGAGTTGAACTTGAGTCCACAATTTTTTAGGGTTAATTCTTGAGAGCAGGTTGTGGTAACCTGATGTCTGTTTGCTTGTCTGAAGTTTTGATAACCTGCAGTGAACGCTTGAGGTCCTGAAGTTTCAAGGCTGGAAATTTCAGAGCATTCCTAAGTGTCATCATTGAACAACGCTGGGTGTCAGGGCTGAACATTTCGTCTCTCTCCACTCATCCTTTCCTCAAGCCATGCCATGTCAGTTCAAAATGCCTTCGTCCTGGAAAGAGGTGGTGCTGCAGTGCGTCGACAGCAATACAGGTGTACGACCTTGTATCCAGCTCCCTTGTACAAACCAGCCCTGAAGTGCCTGAAGTGCTGTTCCTCCCTTTCCTTACATGTTTGATTTGTCCAGGTCTTGGTCTGTTTGTTGGTTTGTTTTATTGTTCCTACAAGGTCAACTGTCCATCGTCGTTCTGTTTGCCCTTCCAGTGGAGACATCGTATTCAAATGAACGAAGTCCTGGTTTGTTACCTTTTGTTGGAATTTGGGGAGTACAGTACAGGTCCACAAGGTGTTTGTTTCTCTCATTTTGGTGTTCTTGAAGCAATTTTGAAGTTTGAAGTTGGATTTTGATATTTTGTTGCGAATCAGAATCCCTGTTCCCTGGCGACGCGCACGGACAGGGTTACGGCGCTCACAACGTGACGCTCTACGCTGCGCTGACAGCGTTTGACTGTCCTGCGCCACCTGTAGCAGCTAATTCTGTTTCAATTCTTCAATTTTGCAAATTTTCAAATTTTGCTCTCTTTTTCTGTCGGCGACGCTTGTCGTCGCTTTTCGACGCGCGAGTGCATTCGTGGCACTCGTCGACACTGGTATTGTGTGTCGACGGCTCTCTTCCAGCGTCTTGCCCAGTTTCAGGGCTTCATCCTGGCCCATTTTGGGTTTTTAGACCTTTTTGGCCTGTTTCTGGCCAAATGTGCCATTTTTGGCAGGATCGGTCGCAAGCGACAGCTGCGACGCGTGGCGACGCCCTCCGTTGTTCGCCACGGCGCTGCTGGGGCACTCCGAGTGCGCCTGGGTGTTTTCGAGGTGAGTTTTGGGTCGATTTTGGTCATTTTTCACTCTTTGAGAGAATTTCATCTTTGTGATCATCCATCACCATTTCAAGTCAATCAGCCTATTTTGGCTGCTCATGTGCAGTCAACTCCTTCGCCAGAGCGAACCTGAGTAAGTGAGTTACGAATGGTCAGAACTTGGTAACAACCTTTCACATCTTTCACCATCCACGCTCAGTGCATCAAGAATGACAGTTCACATGACAAATGACACATGACTTGAAGAAGTGACCATGATGGTAGTTGAGCAGAGGATTAACCCACTCAATTGCTGTATATCGGCGACCCATACAATCCAGTTTTCTTCCGACAAGTCTACTTCTGTTTGGCGACTCAGATCACAGACACTGATAGGTTGTACCACAGTGTCCATTTTGTTCTTGTCTGGGGACTCATAGGTATTACCAGGGTCTCGCGCTGATAGGTACTACCACAGCGGACACCACTCCACGCCACTTTATGGTAGTTGAGCAGAGGATTAACCCACTCAATTGCTGTATATCGGCGACCCATACAATCCAGTTTTCTTCCGACAAGTCTACTTCTGTTTGGCGACTCAGATCACAGACACTGATAGGTTGTACCACAGTGTCCATTTTGATCTTGTCTGGGGACTCATAGGTATTACCAGGGTCTCGCGCTGATAGGTACTACCACAGCGGACACCACTCCACGCCACTTTAGCTCTGCACACTACCTGCGTCTGAATTAGCCATTGCATTATGGACACAAGCCGGTTGACGTGCGGCAACACGCAACTAGTTACTCTTGCCGGAGTAGGGCTGACTTGTACTCGCTCGGAGAGACAAGAAATCCACGTGTTTGTTTGGTGGGTCTTAGCTGCCGGGTATCAGGCCGTGGCAGCACTGCAGCAAAGACCCCACAGACCCCACAACCACAGCAGGCAAAGAGGGAAAAGACCTTACAGACCCCACAACCACAGCAGAGCCGCAGAATGTTCACTTGATCCCTTTTCTCACCCGCATATACCGACATTTTTTCGCACATTCTTTCTGTCCTCCAGCCATGTATCTGTGTGCCAGCTTCAGGCGCCACTGTCGCTTGTACATACCTCAGTTTGGGTACGCCAGAGAAAATGGAGCATTCAGGAGGTTTGGAATTTCAGTTCCAATTTCAATCAGCAGTTCATCTCAGCAATCATGTCAGTGTCATTCATGTCATCAGTTTCATCCATCATTCATCATTCAGCACTTTATCAATTCATCAGGAGTTTATCAGCAGTCTATCGATTCATCATCATTCATCATCTCATCATTCATCATCATCCGCAGCATCACTCCATAAATTATTATCAATATTTACAGCTCTTTTGACTGTCATGCAGCGACAATTCCAGTGTATGCATGGCATGCTGCGAGGTGTCAGGTTCATAGGTCAAACCACAACCAGGTTGATAGGTCAAACCACAGCCGCAAAAAGAGTCACTGTTTTGTGGGACACATGTGTAGACCCGGAAGTTGATAGGTAACACCACAGCTGTCGAGGGTATACATGGACCAGCAGTGAGCTGCCAGCCACTCGTTAGTGAGATAGGTAATTGAATTGCTTGACCAGCACACAGGGTACACAGTCGGCTGGGGTGCGGCAACACCCAGGTAGCTGCGCTTGCCGTTGCAGGGCTGTTGTAGGGATGCTTCAGACGGCTCTACTTTGTGACTGTGACAGTTTCTAGGTTCAAGCATGTGCCAGGTGTGGCCGACCGCATTACTCTGTGCGTATCGGCCTCACCCCCGTAGGTGCGTCCTGGTAGGCAGGTGTAACTGCGGTCGCCTACCAAAGCCAGACACCCGATCCAACAACAAGTACTGATCTTATATACAGCTACAATTCATTCCACGCATATTTTTTGCCTTCACCCCAAGGCAGTACGAGGACTCAATTGAAGCGCGACGCCTTTGACAGACGCGCACACGTGCTATTCCTACGCATGTACAGTATCATGAAATGATGAGAATGCTCGGCAGGATAGCCAGGACAGCACACCAAGAGTGCTACGCAATGTTTCTGCTTGTGGGGATTTTATTGCAAAGTTTGTATCTGACAGAGATGTACATACTTTCCTGTTTGTGTTGCTCAGGGGTGTTGTAAGCCCATGTATTGTCTCTGGCGTTGTGGACCTACGTGACCACCGGAATAACAAATCAGTACAAGTACTGCAGCTTTGGTCTTTGCCGTCGCTTCCCTTGTTCCTTCCAACTATTTTCTCAAACTGTGATTTTGTCTCAGCCGGAGACCCAGCAGGAGAATCATGATATGGTCTTCAAACAATAAGTGGGGCAGCAAACTACGGCAGAAGCAAGCACCTCAAAATAGGTCCACTCCACGCCTGTTGCCACCTACATGGGCAAGCGCCGCAGAGTCGCCGGGCCCCAAGCACCAGGGCCAGGAATCACCCCAAGGTTCCCCTTCACTGCCGCTCGGACTACCCAAGGGTCCAGAACACGGAGCTACCGCCAGACAATGGCCATGTGAACCGAGCGCACCACAAAGGGTGAACTTACACTTCCATTCAAACACACGACCCTTAGGGGTTATAAAAGCCAGCAGCTCCTGAGCTGCGGCGGTTAGGTCTACCTGCCAGAAACCACTGCGTTTGTCGGTTTTGGTCTTGTACCTGCATTTGGCAATACGCTCGAGGGTATTTTCCATGTTAGGAATACTCCCTGAGTGGTTCTGGGTTTTCTTGTTGACCTCACCATAGTCAACAACCAGTCGTAGGGCAGTCGACCCTGGTTTAGCAAGCAGGAAACAGGGACTGCAGTGATGGGGGTAGTCCCCCGTCTTATATTCCTCCACGAGGCCAGCATCAATACATTCCTGGATCTGGCGCTCGATTTCTTCAACTTGTTCCTGTGGAGGGGGATAGGGACGACGCCTCACTCGGGTCTTTTCAAATTCAGGTTTCAGTTTCAGGTCCATCTGGACCAGTTTTTTACAAGAGAGGGGGGGCGGCAAGGCGCCGAACACCTCCTCATAGGTTAGCAGCAGTTTCTTCAGTCGGGGGTCAAGGTTAAGACTCTCGATTTTCTGCAGGAAATCCTCCTCAGCATGGAGGTTGCTCTTTCCATGTTCTTTCTTCTTCTGCCGATCAGCAGTTTCGGCAGGTACAGAACCATCGTCCCACTCAGGGGAACATTGCTGCCCATAGTGCGAAGAATACACTAGGGGTATCTCAGGGTCAGGCAGCGTGTAGGAATCATCGTCCTCCTCAGACCAGATGGAAGATTTCCAGGTCTGTCGGAGGTATTGCAGCCGCTCTTGGCGCTCAATACCTTCGGGCTTCAGGTAGAACAGCCGTCGGAGTTCCTGAGTGTCATGCTCAGACAGTGGCATGAGAAAGATGTCCTTGAATTATGCCCTAGGTCTTTTGATGTATTCCTGCAGGTTTTGTAGTTGAAAACCCCAAACCAAAGCAGCAAGTAGAGCAAGGACTGAATGTGGATCGAATCAATGATTGGTTTTGGAATCCAGTGTAACACAGAAGGGCTGCAGATAGACAAAGCAGGTATATGAACATAGATTCAATCACAAATGGATAATACAAAAGGTTTTATATGAAAATTGGTCAGACTCTAGCCTCAGAGGTTGCAATAGGCACTTCATGTGCACTCTTTTGGGTGAAATGGTGCTGGTTAGGACTGAGGGGCATAGATGTCAGGACAACACAGAAAATGACTTGGCCAAGCAACTGAATTCAGAAACAGTTACAAAGTAGGACCACAATAAGTGGTAGAAACAATTGAGTATAGGGGTCTTGGGGTGGGAGACCACTTAGGCTTAGCCTCCAAGGCCAACAAGCATGTAATGCCTGATTTATTTTGGTATGACCTCCATGAAGGAAGGTACCTCCGCTCAGTTGAGTGGTAGGGGTGAACTTCATGGGGGGGGCTAGGGTCACAACCCTAGTTACCTTGAGAAAGTGTACTTTAGGCAACAAAAGAGAGATAAAAACACTTAAGTTTGTCTCAGCATCAACAAAGGGTTTTAAGGGGGGCTTAGCCTGGATCTAGCCCTCCAAGAAAGACATGGCAGTGACTTTTTCTTACTCCCCCCTGGAGTACTAGTTGATCAAGCTAGTAGGACCAAGGAAAAAGGCTCAAATATTCCCAGAATTACCTCAAAAAATGCATTAAGCTTACCAAAAACATTCTCATCACTTCATAGAAGCCTATCACACTGTAGGGACCCTTGAAAAACAGTGTAATGTACCGTGAATGATGTCCCTTCGAAGGGGCATTCCTCAAAAGTCGCCGGCGTGCGGCGAAAACTTTTGGAAAAAGTGTGGGGGCAGTGGGAATTGAACCCAGGACTCCCCCCTTAGAGCCAATGTGCTTGCCCACTAGGGTACAGTCGAACGCTCTAATGCGGACGGCTATCGCTGTATAAACAGCGTTTTAGTATACGTCCTGACCAAGGGCCAGGGCGGAGCAATACTCCCAATGGAGGACACAAACCCCCAGGGGCTGGAAAAAATAGAAAATGGAACCAGCAGGGAGTGATTCCTGCGGTTTTGCGGAAGGGGTTGCGATTTAGCAAGTGAAATCGTTGAAAATCGACGAAACCACGCGGGAAATCCTCATTTTTACACATAACTTAATGTCGCAGACAAGCGCAAAGGAAGCGGACGCCAAGAAAAGGGTTGCGCAAGCGAAAACGGCTTTTGGAAAAGAAGGTATGAGCCGTAGTTTTTAAAGTTTTAAAGAAAATTTTTGCACAGTTGCATCAAAATTTTTATAAACTTCAGAGTAAAGCGTTCAAATTCAGTTTAGACCACTGAGCAGTTCAACAACCCGTCTCCCAGGTATGTCTGTGTCACCTCACACTCACGCATTGCGTTCGTGTTGGTTGTTCCGTCAAAACGTTAGGGTTGTCAACGCTGTGCTCGTTGGGGGGTCGGGTGTTCATCTCTCGTGCTCTGCACAGGTGAAAGCAGGAATGAAAGGTATGTGATGCGAATGGAGCGCGCAGCGCGCACGTAGGGTTAGAGTATGCGCTGTGCTCGCGATGCATGTGCCTAATCGAGACATCCACACGCTGTGTCGCTTCACCTGTATCCCTAATTCACCCTTGTTTCCTTCTTCACAGGTAAGCGTTTGTTCGTGTGCGGCCGTGGCGTTCAAGTTGAGTTGCTTAAAACGCTTAGGTTTGTTTTGTGTTCGTTTCAATGCGGCATTCACACGATGCATGGTGAGTAAGGTAGGTTAGCCCAGGAGGAGCTCACCTCCTGGTTGAGTCAATGGTTCAGCCTCCCTTCCCTGCGTGCACATGATGCATTAAAGGGTAGGCCACGCGAACTGCGCACGGTAAACCTTGTTTAGGTTACCCAGAGGCTCCTCGGTACGTTCTTTAAGAGAACCCGAGGAGTTTCTTAAAGCTTGCTTGCTTGACAGGGGTAGCTGCATCTGCAGCGTGTTTGCGAACAGCGTATTATAGGTCACACTGAGAAGGGTATAATACCTGGAGTGTGGCTTGGTTCCACAGTCGCAAACGCCCCTTCATCTGCCTCTTTCGTACAGGTGGGAGAGGTTAAGGGTGATTGGTGCACGCAGCAGCTGCCTTCGGCGGCTACCATTTTTCTGCCCCAGCAAAACAGGGGCGCTGATCACAAATCAAATCACTGTGCCTCAGCCAGTACTGGCGAGGGCAGTTCGACCTCAACGACATCTGCGCTGTGCACGCAACGAGAGCACCCCTTCCCTCCAAGCCCTAGCAGGGGAAACGCGTTGTGGCGTCCTCTGTTAGGCCACAGCTGCTTAGGAGCGCTGTGTTCTCTTGCCATTTCACAGGAGGGTCGCTAGGACCCAAGAGACCTTCACCTTCGCAACGCCCAGTAGAGTGTGCCCGTAGGAGTGGTAGTCCTGAGTGGGGGCTAGAGCCAGTTGCCCAGTGCTCGCCCACCAGGATGGTGCCACTGTAGGGTGTGTAGGACCTGTAGGGGGTGTGTCACTGTCCCACCCTTTTCCTGCAATTTTAGCGGGGTTGGTGGGCTGTGGCAGTGGTTAGGTCAGTGTTTTGGCCACATAGCAAAACGGCGTTTTGCATGCCTTCATAGCTTTTGGCCACCCCTCCCTGTAGTAGACAGATAGGTAGGGAAAACAATACCTGGATTAGCACGCTGGGTATTCCCCCAAGGTTTTGCGCCAGCACAGAAATTGGGCGCATAGGGGAGGGGAGACCCGGGGCGTACCCCGTGGCATCAATAAGCCAACCCTCCAGGTTCAGCAAGGGCGCAGACTTGGGTATAATTAGGACACCACTTCTGCGGCTTGCTCTCAGGACCTTAGGACTAGCACACTCACACAGACATACGTAGCACACTTAGGGGTATGGTAAACCCTGTAAGGAAGGGTAGAACCCCATGGGTCTGGACCAGTCAGGGGTCCTAACTGTGGGCTCGCTTGTCCCCAAGGACGGAAGACACACCTTGCCTCATAACACCTTGCTTGTCATTCCCCCCTGGTGTAGAAAGCCACCGTTCTTTGTTGGCTCACCAAGGTCATTACATTAGGGCAGTACCCATGCAACACATGGTCAACAAGGCAAACACTCGCTGGGTGGCTGCAATCTTGATAAGCGGCCACCTGGCTCACGCTGGAAACCATAGGCGTGGGTCTGCAGGGCACAGACAGGGTCAGTAGACTGACACAGGGTAATTAGTTTCGCTTCTTACGCTGGGACATAGTCTCAGCACGGGTTAGGAGCTGCCCCTCGTTGTTCTCAACGAGGTAAGTGCGGAAGATGGGGTTGATACTCCCATCTGGTTGTATGAAGGCTGATATAGGTTCCCAGGTCGCCTCGGACAACCCATAGCCATCCCACAGGGTAAGGAATTTCCAGCCCTGTTTATACTCGTGGCGAGCAATACCTGCAACCACGTAGTAACCATCGACTGCCATCTCATCGGCAGTCATCTCTTCGAGTTCGTCTGCCTCCTCTGGACTGGCAGCGTTCTCTAGGTCTATACGTTCAATCTCACTGTCGCTGAGGCGCCACTCATCCCAAGACAAGTCGTCAGGGGAGTGATAGTGCCTCAACTGCTTAGGAGCACATAGCAGTTCACCACCTAGACGTGGACTGCACCTGACATGGATCCTGGATCCATCTATCCTGATGATACGATAGGGTCCAAAGTAAGGGTCCTGTAGGCAGTTACGTGGCCAGGAGGGTAGGCGTGAATGGTGTACCAAAACGAGGTCGCCAACCTTGAAGCTGGCAGGTCGCCATAGGCGGTTCCGTCGGCTCTGTTCACGATCACGAATGTGCCTCAGGTTAGTACCAGCCTGGTTAGCCAGAGACTGCTTGTGTTCCAGCCAATCTCCCACAGGACTCTTGAAGTCCTCAGGAAAGGGGGTTTTGAAGAACCAAGCAGGTCGTCCTCCATGGAACAGTTCGTGGGGGGTGAGACCCGTAGAAGAGCTCCGCTGTGAGTTCATGGACAGAGCTGCCCAGGGCACTAGGCGTACCCAGTCCTTGGTGCGTTCCTGTTTCATCGGGATTCTTAAGTTTTGCTCCACCACACGGTTCTGTCTCTCACAGAGAGGGTTAGACGTGTGAGTGTAGGGCACACCTGTGGTTACCTCCACGTTGAGGGCATTTAGCACTCGTTTGTACCACCCAGTGTCACTGCGGATGCGTACATCTTCATCAGAGTGCACCTGTTTAGGTGCTCCATAGGGTTCGAACCATTGTTCGACCAACATTTTTACAGTCTGCTCACCTGTGATTTTCTTATTGCAAGGGAACACACGGGTGAAGCGAGATAGACCACAGGTGACCACGAGGCAACTATCATAGCCGCCAAAGCGTGGTAGGCCGTGGATGTAGTCCACGTAGAGAAGAGAGTTAGCACAATAGGGTATGGGTAAGCTGGAGATCAGGCCCCTATCCCTACTGTCGCTCTGCTGACTGGCATGACAGCCACAAGCATCCACAATGGTCTGCATACGCGACCTAAGTTCAGTCAGGGTTAGACTAGAGTAGAAACACTCACGGAAGAAGTCCACTGAGCGATTAGCGCCAGTGTGACCAGAACTGAGATGGGACCACTGTAGGCACCCATCCAGTCGTGCCTCAGGCACAACAATTCGGTCCTCGTAGAAGAGGTACTGATTGTTTTTATACCACTGGTGCCCGTCAATGACACGGGGTTCGAGACCAGTGCTGAGGGTTTGGAGAATTTCTTCATACTCTGACTGATAGTCGGTTAGACTCCAACCCTCCAGGATTCCAGCAGTGCGCATGGACAGGTCAAGCTGGACATCCATACGCTGGAAAGCCTCTTTGGCGAGCGCCTCAGAGCTCTCACCAATAAGCGCATCGAAGTTGTTGCGCGATATATAGTCAGACAGTTCATTCTTAATCCCGGGGATATGATGCACTGTCAGCCTGAACTGGCTCAGGTAAGTCCACCACCGTTTTAGCTTCGCTTTTTCTGGTGGTGGGCCCTTCTGAAAAGACTTCACAGGCTCCTGGTCACACAGCCAGACAATAGGGTTAGACCCCAGGAGTCGGGATTGTGAAGATAGCACCAACATACCGGCCAGGAGTTCCTGGTCATAGGTGCTGTAGTTGGAACGCGCTTGGTTCCACTTCCAATTCGAGTGTCCCAGTGGCACCAGTCGCCACTCACTGGTAGGATAGTCATGTTTCAACGAACCATCACGGTTCAGTCCAATAGTACGATAATGGCAGTGGGTTAGTTCAGCGGGGTTAAGCTCCTGCCATTGATAGATCGTACCTCCCCCCCCTACATCACTGGCATCAGTGATCAGGACTATCTCGCCCTCAGGGCGGGGTACTCCCAGGCAGTTGGAGGAGGCAATCTTCTTCTTCAACTCCTGGAAACACTCTTCCTCTCTGGAGGTCCACCTCCAGGGAGTAACTTTCTTGATTAGGTCAGTGAGGGGTGCAGAGGAGTAAGTAAAATTGTGGATGTGACGCCGATAGAAATTACAGGCGCCCACAAAACTCCTCACATCGTGTAGACCCTTCTTAGGGTCATCGCGAATCTGCATGTCCTGTAGGGGCTGCATCTTAGACGCGGCTGGTTTCCACCAGCCATACCCCACGTCGAAACCCAAATACTCCATCTCCTCTTTCATAAACTCGCATTTTTCGAGTTTGATTCGGAGATGGTTTTCTTGACAGACAGTGAAGAATTCACGGAGGAGAAGGACATGGTCCTCTTTGGTATTAGTACCCAAACTCACATCGTCGATGTGAGCCTCCATTTCTGCACCCCGAGAAATCAACTCTTGTACTAGAGGCCTGCGCCTCAGTATGTACAAAATTTTGTTCATAAGCTCCTGGAAGAGCGCTGGGGCGTTAGCCACCCCGAAAGGCATAACCTTCCACTTGAAGACACGACCCTTAGGGGTTATAAAGGCAAGCAGCTCCTGAGCTGCGGCGGTTAGGTCAACCTGCCAGAAACCAGAGCGTTTGTCCATTTTGGTCTTATACCTGCATTTGGCAATACGCTCCAGGGTGTTTTCCATGTTACGAATACTCCCTGAGTGGTTCTGGGCTTTCTTGTTGACCTCACCATAGTCTACAACAAGACGTAGAGCAGTCGACCCTGGTTTAGCAACAAGGAAACAGGGGCTGCAGTGATTAGGATAGTCCCCATGTTTGTACTCTTCAACGAGACCAGCATCAATGCATTCTTGGATCTGGCGCTCGATTTCTTCAACCTGTTCCTGTGGAGCGGGATAGGGACGACGCCTCACTCGCGTCTTTTCAAATTCTGGTTTCAATTTCAGGTCCATCTGGACCAGTTTTTTGCAAGATAGGGGAGGCGGCAAGGCGCCGAACACCTCCTCATAGGTTATAAGCAGTTTCTTCAGGCGGGGGTCAACGTTAAGACTCTCGACTTTCTGAAGGAAATCCTCCTCAGCATGGAGGTTGCTTTTTCCATGTTCTTTCTTTTTATGCCGATCAGCAGTTTCGGCAGGTACAGTACCATCGTCCCACTCAGGGGGACCTTGCTGCCCATAGTGTAGAGAGTACACTAGAGGTATCTCCGGATCAGGCAGCGTATAGGACTCATCGTCCTCCTCAGACCAGATGGAGAATTTCCAGGTCTGTCTGAGGTATTGCAGCCGCTCTCGGCGCTCAATACCTTCGGGCTTCAGGTACAACAGCCGTCGGAGTTCTTGCGTGTCATGCTCAGACAAGGGCATGTTATTAGCAGCAGGCCGTGCCAGAGCATCAGTACTCCGGGCCACGGGTTCACCTGTGTGCACAGGCTGCATGTGTAGCACTGGTTTCCCAACAGAGGAAGCGGGTTCAGAGGTTGACTCTAGATCTACCTCCTCTAGCAACAGCTGGGCCAGGAAAGCACTATGTTTTAGGTCAACACAGCTGGGATCAACAGAGGGAATAGTGCTGGCGATCTCAGACAGTTGGTCGTCAGCATCCTCTTTTACAGCTGCAGGTTCCAGATAGTCATCAGGAGACTCACACCCTGTAAGTGTGGCAGATAGGTGCTCAGGAGATCGATTTTTGAGATCATAAAGGGTCAGGCCACGATTTTCGGCCATGACCTCTTTTAGTAGCACCTGGTCCAGGTCACACAGGGGTACAGGATTGAGAGATCCATCGATGATGGACAGGAAACTGGCCCACTCAGGGGCCTGCATAGCTGTGTCTGAGTCCTCAGGCACATAGATGGGGCCGTCGGGGAGCTGCACTCTTCCCACGGTCATTCGGTCAAGCATACGGCGCCAGTAAGCATGTTCACCAGAGCAACCCCAGTCAGGGGTGCACATAACAACCCTTCCTCCCTCATAAGCGATCTTGGTTAGAACCTTCGCGAGCAGGGAGAAGGGAGGGTTAGCATACGCTAGGCCCATTGCTTTCCAGAAGAAACGGAAAGCATTGTTCATTTGTTTCGAGCAGTACAACTGCATGATGTGCTGTTGTCGGCTCGCAAACAATTCCACCTGGATCTCATCCAGGTTTACCTGAAGGGCCGCCAGTCCATTTTCGAGAACATGACGGGCCAGTTGGTAGTTTTCAGTACGATAGTTCGTCTTGGCTGCGTAGGGCAGCCCAGACTCTTTTCGTCCTGACAGCTCCAAAGGAACGGAGAATAGCCCACTGCCAAAGTCGCAGTGCAAAGAGTAAGGACGCTGTAGGGACAGCATTTTAACCTGGGGGTTTCTTCTTAGAAAGTCAGTGCCAATGACAATGTCAAAGGCGTCAGTGTCCAACACTCTGCAGTGTTGGGTCACGGTTTCATCGCCCAGACATATGGTCACATCGACCCCCCCCAAGGAATGGATGGTACGCCCATCCCCTACTCTTCTGGCCACAGTCTTAGTCTTCCTGAAAGTTTTAAGCAGGCGCCGGGCCACTATGGAAAGTGTTGCACCGGTATCAAGCACTGCTCGAAAAACCTGATCCCCGATTTTCACGAGGATCCAGAAAACCAAGTCCTCCTCTTCGGAGCCGCCCCCCTATTCCTCATCAGGGAATTTCACATCCACTCCTGCAGCCATGAGGGACTTGGCCATCCAGGCCAAGCGTCTCTTCTTAGAATTTTTCCCCTCTGGGGTAGCGTTATCCCCTTGGGGGCGCTTCTGGGGGACACCTGCGGCAGGAGCGGGTGTGGCAGCAGGAGTAGGTGTAGCAACGGGCGCTGATGAGCGCCTCTGGGGGTTAGGGGGTCCAGTTTTGCCACCCCCCTTGCCACCTCCTTTACCTTTATCCCCATTCGGGGGATTTCTGGCGGGCGTCGGGTTCTTCTGGCGCTCCGCCTCCTGACGCTTGAGTTTGTCACTCTCGCGTTTCTTGATGTGGCATTCGTCCTCATAGTGACGACGTTTGCCACAGTAACCACAGGTGATGGTACACCTGAAGTGGTCCTGATGGGTCACAGTTTTCCCATCTTTAGTATGCTGCTGACGTTTCATCTGCAGCATACAGCCACTGCGGAGATCGCAGTCAGAGGCATGACAAGGTCCCCCCTTGTCATTGACAGGTCGGCAGTAAAACAGGGGGGGTGTGCCTGCATCAGTTGGAACCTCGTTCATGGCACGTAGGTTGCCCCTCCCTTTACCGCCTCCCGGGTTGGTGTTAGTGGGATTTTTATGCCCCTTCCCTTCGCCAAGTTCAGGGGTAGGGGTACCACCTCGTCCCAAATGCTTCTTGAGGAACTTCTCCATGTGGGAGTCGTTCTCTCTCTCAAAAGCTAGCTCAATCAAGAGATCCACCAGTGTATCATACGAGTGGGTCCTGCTCTTCCTCTCAGAGGTGGAGCGGCAATCATCCCACGTACGCTGGGGGATCTTACTCATGAGCCACAGGTGGGGCTCAGTGGCTCCGTAGGAGCCCACATTCATCCTCGAAAATAAGTACTCCAAGTCGCACACATACTCAGAAATTCGCGCAGCGGATGGAAACTCCGGGAGCATAGGTAGCTCCTCGATCTGTGTGCGTACGCTGAGGTCAGTCTCATAGACTGGAAATGTTCTCTCTAACCTCAGGAGTACCTCTGCCCAGGTAGAACAGGTTTTCACAATCTGTTTGACCTGTTTTTGCAAAAATTTCTTTTTGCAAGAGCGTTTTAGCAGTGAACATTTGGTGGCCACATCCACATGGGATTGGCCAGTCAACAAAAGGAACTCCGCAAATTCTTCTGCCCATTCAGGCAGGTTTTTGGGGTCGAACTCCGGCAGTTCCAGCTGGATGTTCGCCTGGGCAATTGGTCTGCCCGTCTTCCCACCCCCCGGAGTTAGGCCTGTAGGCGACACGCCGGCAAGAGGGGCCAGGGCTGACAGCCCTCTTCTCTCACTCTCTGTGACAGGCACGTCCTGTAGATCCGCCATAGGCACACTCCTGGCACGGGGGTGAAAGGGGCTGGGGCAGGTAACCTTAGGCAACAGCCTTGAGACCCTCGATCTCTTGAGATCTTCGGCCAGGGTACTCAGCCCTGGAGAGAGAGAGAGGAACTCAGGCTTGGGTAAGGGTTCTGCAATACCCAGTTTAGCCTTAATGGCCTCTGATAAGGCCGTCACATTTGGATCTTCTGATCCAGACAGGAATTTGGCCAGCAGCTCGGCCGTTTGATCCAGGGCACCGTAGGTTGGCCTTGGATGATGTTCTTCGACTCGTGTAGGGCCCACTTCGGGAGCCCTTGGGGATGGGTACTCAGGTCGTAGTCGTCTTGGCAGGGATGCTGTGGACGGAGGACCAGAGTGAGCGTAGGACCCTAGATCTGTACGTGGTCTGGATCCATGTACAGCCAAGGGTTCCTCTCCATCTTCCCCACGGATGGATTTATAGTACTCCTCATGCATGATGTACTCATCCATCTTCATCTTCAGCTTCTCATATTCCTCAGGTCCTTCAATGGCAGTTGAGGATGAAGCTGGACAATTGGATCTTGATACTGAAGCAGCCACACGTCTGTGGAGGTGACTGAAGCTGTCCCCACCGTGTGCTGCTAAGGCCTCGGTGGTAAGGGCTTTATTCTTCTCCGCCCTTCTGCGTTCTGGATCTCCTTGGGACCCAGATGCGCCACTGAGGTGATGTGGTGCTCGGTGTGGTGGTTCACTCATTGGGTGGACCACACTGCCCATTTGTACTTGGACAGTTCGGATAGGCCAGGTCCTGACGCTTGGCGTGGACATGTTGGACTTGTTGTTGAGCTTTTGTTTTGCACTTCTTCTCAGGATCGGTTCAAAAGGTCACAAGGGACTGCCTCTGCTACCAGAAAGATGTCCTTGAATTATGCCCTAGGTCTTTTGATGTATTCCTGCAGGTTTTGTAGTTGAAAACCCCAAACCAAAGCAGCAAGTAGAGCAAGGACTGAATGTGGATCGAATCAATGATTGGTTTTGGAATCCAGTGTAACACAGAAGGGCTGCAGATAGACAAAGCAGGTATATGAACATAGATTCAATCACAAATGGATAATACAAAAGGTTTTATATGAAAATTGGTCAGACTCTAGCCTCAGAGGTTGCAATAGGCACTTCATGTGCACTGTTTTGGGTGAAATGGTGCTGGTTAGGACTGAGGGGCATAGATGTCAGGACCACACAGAAAATGACTTGGCCAAGCAACTGAATTCAGAAACAGTTACAACGTAGGACCACAATAAGTGGTAGAAACAATTGAGTATAGGGGTCTTGGGGTGGGAGACCACTTAGGCTTAGCCTCCAAGGCCAACAAGCATGTAATGCCTGATTTATTTTGGTATGACCTCCATAAAGGAAGGTACCTCCGCTCAGTTGAGTGGTAGGGGTGAACTTCATGGGGGGGGCTAGGGTCACAACCCTAGTTACCTTGAGAAAGTGTACTTTAGGCACCAAAAGAGAGAAAAAAACACTTAAGTTTGTCTCAGCATCAACAAAGGGTTTTAAGGGGGGCTTAGCCTGGATCTAGCCCTCCAAGAAAGACATGGCAGTAACTTCTTCTTACTGCATGTTATTAGAAGCAGACCTCGCTAGAGCATCAGGACTCTGGGCCACAGGTTCACCTGTGTGCATAGGCTGCATGTGTAGCACCGGTTTCCCAACAGGGGAAGTGGGTTCTGAGGTTGACTCTAGATATACCTCCTCCAGCAACAGCTGGGCTAGGAAGGCACTGTGTTTTGAATCAACAAAGCTGGGATCAACAGGAGGAATAGTGCTGGCGATCTCAGACAGTTGGTCGTCAGCATCCTCCTTGACAGCTGCAGGTTCCAGATAGCCATCGGGAGATTCACACCCTGTAAGTGTGGCAGATAGATGCTCAGGAGATCGGTTTTTGAGATCAGAAAGAGTCAGGCCACGATTTTCGGCCATGACCTCTTTCAGTAGCACCTGATCCAGGTCACACAGGGGTACAGGATTGAGAGATCCATCGACGATGGACAGGAAACTGGCCCACTCAGGGGCCTGCATAGCTGTGTCTGAGTCCTCAGGCACATAGATGGGACCGTCGGGAAGTTGCACTCTTCCCACGGTCATTCAATCTATTATACGGCGCTAGTAAGCGTGTTCACCTGAGCAGCCCCAGTCAGGGGTGCACATGACAACCCTTCCTCCCTCATAAGCGATTTTGGTTAGAACCTTCGCGAGCAGGGAGAAGGAAGGGTTAGCATACGCTAGGCCCATTGCTTTCCAGAAGAAACGGTAAGCATTGTTCATTTGTTTCGAGCAGTACAACTGCATGATGTGCTGTTGTCGGCTCGCAAACAATTCCACCTGGATCTCATCCAGGTTTACCTGAAGGGCCGCCAGTCCATTTTCAAGAACGTGACGGGCCAATTGGTAGTTTTCAGTACGATAGTTAGTCTTCGATGCGTAGCGCAGCCCAGACTCTTTTCGTCCTGACAGCTCCAAAGGTACGGAGAAGAGCCCACTGCCAAAATCGCAGTGCAGAGAATAGGGGCGCTGGAGAGACAGCATTTTTACCTGGGGGTTTCTTCGTAGGAAGTCGGTACCAATGACGATGTCAAAGGCGTCGGTGTCCAACACTCTGCAGTGTTGGGTCACAGTTTCGTCGCCCAGGCATATAGTCACATCGATCCCCCCCAAGGAATGGATGGTACGCCCATCCCCTACTCTTATGGCCACGGTCTTGGTTTTCTTGAAAGTTTTTAGCAGGCGCCGGGCCACTATAGAAAGTGTTGCACCGGTGTCAAGCACCGCTCGAAAAACTTGATCCCCGATTTTCACGAGGATCCAGAAAACCAAGTCCTCCTCTTCGGAGCCGCCCCCCTACTCCTCAGCAGGGAATTTGACATCCACCCCTGCAGCCATGAGGGACTTGGCCATCCAGGCCAGTCGCCTCTTCTTGGAGTTATTCCGCTCAGGGGAGGCGTTATCCCCCTGTGGGCGCTTCTTGGGATCACCTTCGGCAGGAGGGGGAGTTGCAGCAGGCGCTGATGAGCGCCTCTGGGGGTCAGGGGGTCCACCTTTGCCACCCCCCTTGCCACCTCCTTTACCACCTTTATCCCCATTCTGGTGGTTTCTGGGGGGGGGGGGGGGGTTTTAGGCATGGCGGTCCCCCGCCCAAAGCATTGCACCAAAGCGGCCTAACCATGGGCAAAATGAGCGTTCATGGTGAGCCGAAGTTCTCCGAAGGACAGCCGCGGGTATTTACAAACCTAGTCAGGGTGAAAACACTGCATGAACTGCACCATGGGCCTGAAAAGGTTAAAATACTAGTGGAGGCCATTTCGGTGAAAGATGCAAAGGGATATATAGCCTATACCAAGGCAAAATAACAAAAAGATGATATAATGAAAAAATGGACCAGTGGATTGAGCGAAGAGAAGCGAGCAAGTGCAGGGGCAAAAAGTAAAACAGACTGGAACATTCTGGCTTGCCTGAAATCAGTCTGGGGCCCTGTAGCTGATCTGAGAATTACTAAAGTACAAAGCCCTTTCATTCTGCTCAAGTCTTGCGCTCTTGCCGTAGTGGTCCTGAAAAAAAAAAGAAAAGAAAAATTCCAATTGATGGCTCAAACAAAAAAGACTCAATGGATCGGTAAGGTTTCCTGGTGCGCAGAGCTGTGCATGCACTGGTGCAGTGTGGTGCAGTGTGGTGACGGTGTTGTGTCCTGCCGTGTAGGTGGGTGACGGGTGAAGGCTGATGTGTCAGATGGCTGTTGGTTGCTGGCTGTGTGCTGGTGGATGTTGGCGGCTGCTGTTCACTGGCTGATTGCTCTTGGCTGCTGGGTGCTGGATGTTGACTGCTGCTGCTGTTTGTCGTTGGCTGTGGACTGCTAGCTGCTGGTCGCTGGCTGCTGGTTGCTGGATGTTTGCTGCTGGATGGTAGCTGGGTGCTACTTGCTTGCTGATACGGGTCGAAGGAGTGTCGGAAGATTGGAGCAGGAAGCCGGGGGGGGGGGATAATGTCTGGGGTGTCTGGGGTGTGTGGTTGGGGGGGGGGGGTGTTTGCTGGCTGTTGTCGCTGGAAGTGTCCTACTGTGGAAGGGAGGTGGTGGGTGGTTGATGTGCTGGCTGCTGGCTGATGGCCGCTGGTTACTGGTTGTTGGTCGCTGGCTGCTGGTTGCTGACTGTTGCTGCTGCTGGTTGTTTGCTGTTTGTTGCTGGCTGTTGGCTGCTGGCTGTTGGTTGCTGATTGTTTGCTGTTTGCTGACAAGACGAAGTTCTGGGGGGGGTTTGGTTCTTCGGGCGTTCAGCCTCCTGCCGCTTGAGTTTATCACTCTCGCGTTTCTTTATGTGACATTCGTCCTCGTAGTGACGATGTTTGCCACAATAGCCACAGGTGATGGTACACCTGAAATGATCCTGATGGGTCACAGTTTTCCCATCCTTGGAGTGCTGCTGTCGTTTCATCTGCAGCATACAACTACTGCGGTGGTCGCAGTCAGGGGCACGACAAGGTCCCCCCTTGTCATTGACAGGCTTACAGTAGAACAGAGGGGGTGTACCTGCATCAGGTTTCACCTCATTCATGGCACGTAGGTTACCCCTTCCTTTACCACCTCCCTGGTTGGCGTTAGTGGGATTTTTAGGCCCTTTCCCTTCGCCACGTTCGGGGGTAGGGGTACCACCTCGACCCAAGTGCTTCTTGAGGAATTTCTCCATGTGGGAGTCATTCTCCCTCTCAAGAGCTAGCTCGATCAGCAGGTCCACCAGTTCGTCGTACGAGTGGGTCCGGCTTTTCCTCTCAGAGGTAGCGCGGCAGTCATCCCACGTACGTTGGGGAATCTTACTCATGAGCCACAAGTGGGGCTCAGTGGCTCCATAGGAGCCTACGTTCATCCGTGAAAACAGATACTCTAGGTCGCACACGTATTCAGAGACTCACGCAGCGGAAGGAAACTCAGAAAGCATAGGTAGCTCCTCTATCTGTGTGCGCACACTGAGGTCAGTCTCATAGACTGGGAATGTTTTCTCCAGCCTTTGGAGTACCTCAGCCCATGTTGAATAGGTTTTCACAATCTGTTTCACCTGTTTTTGCAAAATTTTCTTTTTGCATGAGCGTTTCAGCAGTGAGCATTTGATGGCCACATCCACATGGGATTGGCCAGTTAGCAAAAGGAACTCAGCAAATTCTTCTGCCCATTCGGGCAGATTTTTCGGGTCAAACTCCGGCAATTCTAGCTGGATGCTTGCCTGGGCAATCAGTCTGCCAATCTTCCCACCCCCTGGGGTTAGGCCTGAAGGGGGGGGGGTTACACTGGCAAGGGGTGCCAGGGCTGACCGCCCTCTTTTCCGAGTCTCAGTCACAGGCACGTCCTGTAATTCAGCAATTGGGACTGTCCTAGCGAGAGGATGAAAAGGGCTGGGGCAAGTGACCTTGGGTAGCAACCTGGACACCCTTGATCGTTTGAGATCATCAGCCAGCGTGCTCAATCTGGGTGAAGGTGAGAGTAGTGCTGGCTTGAATAAGGGTTCGGTGATACCCGATTTGGCCTTGACAGCCTCTGATAGAGCTGTCACATCCGGGTCTTCAGATCCGGATAGAGGCTTGGCCAAAGGTTCGGCCGTGCGATCCAGAGCCCCATAGGTGGGCTCTGGGTGAAGAGGATCCAGACTCTTTTCAGGAGCCCTTGAAGTTGTCGGCAGGTCTGGATGCCATGCTCTCGGGTGCTCGTGTACTCTTGGTCGTCTCGGTAGTGATACTGTGTCCGCCATGTCTGTAGATGGCCCCGAATACAGGAAGGAACCCATCTCAGGCTGAGGCGGAGACCCGAGGGCATCAAGAGGTATTTCTCCATCTTCCCCTACGGTGGACTTGTGGTACTCCTCGTGGAGCATAAACTCGTCCATCCTCCTTCGTTGGTCCTCTTGTTCTTCATGACCACCTCCAAGAACAGTAGAAGAAGAGACCGGACAGGCTGACCGGGCGATGGAGGCTTCGACTCGCCTGCGGAGCCCTTGCAGGCTGTCCTCGCCATGGGCCGCTAAGGTCTCCATGGTTAATGGGGTTCTTCTGGGTGGATCCAGATTCGCCCTTCTGTGCTCTGGATCTTCCTGAGACCCAGATGCTGCTCTGAGTGGCGGTTCACTCGTTGGGTGGGCTAAACTGCCAAGTTGGACTTGTACACTTCTGATCGGCCAGGTTCGGGAGGACAGTTGAGTGGACATGTTCAATGTGCTTTTCAGTGTGCTTTTCTTGTGCTTCTGCTCAGAGTCGGTTCGAAAGGTACTCAGGGTTTGCTCTGCTACCGGAAAGATGTCCTTGATTAGTGCCCTAGATATTTTGATGAAGTCCTGCAGGTTTTTGATTTGGAAATCCCAAAACCAAAGCAGCAAGTAGAGCAAGAACAGGATGTGGATCGAATCAATGAATAGTTTGAAATCCAATGTAACACAGAAGGGCTGCAGATAGACAAAGCAGGTATAAATACAAAGATTCAATCACAAATGGATAAAACAAAATATTTTATGTGAAAACTGGCCTGACTCTAGTCTCCAAGTTAGCATCAAGCACCTCATGTGCACTCTTTTGGGTGAAATGGTGCTGGTTAGGAATGTGGGGCATAGGAGTTAGGCCAGACACAGATTATGACTTGGCCAAGCAACTGAATTCAGAAACAGTTAAAAAGTAGAACCACAATAAGTGGTAGAAACAATTGAGTATAGGGGTCTTGGGGTGGGAGACCACTAGGCTTAACCTCCAAGGCCTAAGGCATGAAATGCCTATTTTATTTCTGTATATCCTCCATGAAGGAACATACCTCCGCTCAGTTGAGTGGTAGGGGTGAACTTCATGGGGGGCTAGGGTTATGACCCTAGTTACTTTGAGAAAGTGTACTTAAAGCTTCAAAGGAGTGATAAAAATACTTAAGTTAGTCTTAGCATCAACAAAAGGGTTTTAAGGGGGGCTTGGCCTGGATCAAGCCCTCCAAGAAAGACATGGCAGTGACTTTTTCTTACTCAAGGAATGGTTTGCGGGTGTGTATTTGGTATTCTTGGTTTTCATTTGTCCTTGTTGTAGGACAACCAGCTCCCTTTGGAATACCTTTATTTGAAGAGATAAGTTGAAAAATGGTAAGTAAACTTTAGGTACGCTTATGCGTTCACACGGTCGGGTCGGTTCAAGCTAATTCGGAGAGAATTCGAATTCGACGGGGCGAATTCGAATTCGGAGGGGTCCACAAATTCGTGCGAATTTGGTGCGAATTCGAATAGGAGCGAGTTCGTGCGAATTCAAACTTGCATCCCTAGTGGTTACACGCAACGGTTCCGGTGGCGGCAACGCTTCGTATTCCGCCACTTCTTTGACAACGTGGTTGTGGTTGATGGCTCGGATCTGTCCTCGCTCCTTGGTCTTGTCGATCTTCAAATCAGTCAATTTCGTCTTCACTGCCTCTCCATTCTCGTTCCGCAGCCATTGTTGAGTGTTAACTGTGAGCTTCATCTCCGGTATTGGCTTCTTTTCCCCCTTCCTCTTCTGCCCTTTCTTTGGTGTGTCCCCTTGGTCGGTCCCTGGTGATGACCCGGCTCCCTCTGCATCTGGTGGCCTCCTTCACCTAGGATTTTATGGGGTCCAAAAATCCCAAAACCAGCTACAGTCAGAAATACTATTTTTTTGTCAAATTGTACCATAAAGAGCATATTTTCCGGAGTTAGCCCCCCCCCCACCATCCACATTGGAAATTTTCCAGCCCCTAGATCAACAATGCAGTCTTGATTCCAACTAAAATCGGCCGTATTCGAGAAATATGACATTCACCACCTAGTTGCGAATAGCAGCTTTTGTATAGCTCAAACCATACATGTTTGTTTTTGGCAAGAAATACGGTTTTTTGGTGATGGCGGCTCCAAACACTCGATAAGTTGCTCCAAAACATTGCAAAACACGTTTGTCTGAGTCCACCACACTCAAAATAGGGTATGGGGCCGTACAACTGACCACTCATGCCCCAAAAATGCTGTTTTAAGCCAAAAAATTGGCATTTTTTGGGCAAAAAAAGCGGTTTTTTGGTGATGGTGGCTCCGGAACCCTAGATCATTTGCTCCAAAACACTGCAAAACGCGCTTTTTTGAGTCCAGAACCCTCAAAATAGGGTATGGGGCCCTACCTGTGACCACTCAGGCCCCAAAAACACTGTTTGTGGCCAAAAAATGGCTTCTTTTGGCCATTTTTGGCCAAAAAATGCGGTTTTTTTGGTGATGGCGGCCCTGAAACCCTTGATTATCTGCTCCAGAAACTTGCAAAACACTTCGTTTTGAGTCCAGCACCCTGAAAATAGGGTATGAGGCCCTACAACTGACCACTCAGGCGCCAAAAGCGCTGTTTTAGGCTACAAAATGGCATTTTTTGGCCATTTTTGGGCAAAAAATGCGGTTTTTTTTATGGCGGCTGCAAAACACTCAATAGCTTGCTCCAAAACCTTGCAAAACACGTTTCTGTGACTCCAGCACCCTCAAAATAGGGTGGGGGCCCTACAACTGCCCACTCAGGCCCCAAAAGCACTGTTTTGGGCAAAAAAATGGCATTTTTTGGCCATTTTGGGGCAAAAAATGCGGTTGTTTGGTGATGGCGGCTCCAAAACAATCAATAACGTGCTCGAAAACCTTGTCAAACACTTTTTTTTGAGTCCAGCAGCCTCAAAATAGGGTGGGGAGCCCTACAACTGAACACTCACGCCCCAAACACACTTTCTTGGGCCAAAAAATGGCTTTTTTTGGCGATTTTTTGGGCCAAAAATGCGGTTTTTTGGTGATGGCGGCTCCGAAAAACTCGATTACTTGCTCCAAAACCTTGCAAAACGCGCTTTTTTGAGTCCAGCACCCTCAAAATAGGGTGGGGAGCCCTACAACTGACCACTCAGGCCCCAGAAACACTGTTTTAGGCCAAAAATGGCTTTTTTTTGGCCATTTTTGGGCAAAAAATGCGGTTTTTTTGGTGATGGCGGCTCCGAAACACTCGATAACCTGCCCCAAAACCTTGCAAAACACGTTTCTTTGAGTCCAGCTCCCTGAAAACAGGGTGGGGGGCCCTACAACTGCCCACTCAGGCCCCAAAAACACTGTTTAAGGCCAAAAAATGGCTTTTTTGGCCATTTTTGGGCAAAAAATGGGGTTCTTTGGTGATGGGGGCTCCAAAACACTAGACAACTTGCACCAAAGCCTGGCTGAACACATTTTTATGAGTCCAGCACCCTCAAAATAGGGTGGGGGGCCCTACATCGGACCACTCAGGCCCCACAAACACTGTTTTAGGCCAAAAACTGGCATTTTTTGGCCATTTTTTTGGCTAAAAATGCAGTTTTTTTCGTGCTGGCGGCTCGGAAACACTTCATAACTTGCTCCAATACCCTGCGAAACATGTTTTTTGAAGCGAGAACACAAATCCAACCTGTACCATTTTTCATGTGTTCACTGGGGCTGCATCTTGTCCTTCCAGGTCTGCACTGAAAATAAACTGACGTCAGGCAACAGGCAACAGACAACAGACAACAAACAATGAATTCTGGCGACCCTGGTTGACTCATGGTGCCAAAAAATACCTAAAGAGGGAAAATGACATGATAAAGAACAGATTCATTTGGGCTCTGAATTCAGTCGAAACGCCATTTTGCCGCTTGTTTTCGCAAACCTGTCACACCACGGTATTTCCTGCTACAAATTTCACGGGACTTAGCGACCTACTCAGTGCGCGAGCCCTCGCGCACTCACACCGCATTACAGACCTGTTTTTCGTGTACTCTAGTGCGTGAGGCCTCGCGCACTGCGGGTATCGCTTACCGCACTCGTTGGCGCATGTTGCGCGTTGCTGCTTCCCATGTGTCGGCATCCATATCTGTTCTCCTCCCCACAACAGCATCTAGTTTCTGTTTCAGTTGGCTTGTGGGCTTTGTCTTTTGGTCAATGAGAGCATCCGGCACGCTGTGACCAAGTAGCCGGTAATGGTCATAACCGAGGGGTTGTGTTGGTGAGGGTGGAAATCTCGGTAACCTCCTCGTCCACGAATTTGCAACAGTGTTGACGCGGTCCGAATCCCATTCCACGTAGGCCATGCAAATGCGGTCCGATGCCAAAAATCTTGTTAGTCGTTGTCGCATCCTGTGTACGAGGTTCTTGGGACCGTTTTGTACACCCACGTGTTTGCCACTTGGACCAACTTGTAGTAACAAGTAGTGGTTTTCCACCTCCTCAACAGTAACAGACCCGGTGTTTTTCGCCTTGTCACGCACCAGCTTGCTCAACAACCCCTCACCGAACTCCTCTGAGTGTGCCTGGCCGGGCAAGTTCTCGTGCCACCTGCTGCTGTACAGCAATGTGCACATGATGGTGCGTTCATACTTCAGAACGTCTTGACACGGTCCGCGTCGCAACCTCCGCAACAGACACAGACTCAAATGCAACACCTCCTGGGCCCGTGACCCTGCACTGTTTCTTTACCCCGCCCAGTTGCACTCTCGTAGCAAGTGACCCAAGTACAACATCAATGGGCACCATTCCGACATCAAACACAACACTGCATTTGCCACTGCTGCCCTGTTGGCATGCGCTGTATCATGACCACTGATTGCAGTTGCAGCCTGTGCCTTGCGACGATACGGGCGTAGTATTTTGGGGGTTGCAAGCATCAGCGCAGCAATAGTTTTTTCCATAACTATCAGTCTTGGGTACGATAGTATGGTGGTACCAGAGTGTAGCAGGCCTTTCCGTAGGTAAGGTAGAATAGGCCAAAACACCCGAAAAGTGTGTGTAACAACAAACTTGTACGCGTGCCACACACTGTAAACTACAGGTACGTACCGCAGGTAGGCACACATATTCCATCGTTGGTTCTTTGCGCCATACAAGAGTTTTAGTATCCTGTAGTGTATGTTTTCGTCAACCATCAGCGGCAAGACCCTGTTTGTCTGTTGTGCTATGTCCTTCGCAAACTGCAACAAGTTGAACAGCCCGACACCACAGGTTACCTTTTCCTTCGACAGGGCAAACGGGCACCACACCGGTGCCTGCACGGCTGTGATATCCCTCCTCACATCCAACGGTGCCCTCACATTTCCCGTATCTGGTACACAAACATCCGTATATCACATGTCATGCACAGTCTGGGTGATTCTCCTTTCCTGCTGTTGCAAAGCCCGTGCCACTATCGTTATGCGTGCTGCCAGGTCCTCAACAGCTGGGTGGCCTGCCCAGTATGTTGGTCTTTTCTTTAGCTGAAGTACTGCCATTGCGGTACAGCTTTGCGACCGGTCACTTTCGTCTGGGTGTGTCTTGCATTATGCCCGGTACCAGTTGTCGATCCACAGCACGCAACACGATGCAAGCACCAATGCCCACGTTGCCTTCAGTGCTGCTGCTGCCTGTTCGTCCGCTGTATTTGCGGCGGTGCCTGCTTGCCCAACTCGTACTTTGGTTCGTCTTTCTGTTTGTGCTAGGTACCTTGTTGTGTTTCTTGCTTTTTTCGTGTTTGGTGCTGCCCGTTGACGCATCAACAGGTACAGGTTCCAGCCCTCTTGTCGCAAAATGCGCACCCAGCGCTTGTCCTCTTGCCTTCTAGTTGCAGGTAAAATTTGTCGCGTTCTTTTTTGGCACCTGCGTCGCTGCAAATGTTAACACCGGTTGTGGCGCCAGGTCGTTTTGTTTCAGTCCGTTCCACAAGTCATCATGTGTTCGGCATGCTTGTTCTGCAGCGCATGCCTCTCTTAATGCGGCAGCTCCTTTGCTTACCTTTGCAATCATTCGATGTGTTACTGATTTTTTGGCGCGAAGCGGCATTCTGTGTATTTCTGCGTTCAATTGAATTTGCGCGTACATTTTAATTCACGTTTCGCACAGCGTAATTTAAAAACACCGTGTTTGAAAACATTTGGAATTTGCCTGTCGTCATTACTAGTGCGCACACTGCCGTCGCAATTTGTAGTTGGTGTTTGCGTGCGCTCCGTCGCTAATAACCGAAAACCATTCTCCCAACCACAATCAGAAACATTTATAGTGTTTTCAGCACTGTGTTTTTGATGTGCCTCCCCTGCTGCTTGCTGCTGGTGTAGGGTTCCTGCTGCTTGTTTTTGATGAGGAAAATGTTTTATTGTTGAAATACAACCAATCCAGGATAACCCAAGCCAGAGATAAGCAAGTAGAGGTTTGAGGTTTGAGGTTTGATTTTGCGGGTACTAGACGCCTTTCGGCCCCGGGGGGCCACCTGGTCGGGCCAGGTGATATCCTCCGCACCGGGTCCTAGTGGGGGGCCCTCCAAGACGCACCTCCTGCCTGGTGGCGGAGTCCCCCGGGCTCACAGGGCTCGGAGCCCCGTCCCTTCCCGGCTTCCCCGTTTCGCCACTCCCCGGTCAGTGCATCAATTCGCAGCCGTGGCTGCGGGCGCTTACCCACTGCGTCGCCCCCCTAATGCGTGGTCGCCCGGGGCGCCGGCGCCGCCGGGCCCGTGCTACTGGCTTGTCGCCAGTGGGTACCCCTTGGGCTGGCGCGGAGGCTGCCTAGCCTAGGGGTTGGGGCGTGGCGCTGTGCGCCACTACTGCCTTGGGGGGTGCAGTGCCCCGTCTGTGTGTGCGCGGCGCTCGCGGCCGGTTCGGGGGGTTCGGGCCGGTACCTGGTGTTGTGTCTCTCTCGTTTCCCCCTCCCCGCCCCGCGTGTTCCGCGCTGCGTGTGGCGGGCCGTCCCGTCCGGGTGTCCCTTACCCTCGCTCGCTGGTACGCCATTCCACGCGTTCTGTGCGTTCCGCGCGCTCGGTCCGGTTGCCCTTCTGGTGGTCCCCGCGTGTCCCTTTCGTGTGTGTGCGCTCGCGCTCTCGCGGTGTCCGCTCCCCCCCCCCCTGGGTGGTGTGGCGTGCGCACCTCGCGTGGTCCCGGCACTGGGCGCTGGTAGGGCCAATCCACGTGGTCCGTGCCCCTCCGCGTGTCCTGCCCCGGTCCCTTGCTCCGTCTGGCGTGCTTGGGGGGGGGATTTCCAGTCCCGGTTCCCCCCTACTTGGCTTGGGGTTGTGGGGGTGGCGGCAGGGCGTCCCCGGGGGGGGTGCCTTCTACCGTTGCGAGGGGCATCTGGGGTCATGCGCTCCCCCTCCCCCGACTGCCCGCCCACTGGGCGGGCTGTCGGGGTCCGCGATCCACGTGTTGTGGGCGCGGGCGTGCGGGTGTGGGGGCCCTGCTCTGTCCCCTCGGCCGGCACGCCCTGTGGGGGCTGCGCGCCGCGGGGCTGGTCCGTGGCGTTCATGTGCTGGGGGGCGGGCTGGGGGGGGGGGGGCGTGCGCCGTACCCCCCGGTTGTGCGGCCGGGGGGGGGCCTGTAGGGCGGGGGGTCGCTCTGCCTCATTCCGTCCCTCTGCCTTCCCTGGGCAGGCAACAAAGCGGGTGTCACTGGCGTTGTGCTGTCCATGGGGGGCGTGGCCCCCCATACCACTCCGGTTCGTGCTCGCCAGGCTTCTCTGGGTACGATCTGTGCGGCATCCTGGCGCGTAGGCGCGGGCTCGCTTGTTCTTCGCGGCCCCCATGGGAGCCGGCGGCTGGGGCGGGGGGGCGGGTCGCGCTCCGGCTCCTCTCTCGGGCGGGGGGGGGACCATCCCCCCTGCCTCGGGGGGTGGGGGCCGGGGCCCCCGCGGCCTGCGGGCCGGTGGGGGGGCGGGGGGGGGGGTGTCGCGCCGCGGCCTCCCTGCTCCCCTTCTGGGCGGCGGCCTGCGGTACTCAATCCTGGCCCCCTTCGTGTCGCCGGCGCGCTCCCTTCCGGCGTGCGCGTGCGGTCGGGGCCGAAGTGCCGCCCCGGGGTGGGGGGGGGCAAGGGGCGGCCCGTGGACCGCTCCCCCGGGGGCCCTTGCAGACCTGAACCCCCCCTCTGCCCTCCCTGAGTGGGCTGTGGTCACGGGAGGGTCATGTGGGGCGCGGCCTCCATACTGTTCCGTTGTGCGCGTTGCTCCGGCACGCCAGTGTGGGCTCGCGGGAGCAGGTCCAGCCGCCGCTCCCCCCACCGCGTCGCCCCCCCGGCTCTGGGGGGGCGGAGGGCCGCGCCTGTGGCTCCCCAGCTGGGGGGGGTGCGGGGGGGGGGGGTGGGGGGGCCGCCCCCCCGCCCGCTCTCGGGCCTGAGTGGGGGGGGGAGGGGAGTGGGGGGGGCCCTCTGGTCCCCTTGCGACGCCTCCTGACGGCTGGGGAGGGGGGGGCAGCGTGGCAGTCCCGGCCCCGGGGGCCAGCCATCGGCTGGGGGGTCGCGCCCGTCCCCCGCCCCCCTCTACCTAGAGCCGGACCCTCGTGCAGGCCCTCGGCCCCCGGCCGTTGTCGCGCGGCGCTGGCCGGCCGGAGAGGCCGTGAGGGTTAGCGGTCAGTGGTTAGCGGGCTGCGGGGCAGCAGGTTCCCCCCCGCGCTCGTTGTCTCCGCTCTCCCTCCCGTGGGAGGTGGCACGCTCTCATGCGTCGTGCCGTACCGTGGGGGGGGGCGTGGGTCGGGGGGCCCAGCTCCCCCCCCCACTCTCGCGCATCCGCCGTCTGGGCCATCACCTGCGCCGCCGCTTGTGTGGGGGCTGGGGCTGTGGCGGCGGCGGGTTGTGCCGGCGGTAGCGCCAGTGGGCGAGGGCGCTGCGCAAAGCCCGGGGGAGCCAGTTGTTGGCGTCCGCATCCGTGATGCGGAGCACCGCTCCCCCTTCCAGGAAGGCCGGCCACGTCGGCTCCCTGTCGGGCCACGCCGCCCGGATCACTGACCTGAGGACCCTCTCATGGTCCTCTGGGGCTGCCCACCCCCCCGGGGGTACCTCTCGGTTTCCTCCGTCTCTCCGGAGGAGCACGGCATCAAAGGGCCGGTTCCTCGACCTCCTGGAGGTCCCCTGGTTGGCCCAGCACAACCACCCGTACACCTCCCCCACCAGGGGGAGGGTCTCCTTCCCCAGAGGGTCCGGGACCGCGCCCCAGTCCCGGTCCCATGGCCGGCCCCCCTCTGCCCCCCGCGCCGGCCCCCCTCGCTGCCCCTGTGCCTGCGGCGCCGATGCCGCGCCCCGCCCCCCCTCCGCCGAGGCCATCCGCGCCGGCTCCGCCCTCGGCGCGGGGGAGGCTGGCTGGTGCCGGGGTCGTGGGGGTTGGGGGGGGACGAGCTCGCCGGCGTCAGGGTCGAGGTTGTAGCGGTGGTGGTGGTGGTGGTGGTGGTGGTGGTGGGTGTGGTGCGCCGGCATCTGTTGGATGCCGGGGGGGATGCACCTCACCGGCTGCACGTCCGGCTGCGGGGGCGCCCCGCCCTCCGCCCCCCTCCCTTCGTCCCGCCCTCCCCCCTGGGCTCCCATGCCCCGTCCCGCCTGTCCCTTGGGGCCCGCGGCGCCCTTGCCCTTGCCCTTGGGCCCCTTTCCAGCCCCCTGCCCGTGTCGCGGGTCCCGCCTCCCGTCCCCCACGCCCTGGCCCGCCCGCTCACCCACCTCCCCTCGCCCTGCCCCGTGAACCTGGACTCCCTGCCCGTGCCCCTGCGCGCCCTTCCCGTGCCCTGGCCCTTTCCCGGCCCCCTGCCCTGAGTCGCGCCGTCCGCTGCCTGCGCTCTGCTCCCCCCCGCTGCTGCGCCCTTCCTGGACCACGCGCCGGGCGTTCCGCTGTCTTTGCAGCTGCGGCAGCGTGACGCCCGGCGGCGAGCGCTCGGGCGCCGGGGGGCAGACGTGCCGCTCCCGCCCCGGGGGGAAGGGCTTGGGGGGGAACTGCTTGGGGGGGCTGGTGTGGGTGTGGGTGGGGTTGGCGTGGGCGCGGTACTTCGCGCTCTCCCTGCCCACTGCTGCTGCTGCGGCGGCCGCCGGCGAGGCGCCCGTGGCCCGTGCGGGGTTCCTTCCTCGCTTGCGCGGCGTGCTGGGGGTCGCGGCGTGGCCGGCCGAGGCGGTGGCGCGGCCCGCCAGGGCCGCGGTCGCAACTCCTCGCGCGCCCTCCTCGCTCTCCTCTGCTGCTGTGGCGGCCGCCGGCGAGGCGCCCGTGGCCCGTGCGGGGTCCATCCCCCGCGTTCGCGGCGTGCTGGGGGTCGCGGCGTGGCCGGCCGAGGCGGTGGCGCGGCCCGCCGGGGTCGCGGCCGCAGCCCCTCGCGCGCCCTCCTCGCTCTCCTTCGCTGCTGTGGCGGCCGCCGGCGAGGCGCCCGTGGCTCGTGCGGGGTCCGCCCCCCGCTTTCGCGGCGTGCTCGGGGTCGCGGCGTGGTCGGCCGAGGCGGTGGCGCGGCCCGCCGGGGCCGCGGTCGCAACCCCTCGCGCGCCCTTCTCGCCCTCCTCTGCGGCTGCGGCATCCCTCGGCGATGCGCCCGGTTCCTGCGCCGGGGCTACCCCCCGTGTCGGCGGCGTGCCGGGGGCCGCAGTCGGGGCCGCGGCGTGGCTCGCTGGGGCTGCGGTCTCCGCTTCCTGCCCGTCTGGGGCCCCCTCCCGGGGCGGGGCGGCGGGGCTTGCTGCTTGGGCGGCGGGGGCGGTCATCTCGGCTGGCTCAGGCTCCCGGGCCGGCGGCGGCGGCCCGACCAGCACCGCCGCCTCCGCCAGCCTCCGCTCCTCGCGCTCCGCGAGGGTCTCCCCCGTTCACTCCGGGGAGGCGGGGGAGCGGGAGCGGGACCGGCGGTGGTGGCGGTCGTCCTGCTGGGGGGAGCCATCGGAGTCTGCCATCACTGTTATCCTGGTAGGCATGCGTGGTGGCAGGCGCGCCCTTCCCACTACCTCCTGGTGCATCAGTGCCGTGCCGTGGGCAGTGCCGTGTGGTGCTCTGCGGGGGGGAGGGGGGGAGGGGGTGGGGGGCCGGCTGTGGCGTCAGCCCCGCACGGCCGGGGGCCGGCGGCCATCCACCGGCATTGGGAGGGGAGGCGGGGGAGCCACGCGGCCCACGCGTCTCGCCATAGCTCCCAGTCTGGGGCGGGGCCCAGGGCCCTGGGCCCCCGGGGGTCGTCGAGTGGTGTCGGGGGGAGCCGCACCAGGTGGACCCCCGTAACGGCGGTGACCTCCTGTGTTCGCAGGAAGGTGTGTACTCCGTCCCGCGCCGCGGGCGCCGGGAGGGGGGGGCGGGGTACGGGTGTTGCCCCATAGAGGTGGGTGGGGGTGCTCCCCAGGATCTGCCCCGGGTCCCCGCGGGTCGCGACGACGAGGAGGAGCAGGGGGTTGCCAGGGCACTCTTGCCAGAGGACCTGCCCCCTGTGGTGGGCACCCCTGGTTCTGGAGAGGGGGGGGGACAGGTCTGGGTTAGCCCAGCCGCGGGGCGCGTGCGTCGCCGGCGGGAGGGCGGGGCACCAACCGGGCTCCCTGGGGAACGCCTCGCATACGATGGCGTACGGGGGGGTAGGCCTGGTGCCGTCGTACACCGGGTTGGTTGGCCGGGGGCGGGCGGACGCCTCGTCCGCGCCTTCCACAAACACCGTGATCTCGCCCACCTCCAGGTCCTCGTCCGGTGGGTGTAGAAGGTGGAGCGCCGCATCCAGCTCGGACACTCCCCCCGGGTACGTGGCCCGCGCCTGGTTTAGGTACGGGGCCGCATCCCCGGGGTAGCGCGTCCTGAGGGCGTGAAGCAGGGCCGGGGCGCTGCTGCGAAGGGACATGGCAGACCCTGCTCCCGTCAGCCGCAGGGTGTCCCCCATGGACAGGGGCCGGCCCGACCGATTGGACTCGCGCCACTCCATCCAGTGCCCGTAGAGGGCCGCCTCCGGGCTGATGAGCCCCGGCTGGATGGCGTTCACGATCCGGTGCATTGCCGGGAGCAGCGTAGGGGCCCCTGCTCCGTTCAGGGCGCAGACGGCCGGGAGGGCGGTCTCGTTGAGGAAAGCCCTCGCACTGCCCGTCAGGTCACACCGTGCGGCAGCGTGCGCTTCGTGTGCCTCCGCCACCGCGTCCGCCACCAGGCCCCGGACAGCCGCCTCCTGCGCTTTGCGGCGGGCCCTGGTGTGTCCCGGCCCATCCCCCCGTCGGCGTGGCATGGTGCTGCGGGCTCTGCAAAGGGCGGCGGCGTGTGGGGCTTAGGGCGCGAACACGTCCGACAGGTGCGCAACGGATGTGGGGTCCCGCAGGTGCACGTGGATCCACAGAAGGGCAGCGCCCGCGGGGCCCGCTCATTCGTGTGAGGGGGTGTGTGCCCCTTCGATGCGCCGGTGCAGGGCCTCCTCCTCTGTGCGCCTGCGCGGGCCTGCGGGAGGTTCGGGCCAGGGGCACGCGGCCACCTGGGCGCACCGCGCGCACCTGTTGGCGCCTGTCGACGCTGCGGAGGACACCGTGTCACATTCCCCGCAGAGTCGGCAGGTGTGTGGGAGGTGGGAGGGCGGCGACCAAGGGTCGAGATGGCGGAGCCAGAGGTCGTCCCACCTCTGTCGGAGGGGGTCCCGGATCTCCAGCAGGCGGGCGTGGACGCGGCGCCGGTAGTCCTTGCCAAGCGTCTTCCGCTGGACCTCCTGCCACGTGTCGTCGGGGAGGATCCCGTGGTCATGGAAGGCGGCGATGAGGTCGTCCCACGCCGGGCGGGGGTGCCCCTGGGGGGGGCTTGCCATGTACACGTGGCGCCCGGTGAGGTGGGGCGTCAGCGCATCCCATCGGCGGCCGTTCGCGGTGTCTCGGTGGAGGAGGGCCCGCAAGGTGCCGTCTGCGACTGCCTCCCATCCCACTCGCAGCCCTTCGCAGCCGTCTAGCTCCTGGCGCAGCGCGGCTGCAATGCCGGTGGGGAGCATGAGGAGCAAGGGCCCCTGTGTGTCGCCCAGTCGGGATAGGGCGTCGTCGTATACCGGCCCCCGAGCTTTGAAGTGCGCCACGGCGAGCTGGGCGGCCCCGTCCTGTGGGGGGTGCCACCGGACGGTGGCCGCGGCGTGTCCCCACGTGCGTATCTCCGTAGCCCGGAGTACGTTGGCGGCGTGAAGGACGATGCGGGGCGGGACGGGTGTCCTGACGAGTGAGGACACGTCCCCAGTCCTTCCCGTTTGCAGCCCCGGGGCCGCCTGCAGCCATTCCCCCGTCGCCGCGTCCCACGGGTGGTCAGGTCCCGCCCCGCGGATCGCGGTGGGTCTCGGCCGGGTGTCCGGCCCCCATCCCTTGAGCTGGATGGCGGCGTATCGTTGCGCAGGGCTCTCCGGGGCGCGCGTGGCGGCGCACCACCGGCTCCACTCGCGCGCCCATTCCTCACCCACGATGCGCGCCTCCCACGCGGTCATGGAGCCGCGCCCGATGATCCACGGTGGGAAGAGGGCGTCTTGTAGGTGCCTCGAGAACCCCCCCGGCAGGTCCTGGTACGGGTGGGGGCCCTCTTGGGGCGGGCACTCCAGAGTGCCATTCACGACACGGAGGGACGCTACGAAGTCCTTGTCAGGGCGCGGGGGAGGGGGAGGGTGGTCGCTCTCCGCCGCAGTGAGCCACCGGTGTGCCCGGGCCGCCGCGCTCTTGGGCTCGCGGAGGAGTTGCTCCAGCCGGTGGTTGCGAAGCTCCCATGCGAAGTCCCCCAGCCGGAGCATGTTGTGGAGGAAATCGTCCACAGAGGTCCCTCCCGGCGGGTCGTATCGGGCTATGGCGCGGAGCTGCGCCTCCGCGTCCTCGGGCACCAGTCCGGAGCAGAATACCTCCGTCCATGTGGCGCCTGCGGAGCGCCACGAGGCCACCCACAGGGCTTTGTCCCCGGGTCGGAGGTGGCCGGCCGCCTCGTGTACCGCCTGGCGGTAGTGGGGCCAGAGGAGCTGTGAGTGGGCGCATCCCAGGTGCATGTGCACCGGGGTCTCCTCCGGGCCGCCGCATAAAAGGCACGGTTGTGGGACGATGGCGACGCCGGAGAGCCGCTCCTTACGGACGCGGAGCCTGCGCTGCACCGGCGTGTGGCCGTCTCGGGCCCGCAGCGCCTGGCGGTTCGTGGCCGTCGCGGTGAGGTCCCGGGCGTGGACATAGGCCGTGGCGTGGGCCGCGCCCAAAGGTGTGTGTCCCCGTTGCGTCAGCGCATGGTCTGTCTGCGCCCGCTGCGCGACCTCGCCGAGCACCCGCATCGTAGGGGGCCGTAGATCCAGATGGCCGTCACGGCCGGCGACAATGAGCTGGGCGTGACCAGGGTCCGGGGGCGTGTTCTGCAGGACGGTGTCCTGGGACGCCGCCCAGTCCGCCTTGTGCAGTGAGGCGTCAGTGTGGTGCGAGGGGGCTCGGACGTACCAGAACGGGTGCCCGGCGTGTTGCCCTCGCGCGCACAGGCTGTCCCGGAGCCACCTCAGGGGCATCTGGTTGACCACCTTCGCTGCGCCTGCGGGGACCCCCGTGGTCCGCTCGCGATCTGCGTGCCGCAGGAGGTGGAGGATGACTTCGGCGTCCACCGTGTGGACCCATGGTCGGTGGGCATCGTATTGTAGGGGGAGGGAGGCGGCCACCCCCTCCCCGTCGGGCACCGTGCCCGAGATGGCCACCGCCCACGTGCGGGTGGGGTCGGCGGCGAGAGCGACGCTGGTGGCGTGTTTGCAGGGTCCGCCCCCGGACGCGTCCAAAGAGGTGTGGCCCCAGGCCTCCGGGATCCAGTAGTATCTGGCGGGGCTGAGCCACCCCGCGTTGAGGTCGGCGGAATACCACCGGACGTCGGGGTGGCTGGGGGTCAGTTGGTCCACGCTCAGCGCCCTGGTGTCGCCTGGGCTGATAGCCGGGTGGTCGTGCAGCCGGATCTCCGCTCCGGTGATCGTGCTTGCCCAGGACCGAAGTGCCGTCACATGTTCATTGAGCCACGCCGGGCCCCCGCGCTGGTGCACCACCAGGTGTCCCGTGTCCTCCGGCTGGTCCTCCAACGCGTGCACCGCCATGTGTGGGTCGTGCGGCAGCCTCGTAGCTACCAGCAGGGCGGTGCCACGGGGGAGCCCACGGGGTTCGGGCTGGCCCGCCCCCACCTGCACTATTACCCACTCGGCCCGGAGCTGTGCTTGCCCCGTCGCTTGGGTGCATTGGTCGTCCGTGGTCACCAACCACAACGGCGTCGGCGCGTGGGGCCGGGGGCGTAGGGGCTCGGGCCATGCCACGTCCGCGTTAGGCTTTTGTTGCTCGCTTTCCGCGAGCACGTCGCGGAGGATGTACATGAGGGCTGCCGGCGGGTGGTACGCCGCCCCCCGCGTGGGGGGGGATAGGCCGTCCTGGCGGCGGTAGCCCCCGACATGGAGTTGCAGGCCGTCCGGGGTCACCCGTGGGCCGGTGTGGGCGTCCTGCTTAGCCCTCGTGGGGTGGACGAGTCTCAGGCGGGGGTCCCGCGTGCCGGTGGTGTGGAAGAGGTGGACCAAGGCGTCGCGCCACCCGGGGTGGTTGGTGGGCTCCTGCTCACGGCGGCAATAGTGGAGGTGTTCATGAGCGCATTGGTTGAGGCACTCCCGCACCGCTGTCGGCCACGGGTCATCGTTGTCGGGGAAGGGGTGGCGTGGCCCGTGGTGCCCATGCCTCGGCGTTGTGTGTGGCACCATCAGGCGGCACGTGTCGCGGTGTCGCAGCTTGGCGGTGCGCAGCGTGACAATGTTGCCCGGCGGGGACTGTAGTTGGACATGGGCCGCCCTGGGGCACGCGATGGGGTTGTACAGCCCCACTCCCAGGGCGGCCAGGGCCCGGGGTATGCGGTGGACCCAGTCGCCTCCCGCCAGAGTTGCAAACTCCGGGACGGGGTAGTGCACGTCGGGACATATTCCGTGCGCGCGAGCTATTTCCCAGAACATCTTGGTGACCTCGGCACGCACAGAGGTTGAGCGGTGGTGGACGAGTGTACCCACGAGGGCCACCGCTGCCTGCTGGCACCGCGTGGGCACCCGTGTAAGCCCCAGGGTCCGGTCATCCTGCAGGCTGTCCCGCGAGGCGTCCAAGGCGTACCGCGCCCTGTCCTTCGCGACCTGGACTGTGATGTGGTCCAGGTGGCGTGCAGTGTCGGAGTTGTCGGCGATGAAAGGGGCGACGTACTGCGTCATCCCCCCGAGGATCGCCAGGATGACGCCCTGCACCACTTTCGGTGGCGCGAGGGTGTTAAGGCACCAGTGGTGCACCGCCGCCAGGCGTAGCCGGTGCTTGCGCTGCAGGGAGAACTCGCCGTCCGGCTGCAGCTGGAGTCCCAGGTAGGGGACGGAGTCCGCCGCTGGTACCCAGTGCCACGGGTTTTCCAGGTGGGGGCAGAGGCGCAGCTGCAGGCCCGGGACCCCCTCCGTGGTGGCCATGGCGCATTTGCGGGGGTTGAGCTCCATGCCCATCATCCCCAGGTACGCGGCCACCGCCTCCACGCCCTCGACGAAGTGCTGCAGCGTGTGGGCAACCACCAGCAGGTCGTCGATGTAGGCCTGGATGAGGCCGTGCTCGTCCCCTCCCGGCGGGCGCAGGCAGTGCGCTTGCGCCCTGAGCAGGGGCTCCAGGAGGAGCGCGTACAGCAGGGGGCTCTCGGGGTTGCCCTGCCGGACGCCGCGCAGCATGTAGACGGGCTGCGTTAGCCCGTGTGCTGTGACGATGCGCAGCCTGGCGCACGTGTGGAGGAAGAGCAGGAGGTCGATGACGTCCGGCGGCACGGAGAGGTGGCGCAGGATGAGGTGGAGGGCGCCGTGTGGGGCGGTGTCGAAGGCCTTGCGGGCGTCGAAGGAGAAGACGTAGTTGGGCCTTCCCCGCTGGAGCTGCCGCTGCGCCATGAACAGCGGGGGGCCTGTGTTGGAGCCAGGGAGGGCCCCTTGCTGCCAGTCGCTGACCACTCCGTGCCGTGTGAGCACTTCCGTGATGCGCTGGGTGAGGGGGCCCGTGAGCAGCTTCATGTCCAGCTGGCCCAGGGCTATGGGCCTGTAGTCGTCCAGTCTGGCAGAACCCGGTACCTTGGGGCTGAGCCAGATGTGCGCGTCCCTTCAGTGCATCGGCGGCGGGGCGCCGCGGAGGATGGCCCGGTAGGAGTGGACCAGGAGCCACTGGACGGGTGCTGGGAGGGCCTTGATGAAACGGGCCTCCACGTGGTTGGGACCTGGGGCCTTGCCATCGGCCTTGTCCAGGGCGGACTTCAGGTCCTGCATGGAGTATTGCTGGACCTGTGTCCAGGCCCCTTCAGGGACCCGGGGGACGTGGCGGCCGAGGACTGCCTGGAAGCCTGGGAGGTCCACCGGGCGTTTGTCATACAGTTCTCCCCAGAAGGCGCGAACTGCGAACATCACGTCATGGGCCTCCGTGAGGAGCGTTTGGGTGTTGGGGACCCGCACGTTCCAGAGGCCTGACGGGCCCGGGGCCTCTACCTCTATGGCTCCCCGCACGGCTTTCCATCGCTGGGCGATGTCGGGGGCGTGGCGGCGCCAGAAGTCCTTGATGGCGCGCTTGCGGTCTGCCGCCAGGAGGGCGCGGAGCTGGCGAATGTCCTCCTCGAGGGCGGCCGCCTGCCTCTCCAGCTCCTCCTGTAGCTGGCCCTGTGTGGTCGGGCGGAACCCGGGCGACACACCCTGCAGCTCCTCCGTGAGCCGGAGCGCCGCCTCGGACCGGATGCCATGCCGGGCCGCGTCCGCCTGGTACGCTGCTGGCGCGCGCGCTGCCAGGGTGTCATAGCGGAGGACCGCTGCCTGGAGCCGCTTTCCGCTCTCCGGGGGGTCCCCCTCCGCCGGGTCCGTCCCCGCCGGGGACGGCTGCCGGCGTCCCACCACACGCGCCAGGGCGTCATGCGTCGCGTGGAGGTGTTCGAACACCTTGTCCACCGCGGCCGCGGGCATGGACCCGTAGTCGTGCTGCTCTGCGGGACCCAGCCAGGGCGCCAGGGAGGGTTCATCCTGCGCGGCGGTGACCGCCGCCCACAGGCAGTGTTGGACGGGCGCGGCCTCGGCGTCGTACGGGAGGAGGCGGCCCTCCGTGTGGCTGTAGGGGGTGGGCATCGCCGCGCGCCCCGCTGCGCTGAGGAGACCCGGCAGGGTCAGGCGGACCGGGAGGTGGTCCGAGCCGACCACCTGGGGGTGTGCCATGCCGCCAGCCCAGACGCTTTCCCGCAGGGACCACGCCAGGAGGGGCTCGTTGACCAGGAAGGTGTCCACCCTGTGCCGGGACGGGTGGAGCGTGGGGGTCATGTCCTCCTCGCCGCCTGCCGCGGCCCTTCGGAAACCGCAGGCCTCCCAGCCCGCTCGGAAATGCTCCGTGGCCGGGTTGGTGGGGACATCCATGTAGATGTTGGTGTCGCCGGAGATGACCACCGGGTGCCTCCCGCCGAGGCTGCGTGCCGTGGCATACATTTGTATGTCGGCCCAGAACGCCGCCCGTCCCGCCCACGGGGAGCAGCCTGCTTGCGGCCCGTGGACGTTGATGAGGGTGAGGCCTCCTCCGTCCGTGCGGATCTCCAGGGCCGCGGCCTTCCCGGGGACAATTTCCGTGAAACTGAGCACCTCGTGCTCCGCCACGTATTTGCTGCTGACCGCGGTGAGGAGGCCCCCCCCTCTCGAGGTGGAGGTGGCTCCCGTCTCCGCCAGCCGGCTGCTGAAGAAGGCGGTGTACCCCTTGTCCCGGAGCGCCGCGGCCACGTGCATCTCCTGCGCCTGGGTGGCGATCCCTGTTTCCTGGAGCATGATGGCGAAGCCCCCCTCCTGGGGCAGCATGCCGGTGATGAGGTGCTCCCTGTCGGTACAGGCTGCCGGCCCCCGGCGCCGCCGGAGTGTGTACCGGAGGGACCGGTCTGGCGGCACGAGGCCGTTGCGCAGGTTTCACGAGAGGAGCCAGAGGGCGTCGCCCGCCATGTCCTCCTGGAGTCAGCTATCCCGCATCGGCATCGCCGCTGGGTTCGCCGGCGCAGCCAGGGCATCCGGGTGTGCCGCATCCGCTGAGCCCGTTCCCAGCGGGGCCCACAGGGGGGCCCGGGGGACCGGGGGAGCCAGGGGGGCCAGGGGGGCCAGCCCCGCTGGGATGGACATGGACCCTGGTGGGGCCGCACGGCCGGCCCCCGGGGCCGCTCCGGGTGCCTCTTCATCTCTGTCTGCGTGGTCGGCTGCCTGGGGCGGGGGGCGCCCGGTGTACGGGGCGTGCCATGGGGACCTCCGTGCTCTCCCCTGCAGGATGTTGGTGGCCGCCTCCTTGTCGTCCGCCGGGGCTGCAGCGTGCACCGCGTGCCACGCCAGGTGTTCCAGCATTGCCCCGCTTGTGTAGTACTTGTCTGCACACAGGGGGCATTTCGTCGGCTCCGTGGCCCCTCGCGCCGGGGGGAGCGGCACCGACTTCCGAATGGCGCCCTCCGTCGCTGGTTCGAAGGGCAGGTTGGCCAGTGGCACCGTGTGTGGCGCCAGTGTGCGGCCCGGGGCCGCCGCATCGAGGGCTCGTGTCGCGGGCGCGGGCCCGAGACCCCAGATGGCATCGCGCTGCGCGTCTGCTTGCAGCCACGTTTGCCAGTGCGTGGAGCCGCTTTGGCGGTCGGACTTGCCCCTCCATCGCAGGTCGTGGAAGGCCTGTAGCCAGTGGTACACTGCGGTCGGGACCGCCAGCTGGAGCTCTAGGTCGGCGGGGTGCGCCGCTGCCGTCCACACCCCCGGCCTCGCCGCCCGGGCGTTGTCCTTCAGCCTGACCTGGAGCAGGAGGGCGTGGTGTTCGCCCTCCCGTAGCGCCTTGATGATCATGCGGGTGCAGTCTGCCACGCGGATCACGGCTTCAGGGCCCCAGCAGGCGCTCGGGGTCGCAGACGACGATGTGCGCGTCCGCCAGGCTGAACATGCAGACCACCCACTGCGGGTTCTGCTGTCCCCGTTGGGCCACCGCCAGGGTAGCCGCCGGGCGGGCGTGCGTGATTGGCCCCGCGTGGAGGTCCGGGACGTCCGTGGCCCTTATGGCGTCTCCCTGCCACGCGGCCCGTAGATGCTCCTCCTGGTCGGGGCTCCACACCAGTGTGGGGGGGTTGACCCGGGCCCGGTTCCTGCCTCTTGTTGGGGGCGCTGACGGTGTGTAGCAGGACCGCCAGCGGCCAGGGGTTCGATGTGCTACTGATTTTTTGGCGCGAAGCGGCATTCTGTGTATTTCTGCGTTCAATTGAATTTGCGCGTACATTTTAATTCACGTTTCGCACAGCGTAATTTAAAAACACCGTGTTTGAAAACATTTGGAATTTGCCTGTCGTCATTACTAGTGCGCACACTGCCGTCGCAATTTGTAGTTGGTGTTTGCGTGCGCTCCGTCGCTAATAACCAAAAACCATTCTCCCAACCACAATCAGAAACATTTATAGTGTTTTCAGCACTGTGTTTTTGATGTGCCTCCCCTGGTGCTTGCTGCTGGTGTAGGGTTCCTGCTGCTTGTTTTTGATGAGGAAAATGTTTTATTGTTGAAATACAACCAATCCAGGATCACCCAAGCCAGAGATAAGCAAGTAGAAGATAAACAGGATCAAAGCATGAGGGGCTGCAGTCACAATGAGTTGGATAAAGACAACTATCAACAATAGACCACAGCAATTAACATACATTGCAACTCAGGATGAAATATTTTACATGTTTGAGAAAAACAGATTGGAAAACTGCCCCAAGGGCTCACAGTCTTCCATAGTGCCATCTAGAGATGTGCACTCTTTGTTTTTGGGTCCCATAGGTGCTGAGGTGGCATGGCTTGTGCCGCTGAGGTCACTGCCATGTGTAATAGGCCGGCCTGGGCAACTAGGACAGGGCTGCAGGAGCCCTGCCGCGATCGCGCATTCGCGCGTCACACACGCAAATGCCAGAGTGGAATCAGAACAGAGAAAGAAAGAGAGAAGCTCTGTGTTACGTTATTTTGTGGTTGTTTATTCATTATTAATTCTGTGCTTGGCATTCTTTTGGTTGTTGTAGATATGTTGCATGGAGGGGTGCCAAAGTCCCCAAACTGCCCACGCTCGTGACGCCGGCAGTGACCGCTCAGGCAAGCAAGGGACTCCGTGCTGAACAACGACAATGGAGATCAAAACTGCTTGGTGCTTACGAAGGTGCAGGGTTTGCATGCGGCATGTGTAGATCAGTGCATGCACAGCGCAAAGTACAAGGAGCGCAGAACAAGCAGGATCCAAGGAGTGCGGAACAAGCAAGGAAAAGCAACAACCACTAAGGGGAACGAACGTCAAAGGTTTTGAGAGTTTGAGGTTACAAGAGTTTGAATAAACAAGGAGAACGGGTTTTGGAGAAATCGCAAGAGTTTTGGGTTACCTCCGCCGAATGCCTTACAAAACTCTCAGCTAAGTACGAAAGCCCCGAAGCTCTCCAACTGCAGCGCTGAGGCAGCCCCGCGAGTGCACAGTGCAGCGAGCGAGCAGCAGGGCAAAGCCAGCTGAGTTGGGGGACGCGTGCAAGAAGAACAGCAACAAAATTGGTACGATACCAGCGCTGCGCTACAGCGCTGAGGGAGACCCGAAGAATGTGCGCCGCGTTGAGCGCTGAGAGGGAACCAAAGTACCAGCGTTGCGATACAGCGCTGATGGAGGCTCAGAGAGACTCACGGAGTATCAGCGTTGCGCTACAGCGCCGATGGAAGCACAAGGAGACTCGCACAGTACCAGCGCTGCGCTAGCGCTGCGCTACAGCGCTGAGAGAGACCTGAAGTACCAGCGGCGCCACAGCGGTGAGAGACACCTGAAGTACCAGCGCTGCGCTACAGCGCTGAAAGAGGACTGAAGTACCAGCGCTGATGGATGCGTGGACCGTAGCAGTGCTTTATGGACGAAGGCTGACCTGGGAAGGAGGCCAGGCTCGTGAGCAAAGTGCAGCGCCAGCGTTCCGGCGAATACCGCCTCGAGGCTTGTCTACGCCGTCTGCAGGGGCAAGGGTAGCGACACAGCAGCCGGATTGATGCAGCTCGGATGTGCGGATGACCACCTCCTCTTCTGGCGAGATTACGCATTCTAAATGAGGCAGATGACAAAATGAGTTTGTCCCTGAGGCGCTGACAGCCTCGGTGACGTTGGTTTTTGATATATATGCATCGAGTGTAAATGCACCTTTGCCCTGGTTTGTCTTGGTGGAGCCTCTTT